>OY829486.1:10007500-10526665 GCA_963691745.1 Ditula angustiorana | reverse complement strand
CTTTTTCCTATTTTGAAAATCTGTTCTATATTTATTACATTACGGTAGAGTAGACACTTGGAAAGGTCCAGGAAGTTTAACCTACCGGCTGCTCTTCACTAATATTATTTCAACGTGGCATAGCATTTTTGAGAAAATATCATATCAGACGTTATACTACTAGGCTGAGATCCATAGCCGATCGCGAAACAAGGCGAAATGCGCATGTATCATGTTAATTAAGTGTTTAGTGGTTTTGATACTAGTTGGGCCTGTATAGGGTTGCCAGGTGGCTTTTTTTTTTAAAACCAATGTTTCACTCACTACTAACGTAGCCTAGTATATGCGTCAGTATTGGGGCAAAATGTCCGGCTAAATATGAACCTGTGTCCGGCTTTTCTCTTTTTGGACCTGGCAACCCTAGGCCTGTATGATGTATACATGCCGTATCATGCGAAAGCAGAGCATGGTTTTTGCATGATATATATGTAGATTTTTATAAATTAAACCCATTAAATATCAAGTCACATTTATTTTAGTTATTAGTTTTCAAGCCAAATCATAATGTATTCCATTGACGCCGCCATTCTCGGGCCCTGTCATTGCTACAAACATAGACTCAAATAGTTTTTTTTTAATTTATTTATTATGTATGTATATATACGAGTATTGTTATGCCGCACAGACGCAGCAGTTTCGCCCGCGAGTCCCCGCCGCTGGTTTCGCGGAGTAGCAAAGTAGTTTGTTCCAATTTGTTTGTTTTATTGATCTTGAATTTGGATCCGTCGGGCACCGTTATTATCTTCAAAGGGAACCTCAAGCCTAGCAAATAAAATACAGTTAAAGGCAGAGCAATATAAATCACTGCTTGCTCCGGTGGGATCACCCGGAGCAAACAAGATAATTTGTCGACTTGTGTATCTATCTATTGACCCAATTCTACGCTTATCTGAAAGAGCTTTAGTCCATCAATATGTACTCTACGTATGACCTTTTGGACGGGATCGGTACACAGTACACACATAACAAATTTTGAACCCATTTCGTTTCGGAAACTTGTACGAGTACACTAAAGTACATAATTGGTTAGAAACAGAAATTGATTTAATTTACTTACACGCTTGACCCCTTTCCAAAAGCGCTTAGTAAACCTTCGTTTGTTAACACATGTTTCGTATTTATCTGACATTGTGACGTTTACCTTAGTATGAAAGGAACAAATCAAATTTTAGTTCAAAGAGGTTGGTAAACGTTTATTAATACGGGGGTTAGGGGATTTATTATACCACAATGTATAATAGTCTACTACTATACGTAGAATGTAATGTCCTGAACAAGTTTTCACATTGTTGCTTCTCTTTTTAAGTGCCTGCAAACTGAAAGGAACGACTAAGCGGCTCTTGTCAGGGTTTTAACAAACCGTCCCATTACCCAAATACTAATTAGTTGTACATGTCACATATTATTATGCGTCTATAGCACAGCAAGCCAAAGTTTGTCGAACCGCTCATATTTCACCTGATATGTTTGTACAAACAGCAACAAACTAGCCAACCATTAAAAAGGGAATTGAGAGAAATTGTCTATGCTCGAAAGGGATATATCAACTACATAGTGCATACTATATGCCTACTTTTCGACAAGTTACACTTTCTTGCAGTTCCGTCTTTAATGGTGACTTATATGTGTCTTCGATTGTACAGTCAGCTGTAAAAATATATATACAGCCATAGCGTCAAAATGTGTATACATCGACCTTATGTTTAGTTTCATAAAGATGTATAGATATTTTTAGAATAGAATAGAATAGAATAGAATAGAATACTTTTATTTCAGACCATTTTGCGATCCATAATATTTGTTAGTAAGTACAAAAAAACTTAAAAAGTACGGTTAGTAAAATTACAAAACTGATATTAATGAGTAAAACATGATCATTACATTCATGACACAGCCACACACCTAGATAGACAAGTCAGTTACACAAACCCTCAATACATGGCATTCTCACGTGTAACCTATTCCAGTGCCTAGGTAGAGGTGCGTCTATCTTAGCAACAACCGTTTTCACGATACTGTTGTCGCTGGCAACAACATTTTTGACATTGGCATTTTTGACGAATTGGTAACATATATATATATTTATGATGCTGACCGTACGTACATCGTAACGCGCAGATGTGATGTGTCTTTGTTAGCTACGAGTGAGGCAGATGCCGAGTCGCAGTCACAGGTAAATGTCAAGCCGCTCGTTATTTAGTCGCACGCGACACTTAATGAGGTCGCCGGGCGCCACAGGCTACTGCGAGACAGAGGCGATAGGATTGCACCCCTCGGGTTAACGAGATTTAGAATAGGGCGCCGTAAACTGTGTGCTGAAGTGCCGGTACCGCTTCAATGTCAACAGTTGTTACTCAAAAACGGTAATGTATGCGTTTCTGTACATTTATAAGGACGGATATAGTGTAGAAATGATAGCGTTGCTTAGCTTTTTTTACCCGACTGCGGCAAAGCCAAAAGGAAGGGTTATGTTTTTTGATGAGCCAGGTAAACGAGTATGCGAAGGACCTGTGCACCTAGCACGAATCTTCTCCACACGTCTCTGCGTTTCCCTCCTATTGGTCTGGTTAGAAAGAGACGCACCGAGTTACGTAGCGAGTTAACATCTATCGAAAAGATTCGTGCTAGGTGTACTGATCCCCGCCGCCCATGGGAATCAGCGATCCCAAGAGAATCGCTGACCCGTTACCTTCCTTTAAGTCGCCTCCCAAATGTTAGGCCTCCTGACGTAGAAGTTTCTGTACGTTAGTACTATTATTTATTCTGTGTCTCTGTCTAAGTGTTATAAGAAAGGGACGCACATAGAGATACATTAAACTTGACCTAACATGTCAAGGCCACTAATTCGAGCATTTCAGTTACTTAAGACTGACTTAGCCGAGGCCCTTAAGTGTTGAGCTACTTCTGAGGCTGACTGTACATTGTCGCTGGTATATAGTTAGGTTGCTATCCGGTATCCGGCCTATCCGGCCATTATTTTACTATTCGGCCGAATACCGGATAGTTGCGCACTATTCGGCCGGATACCGAATAGTGATTCTGTTTGGTATTTAACTTTGAAAAATGGTTAGTATACAAGAAAACAACAACAAATTATCAATATTCGTTGATTAGTATTACTTTTAACGTACAATTTAATTAAACTTATCTATTCAGAAAAATAGGCGGGCGCACGTGTACTGCATACGAACGAAATAGTTCCGTACACTGACCTAATAAAACTCGTTTCTTGCCTAGAAAACGGTCCGCGCAAACCTACAATACGTAACAGGTTGAAACCTGCACGACGCGCCCACCGCCAAACTAAAATGTAGGTATCGTTTGGCCGGCCGAATATTCGGCGGCCGGATACCGGATATTCGGCCGATGATCAGGCCGAATATCCGGTATCCGGTATCCGGCCAAACAACTATCCGTTGCATCTCTATATATAATATACTAGCCGACGCGCGCGACTTCGTTCACGTAAACTTAGTAGCCTATGTCCGTCAGGAGTAGTGTAGCTTTTTATCTGTGAAATAATTTTTGAAATCGGTTTAGTAGCTCCAGAGATTACCCCCTACATACAAACAAACTAACAAACAAACTAAGTTTACCTCTTTATTGTATTAGTGTAGATTGACGACGAATACAAACGTCATTAATTGTTGCACGGTCCGTAGTGAGCTGTGGCCGGCATTGTGTTACTTGTTTGTCCCTTTTGTCACAGCAACGCTCAATGCACCTAGCATGAATCGTCTCGATACGCGTTAACTTGCAAGTAACTCAGTGAGTCTCTTTCTAACTAGCCCAGTAGGAGAGAGACGGACTGAGTTACGTGGCGAGTTAACGCGCATCGAGAAGATTCGTGCTAGGTGCACAGTAGCTTGTAAATATAACGTCGCGGTTTTGTTACGCCGGTATCAAGTTCATTTTATCGCTAAATTAAACTTTACACCAGAACTCCGATCGGAGTTTTAATGGCACAGTAAAACATAGCGAGACATGGAGTCGACAATAGATTTTTTTTTTATGAAATAGGAAGGCAAACAAGCAAGTGTTTCACCTGATGGTAAGTGATCACCACCGCCAATAGACACCTGCAACAACAAAGAGAGTGCAGATGCGTTGCCAACCCAGAGGGCTGATGGAATACCTCTTGTGCCAGTAATAACACCGGCTGTCTTGCTCTCCACGCCGCAACACAACAGTGCAAGCACTACTAACTAAAATAAATAAATAAATATTTCTGTACTTACAATTTACACTACTTGACCAAAGTAGTTCTAAACTAGGTAAAGCTTGTACTTAGTTGTATAGAAACTCCGATCCTTAATCATTCATTTTAACAAGACTGATAACATCGTAGTTTGTTGCTACTTCCGTGCGGTAAGTGAGAGATTCGGATGACACTTTTTATATTTTTTGCTACAGCAGCCAGGTGATAGTAATATATGAATATATATATCAAGTGTCTATCTATTACTGTTTAAAAGAAACGCCGTAAAAACAGACTTCGTGTATGAGGAACTCCCTTTAATTTTTAACTTTTCGTTTTATGTTGTTGCGCCATCTAGTTAAGAACGGAGGGAAACAAAAACCCTAAAAGTTAATTAATGTGTCTTAGCATATTCCGCAGTCAAACATTCTTGAAACAACAAGCGTTAACACAACAGTGGGGGTTCAGTACCTGGTCAAGCAAACAGCTCGGCACACACACACTTGTACTCGTTACGCGTTTACGACGACGTCCCTTTCCCACCAGCTGAGTAGTGATGGGACAGACCGAACCTTTGATGTTTATCATTTTATCGATATCAAAACAAAAAAAAATATAGTGAAAAAATTGTTAAATCTACTGAAGGATACAGGGAAAGTAACGACGCTAAAGTCACCATGGGAATTAGGTAGTAAAATAACTCAGCCTCTTCGATTAGGCCTTGGTATGTCACAGACAGACAGATACGCGCATACACAGATAACCTAAGACTCAAAGTTCGCACTTTAATTAATACCCATGATGAGCTGGTACAATGCAATAGATTTTTATTTCTGACAAAAGTTACCTAGTCCATGTAATATATGTTTACAAATTTGATTAGTAATAAAAAATATATTGATTGTTATGGGACTTGGCAATGGCTTATCTTTTTCAACCCGTGACCACACGACCGTAGCAACGTGGTTCAAATGTCGCCAGCCTTAAAATGGCAAAATTAGTCGTTGTTCAGTTCTGTAATAACAATAATTATGTTTTCAAGCGACGACAGTCTTCAGCGTTATAATAGAAAATATTACCAACGCTCGATGACTTAAGTTGGTGTTATAATATTCGTCCATCACTAATTCCACGAGCGGGTTTTACATCCCTGTTCGGACCGAAGTTTTCCACCGTTCTTTTGTTCTTATCGATGTCGTTCACGTGGCGAAGGAGTGTGAACCCTTTTTTAATTTATTTTGAGAAAAATGTTTGGAGATGTATTTTTAAAATCAACGCGAATCTGGGGCATGGTAGTGCACGCGCCAAGAGAGCAATGACGGTCGGTTTTTCTATTCTCGTGACAATTAGGGATACGTTTTGATCTTTGTTAGGGGAGAACAAAATCCTTGAAATAATGTTGCAGAGAGGAAATATCCGTATCAAAAGTATAAGTATTATGGCAAAAAAACTACCACAAATGGTAATTTGTGTCATCATTCATCACTGTGATCAGGTGAAAATATTTGACTTCTGCTATGCAACTCACAGTCCGTAACGAGTCATGCATTGTAAGAAATAAAGTTAGTTAAAAAAAGTCGATTGCTTAAAAAATCAGTAGCTACTTATTTGAAAAGAGAAAAATTAGACTATCCAAAGCAAATTGGTTTGAGCAAAGTAGTTAGCAACACCTTCAAACCCTATTAAATATATCTTTAATGGTACTATAAGGTATTGCAGGCGGGGACAGATGTATTACTTGCTAAATGTCGGATGATGATCAAAGCCTATTTTAGAGAGGCTTTCCCACTATTATTTCACTATATGTGAAAAACCTAAACCATATTTCAACATATTCTTCTGATTTTGGAAATAAAAAAATTATAAGAGTAGCGTATAGTCGACCAAGTAATTGCTTGACCACTTTTGAACCTTATCCCTTTGTAATACGGTCGAAAAGTGGTCATGCAAATCATTAACACTGACACCTTTGTGCTTTGTTCTGAATGTCACGATTAAATTTTCCTACCACGCGTTTACCTTTAAATAACACGTAGCACGTAGACAGCGCTACGGCGTAGAACCGCGTGGAAATTTCGTAGCAAGCTCTACGACGTTGTTTGAATTAGTTGTGCGCAGATTTAATATTCTCTACTTGATATTAAATCTTTTACAGTCAATTCGTGTTTTTTAGGGTTCCTTACCCAACGTCCGTCCGTTCGTTGTGCAATTAAATCTTTTCTTAACATATTACCAAACAAAGTCTCTATCTGTTCCTCTCTGTTCTCATATCTTCGGCCGCTTTCTGCTTCTAAACCATGCAACGGATTTTGCCTAACCTTGCATCGCTACTATTTGAAACAAAACACCATGATAAAGTCAAAATATATTTATTCAGTTTAAATAGGAAGCACTTGAATGTCATAAAATTTACCACCGGTTCGGAAAAACCTCTTATGAAAAGATACCGGCGAGAAACTCAACGAGGTGTATTTTTTTTTTAACAGATTAAATTACAATGTTATTTTTACATCTTATATGATATTTAAGGATTTTCGCGTCCGGCCTTTTTACTACGACCTAGTTGTCCGGCTATTCGGTTCTAATACTTGGCAATTCTACGCCCGAGAAAGTAATATTTTCTTGACCATTGATTTGATTTTTGTGAACACTAAACACGCATTCAAAGCTTTCAAAGTAACAAGTACATTTTTCAGTTATCAAGCGATTCTTTCTGATAAATTCAACTACATAGTAGGTATGTAATACGATATATTGTAGTTTTCCCGCGTCAAGGAGCACCCAGCCGGCCGTGTTGCGTAACTACACTTATCCGTTCCAGAGCCTAATATCATTTTTAATAGAATTCAACTTATTGTGAGAATGTATCGAAAATCAATAGCACCGGGGTCACCTCCGAGCAGGTACCTCAGCTTAACAAAGAAGCAAAATCTGCGGATTTTGTGAAATATAATAACATATCGACAGTCCGATACCCGTATCAAATGTGCCTTTTTCTATTACAATAGAAACCTGATACTCCGTATCCTTTAACGTTTGTTTTATTGATAGATCTGTTTGTCTGTCTTCTGGCCAGGTTTACCTATTTTTGAGAACAGACAGACACGGGCCTCCTTATCAACCTGGCCTTTACCAAGCTGACAGGTGACATGCGATAGCAAAAATCAGCATAACGGCTAGTTAGAAGAGTTTTTGTATTGTCAGGCTTAAACAGTGAATATGTAATGTACTCTGATTGTCGTTGTTACCTGACATATGTTAGTTAGGTGAAATAGCGGTCTGGTACTCTATTCGACACCGTTTAAGTGATACAGAAGCGGACCGAAAGCCAGATGCTGATTTTACTTGAAAAAGTTCCTTTTCCATAAAAAACACGGTATGCAATTACGTTAGAGTTCCGCAATATCTTAGACAGAATTAAACACAGGCGCCATCCTAAATACTTAGCCTTATCTAATTTTCTATCTAAGTTAATGGCAGCGTTTCTTAACCTTTTTTGTCCACGGACCCCTTAGGAAATCAAGTACAATTTTAAGGACCCCCTTAATAAAAAAACCAGTAATAAATTTCGGACCGGTTATTTTAGTACTGCAAATTACAAAAAATATGCGTGCGTAGCGATAACAAGACTTTTGGTGGCATTTATTTATGATTGTTAAATGGTCCATAGATAAGACTGCGGACCGCAGGTTAAAAAACACTGGTTTATGGTATTAAAATACTAATCATGTATTATTTTGTTACGATGGTATAGTGCTGTGTGGAGCGGATTGAAGCGCGATGGAGCGTCGCGAGGCTGTCTCACTGTCGTTTTACTGCTGGCGATATTTCAAAAAGTTGTAGAATAAAACAAAACACAATTCTTCTTTACTTTACATACAAATACACCGTATTGTAACAGTCAGTTGTCGTGTTGGAAAGTAGTTAGAACTATTAAACGAAGCCCTCACCGGCTCAATGTGGTTACCAATTTAAAGCAGTACTCGTATTTAGTGCGATCGATACACGCGACACGCCATGTTTTGTTGTCGGCACAACCTATCTTTATTATGTTTTTTGGGTTATTTTCTAGTTTTTAGGGTTACCGTTGACACGATTTATGATAATTACGAAATATTAAGGGCACATTTACATACTTTTTTATGTTGGAACGTTTTAGCAACCTTTAAACCCAGATGTTGTACAAAGTTATTGGTATAATCAGCCTTACCCGACTTTAGCCACACCGCGAGCTTAAGATCCTTTTCGTAGTAAAGTATGAAATGACAGTTGGTCGAATTTGTCACATTACTGAAAGCGACAAGGTACTAAAATGTTCATCTACTTCTTATGCTGACCGTACAATCGTCCTTAGCTTCGCTTGAGTGATATTTTCATGTTGTTTTTACAAATTGCCTTCAAATTTTGAAACCTTTGCATAAAAAATGACGATTAGTTCGTTGAAACAAACACACTTCCACTTTATTAACCGACTTCAAAAAAGGAGGAGGCTTTTAATTTGATGGTTTTTGTGTGTGTTGTGTGTGTGTGTGTGTGTGTGTGTGTGTGTGTGTGTGTGTGTGTGTATGTTACGCGATAACTCTGCCAATTGTGAACCGATTTTAATGGTATTTTTTTTAATTGAACTAGTTATAAGAATATAACTAGTTAAATTAAAACGTTTTAATTTGAAGAAAATATTCATATTTTCATGTCTGTAAACCCCAGCTTCTGACCTCGAATTCCATTTCTGAGTTTAGTTCAAAACTTTGAAATTTACAGCTCAAGAATCGACCAAGAATGGACTATTAATACTAACATAATTATTATCCACCACCATTATTAATTCTCTACATAGAATGTTAATTAAATATTGAAACCGAAGCCCAGAATACTTCTACGAGTAAATGTCAGGGACATGCATTAAGTAAATTATTCAATGTCTTGAAGATTTATTCTTTCAAAAAAAACTTCCTTTCCCGGAAATTGCGTCATTATAATTACTGTGATGGAGTAGTATAGCGTCAGTGTTAGGAATAATTATCGTGTTTAATGATTTTTTTTACTTAGTGTAGTCATAGTCAGGGTTCGAAATTATCAAGATAATAACGAGCCGTGATAATTATCGGATAATTATCCGATAATTATCGGATAAATATCCGATAATTATCACCATTATTAAAATATCATTTGTTAAATTGTTTCATAAGAAATATCGATGGTTTATTGTCTCAAAACAAACAAAAATAACATTCGAGTTCACTTGGCTTTACGTAACACCAACTGACATTTTTTGTGAATTGGGGGAATTCCCGTGTCGCGACTAGACGTGCGTTCGGATACACGCAACAAGTGCGGAAATACACGTTTGGATACTTAGAATATAGTTCTATTTCACGGGCGCAATTTTTTGTTATTATCAATTGATAATTATCAACCTGTTATTATCATGATAATTATCGTGATAATTATCGTGATAATTATCATTGATAATTATCCTTTCGAACCCTGGTCATAGTCACTATTCCTATTGTCTGTTCTCATCGTATCGTCAGCCACTTACTCCTTAACCACGTAACGGATTTTGATAGAGTTTTCATTGTCATGTAGAGAGATTTTTACGTACGATCATGTTACAAGTAAATAATTTTTTACGGTATGTTTTACGTTTTTAATTGGATCTGTGCGAAGCCAGGGCGGCTTGCTAGTTTATAATATAATGGGAGGAACTAGGATTAAAAAAAATTATTTTTTTTCTTTCCGAGCAATAAAAGTCCGTAGTCGGGATACAGAATTTTTGTTTTATCTATTTTTTACTAAATTATATTAAAGAGGTTAATTAGGACACAATTAGCCACAAGTCCTGTATCTTGCTAGCTATATGAATTTCTTTCTACCTATACCCACTGGTACAAATAACGACATAGGGTATACAGGCTCTACCATTCAAAAGAGCAACAATGGGGTGCCGCATGAAGGCGAGGAGGGGGAGGGGGTTAGATCCTAGACCTTATTTAATTTGTGACCGACCGGGTTTATTAATTTTGTGACTGGTAATTCGGCTCCGGGCCACGTTATTGCTCGTTCGCTTCCTCCAGTGTTCTTCCTTCCTAGAAAAGCAAAGGGATCTATGACTATACAGCCAAGTCATTAAGCTACTCAATATTACACCTCAGTAATAATGCTGCTAGTAGGCACTTTGTTCCGCATATTTAAACACATGACAACCATCATACTACATATTTAGATGCTGAGGTTAGAATTGACAAAAAGGTCACTGCGAAAGTCTCTCTAGTGCTGCATACTACGGCCATTGGGAGTATAAAGAATTGAAACGGTCCGGGTACGCAGTGCTTTCAATAATAAATGGGCTCCGTCCGGAATTATTTAAGTGCCACGATGCTTTGTCTTGGTTTGTTACTCCGAGTTAATGGCTGACATGGCGGTTATTAACAGCACTGTCATTGATACGAACCGAATAAGTGTCAATATATGTATGTCAGTCTGAACTGATCGTAACCGTGTCCATTTGTCATCATTCTGGCATTAGTCAAAACTATACCGGAATGATGGACTGAACTGACGCCAGAATTAGCGTGTAACCGAAGTCTAAGACTAACCAAGATTGTTTACAACATACTACTCATCTTAAAAAAAAGAGGTATAGGTACTTGCCCATAACTTAAGGTGACGCGTGCTCATGACATGCAACAGCAACAGTATGCAAACAATATGGATCAACTATAACATTTGTAATTTAGAACATCTTGAGAAGTGGTCATCGCTTTAAATTTAGACTTTAGAGTTCTAGCTATTATTCATAAGTGGAGAATAAGGGGGTCTGACAGGCGTCACGTCCCCGGCGTGGCTTAAGTAACGTGCTGAGATTTCTACCAATTCGGATCAGGGCTTACCTAGTTATTTGAGGGTGGACAAACTGGAACAAATTACCTTGCTACTCCGCGAAACCAGTGCCGTGCTCGTGCGTTAGTTAGTTGCGTCTGTAACACACAACATGCAACACCCCACCCTCCTCCGCTTCCACACGAAACAACATATATCACACAGACTGAACTACACACCACCACCACTAAACACTAAACAACTCGATCGACGCGCGTTTCGCCTCTATACGAGGCATCATCGGTAATTTGTTCCAGTTTGTTGAAATGGACCTCCCGCAAAGTAACGCCCGAATCTATTAATTATTTGAGGGTGGTTCCTTGGTTTATAACTACCACCCTAAATGTTCTGGTGAATAAGGTGCCTACCTTAAATGAGCAACGGCAATTTTTTTTAATAATAAGGAATAAGGATTAGCAGACAAAGTTATTACGTGATGATAAACTATCACCTCCGCTCATGGACACCCGGGATATAACAGCGGGGCAATCTGTCATTTTTGAAATATCTCTAGTGTGAGATGAGTCTCGATGAACGCCAAAATTAGGGGACAGGAGTGCTATTTTTGAATCTCACTGAGTGACTAAAGTTCACCAAAATGGCCGTTTTGGTGAGCTTAAGTCACCTGTGAGACTCAAAAATGAGCAATAGCAAAAGCTGGATTTGAGGAAAGGTAGGTACGAGAATAGCAGATGTTAAAGGTACTTCCGTGGAAAACACAAAACACTTATATTTCATACAAGCACAGAAAGGACATTGATAATACTTTATTACGCGGTAATGCTTGCTCTAGATATCCGCTTTACAGTGGCCCTAACATGACTGGCCAAGGTTTGTTTATCTCTATCTGCGCCTCTTTCTAATGACAGTAGTTAGACAGAGACACAGGGAAGGGTTAAAGTAAACCTGGGCTGTCATGTTAGGACAGGTAACCTTAAAACTGAACCCTTGCGTGCCCGCTTAGACCGTAAGTTTCCCCAATTTAAACCAGCCTGTCCCTTGCACCACAAGCCCCGACTAATGTCTGAGTTACTTCAATTAACAACAGATTGTTTTTAATTGACGCAGGGCGTCGAACCCGGCGTCGTTGAAATTCGTGACATAATCATATCACGACGAACAGTCGTAAGTTGTACAAGGGTTTTATTAGAATCCGGGACCCTGGAAGGGTGGTGCTGTGTTCCGGATATTGGCGACCTATATTGCCTGTTGCTCGGACAGGTCAACGATTAGGGTTAAGCCTGTAATCGGGATCAGGAATGTCGGAATCGTCTGCTAACGGAATCAATTTTTTTGTAAAGGTCTTCGCTTTTTTTCGACGAAGGGAACGTGCGATAGAAACAAATTACAGTGTAATCTACAAACTGATTATTGCTTGTTTTTTCTTATTTAAGCGTTTTGGGTCAAGCAATCCATGCAGTCTTCTCCTTCTGGAAAGAGAAGACTACATGGACTGCTGCGGAAGGAAGGATAGGAATCCTTCCTTCTATAATATTTGCAATGAAATTATCGTGTCGTACGAGGTGCCCGATCATTTTTCCTCTCCTGGTTTCCACTGTGGGCAAGGGCAGACCTAAAAGAAGTTTTTTTTTAAGGAGAAGGTCCGTGTCGTGTCGTACAGAGAAGTCAAAGAGTTGGCAGCCGATAGGGAAGCTTAGGAAGCACTACACCAATAAGACCAATAGTCTTAAATTTGAGATGAGAGTCCAGACCAGTTTATTTCTGAGCCTGTAATTGCCCCGAAATTATCTGACACCCGTTAAAACATTTCGCAAATTTCATACTAATTCGTCTTTAGTGATATAAAAATGATGCCTTTTGATGCATTCACTGCTGGCATTGTTTTCGAACTTTTGCCAGGTGTCGCAAACGCACATGTGCGTTCAAACGACTGCAAAATTGTGACAGCGGTACAGAGCCCTTAGTGTATTTTTTTTGTCACAAACATCGTTTCGAATGCGTTAGCTTTAACTTCTAAATTACTATGAAACATTTCGTTGCGAATACGTGCCACTAGAGGCGCTGTCTTTAACTCTAACGCGTTCGTTGCAGACGTGTATTGTGACAAAAACTTACACTAACACCTCAAAGTACCACAAACGTATATTAGCGCTACCGGCAGGAGTCGAGACGCACTCCTCAAATGAACAGTCAGCCTTACGTCACCCCGATGCTCGTTCCACCTGCGACGAAACGCAATATTTTCCAAGGCACATTGAAGGGAAGCGTGTAATGTAGCTATTATTCTCTCCCCTCGGCAGTTTGCCCAGGAAATAGCTCCTCGGGGCGATCATTAACCCCTTAAAACCACTATCTGCCGAATGGGCAGTTTTAACGACGCAGGTTTTACGAGTATATGTAATGATTTACCACGCCGCATTTTACTAGTTGACGTTTTGTACACGAAAACAGTTTTATAGCTGACTGCCTGTTAATTAACAGAATTTAAATTGGAAGAATTAGCTAATTCTTCAGTAATTGTTTGTCATCAAAAATCTTTAAATATTTAAAGTTCAAAGAGACATGCAACACTTAGTACAAACGGTACACCTCACACATTTATTTCTAGCTAGAGGTTTCACAAAATAACTTTCGTTCAACTTCTGTGGCCCATTTCACGAAACTGTAGCCTGTAGTAATGCCTGGCATTATTGACCAATGTTGCCGGTTTAGATTTGTGAAATTGTAACTTGTAGCTTCGTGAAACGGGCCACTGAAAGTTAATCTTGACGAACAATGCGGAACGGATTCAAGTGTGAGTACCTGTGCATCTAGCACGAACCTTTTAACTGGGTACGTAAATCACTGCATCGCTCTCCATCGGGCTAGCTAGAAAGAGACACACTAAGCTATGGATCGAGTTACAGCATGTCGAAAAGGTTCGTGTTAGGAGCAAACTGCACCTAGCACGAATCTTCTCGATACGCTTTAACTCGCTACGTTACTCAGTGTGTCTCTCTCCTACTGAGCTAGTTCGAACGAGACGCACTGAGTTATGTAGCGAGTTAACGCGTATCGAGAAGATTCGTGCTAGGTGCACTGAAGCATAATGAAGCATGGAGCTCGGAGAAGCCCCACAGCCTCGGGTTGGCAAACTTTGCGGCCGTGTAATCCCAAACGCTGAACACATGTGCCCGGTCGGATTATGTCATAACTTACAAGTTCCAACAAAGCGAGAGTTATTAACAATAACTTTTGCTGAATGAAAACAGTGACGAATCACTGCGTTTTATAAGCATGTGTCATGTCTACATATTTTAACGATTTATCGCGACAGGCCGGGTAATAAGAGAACGTGATTGTATAAAACGTTAAATATTTCTAGCGACCAAACATAGTCCCATACCAATCGTGGCCCAGTT
Source organism: Ditula angustiorana (assembly GCA_963691745.1). NCBI lineage: Eukaryota > Metazoa > Arthropoda > Insecta > Lepidoptera > Tortricidae > Ditula > Ditula angustiorana. The sequence goes on along the minus strand of OY829486.1, from coordinate 10,512,184 downwards.
AGTTACAACTCGTGGTGGGGCGTGATTGGTGCAGTTCATATATTTCTTCACGTTTTGTACATTAAAAAGTCAAATAGTAACCCTAACATGATCGCCCATTTGGGTTGTTACTTATAATTATGACACTGAGCCGCGGGTGTCATAAATTAGGTGCTTACAGACGCAATGTTAAGGTCACGCATTATGCTTAATTTTTTTTAAAACAGACACGGCACATTAATTAAACAACATCAAAATAAGGGAATGGCTCGTCAGCGCTTACAAGAAAAACCTCGTACGAATCCACTAATCGATCGGTCATTCCACCTTCCAAAACTTACGAAACTGGCCGCTACCCCAGCCGTTATCAAGCTCCGAGATTACCAAGAACCTTGGTCAAAACATTGACATTGTGGGCACAAAAACTTGACATTGTGCCAGTCTTGGCAGCCCTCCAGAGCCGAAGGCCTGTTTAGCACGCGATATGGTAATATACCGCTATCAGGATTCCGGCGAAACGTGTGAGGGAAATTGCCTCGGTGACTCATCAACTTTCTTGCTTAAAGCATGTATTTGCTTTAAAAGCTGATGCTAGATAGCTATTTGCGCTAGTGGAAGTGCTATGCGCATTTTCTATGGGTAGACTCTGACGTAATCTAATGTTGGAACGCTGTTACGTGATTGGTTTTACACCGTGGTGTATAGGTGAAATACTTAAGAGAGATAAGCTAAAAGTGTATTGGTAATTTGTTCGCGTGGACTCTATACGAACTCTACCCTACCACTTCATGCCAACGCATATATCAAAGTTTATATACGTATGTATTGTACATGCCCTGTTTTGCGAAATAAGAAGTCAAAGTCCATTTACCACAAACAAAGCAAGTGCTTGCTCGCTAATCCAGCCGCTAAGCAGCAGTGTTTGCACTGTTGTGTTCCGCCGTGGAGAGCAAGACAGCCGGTGACATTACTGGCACAAGAGGTATTTCATCTTAGCCCGAGGTGTATTTAAAGATTTGGCGCCCCGGGCCATTTGGCGCCCCATTGAGTGACGATAAAGTATTTCATCCTAGGGGCGGATGCGGCCCCTCGCAGCCTGGCGCCCCGGGCCATGGCCTGGATGGCCCTAGGGTTAATACGCCCTTGATCTTAGCCCTCTAGGCTAGCAACGCATCTGCAGTCTCTGTGGTCCTGCGGATCATTTGCTTTGGTGATCACTTAAGGTGACCCACTTGCTCATTTGCCTTCTGTTTTTATATATATAAAAAAGGTGCAAAGCATTTGTAACTTTTGTGCCTTACGAGTATACTAATGTAGATTCAAAAGTGAAAAACTGAAGGAAGTATTTAGCGTGTGTGTTATCTAATATGTATATGTACTAATACATAGTAGATAACCTGACACTCAAATTTTCCATGAATTCCTTTGTAAGTTTTTTCAATAGAAACAGAAAAATACCCTTGCCTTCCGTATAAGCTACTCTGTGAACAAGAGGCAGCCTATTACTGTGAGGCAGGAAAAAAGCAATTTGTCAAATGATATAACGAACGAATCGAATTTCTGCAATGCCTTTGATAGAATCAGAGTATCAACTTTATGAAAGTTCATACGTCTCTGAAGCCAAATGTCAGTGACCTCTAATCCATACCTTTATACCGCATTAATCATTCAACGTTCCTGACAGCCAATAGGTAGAAAAGGCTTACAAATGTTTGATCAAATATTCCCACGACTCTTCATCATGACTGCGTCGTTGCTGATCGATGCCCCTTTAACTTAGGTACCTAGTAAACGTTTAGCAAGGGTCCTTGACCTAAGGTAATAGCGCAGGATTCAATTTGCTTGATAAGAAAACTTTGCGTACAAGGTATTGTGTTTTTAACTGACAGGCCCTGGGGATCGTCTAAAGCGTACGCTTCGGTATAATACACGTTGTTTTATTGGATCGTTTGAACGAAGTAGATATATATTTCAATCAGTTTTGATGGGGAAATGTAATTGAAAGGAAGTATATTTTTTTAGGAAAATACTGCTCATAAATGAGGTACAAAACAGCGATGAAGCTTTTGTTTAGTAAGAGTTTAATTTATCTGCGCGTTTCAGTATTAATAAAACTTACTTCCTGTGATAAATTTAAGAATTAAAAATAATTTTGTAAATTAATTATATTGAAAAAATTACACCTCGTTGAGTTTCTTGCCGGTATCAGAAGTTTTTTCTGAACCGGTGGTAAATTTTATGACATTCATAAGTGCTTCCGGTAAGCCCAATCTAAATAAAGATATTTTGACTCTTACTTTCACTGAAAAAACAGTTTTGTTACACGTAACTAAGTTTTGTTTACCTGTTACCCAAAAATTGACTACCGAACTATTTGTTACAACTTACCTAACTCTTCTAAATAAATTTCTCTCTTATAAGTTTCTTCATTCTTCTCTTATAAATTTCTAAATAAATCATGAAATGTTTATCACTAGCAAATAGTTTTGTTAATTTAAACGAACTTTGATTACCATTAACCGAAATGACGAGTAACCAAACTAGTTCGGTTGTCCCTTTTCTTCAGCGTTGAGAGCATGAGAAAACTCGCTCAATGTGAATGAAATGACCCATTACTGAGAGTGACGCGCTCAAATTCTGAGACAAGTACCTTGAACCCTAACTTTTGAACCTACTGATACTTAATTATCTTACAAAATTGGATCTTAGATTAATCGCGATACGATTCAGAGACTCCCGGGCTCCATTATCATTCGGCCGCGCCCGGGGAGAGAGTTCCACATTTTACGAAAAATATAAATCCCTTTTTTACGAACATAAAGAGATGGGCAAACTGTAGGAGGCTCGTCTAGGGGTGAGGTTGAGTAACCAATTTTAAAAACTATTAAAAATTTCAACTGGTTGAAATATGAACAGTTTTTTTGTAAATGGAGGAAAACTAGTATGCGGGATATTTGATCGAAAGTGATCACCGCCGACCACGGTAAATACGCCAGTATTCTGTGAAAGTGTGGTACTACCCTGGTCAAGCCGACCAGAAACAGTGTGGCTGTACCACGATAAAGAGTCACATTATAAAGGTTGAGATATTTTACAGAAGTCTTCAAAGCTTTGTAAACTTCCATACAATATTTTTGTATTTTGTTTGTTTCCCTGTAAAAAACAAACAAATACTTTCAAGACCAAGGATTAAGGAGGATTAAGGACCACGGACCGGTCCGAAACATGTCGGGCATTTCTCGACTTAGAACTACGTGAGTGATCCGTTTTATTAATATGTCCGAGTCTGACGGTAGTTTTATGTTAAAAGTACTTTCAAGTCGTAAGGCAACACCGTTATAATTACTAGCGTAATTGTACAGGCATGCGAGCGAATATCAAGATGTTTTTTTGTATGAGCCCTTTTAAAATGAGCCGTTTTTAACTAGATTTGTCAAGTGTCGCACGAAATGTGATTATAATGCGGCCCCATTTAAACTCGGACCTAAAAAAACCTCGTACATTTGCTAGCCCGCCCCACTTGTAGCTTTCTGCGAGCCGACGTTATCCAGGTTTTCATTAGCTGAAACTAGGGATGCTAGACAACCAAATATCGATAATATTTCGATTGTCGAAAACAACAAAATAGCGGCGGAATCAGGATCAGTAGTTAGGTAGTAATCTACTTATTTATATATCATATATACCTTTCTTTATCATCCTTTTGGTAAAAAGGTGTCTCTTGAACGTTTATAAATCATAATTTGTAACTAATATATTGATTGAATATAAATTTATTCAAGAAACACTACTACTTAAGAAACTAATATTACTTAGCAGGCAGGAGTACCTAATGTGTTTTTTTACATGCTAGTTTATTTTATCGTCCTATTACTACTGATCATAATATTATTGATAATTTTAAAACCGTTTTTGTTATCTAAATACTTTTAACTTTAAGACAATGATGCGATTTTTTTATGTCTTAAAATATATATGGATGCAGTGGCCCCAACATGACAGGCCAAATTTATCTCTATGTGCCTCCCTTTCTTATAATTATAGTTAGACTGAGACGCACTGAGGGGATAAATTACGCTTGTACCGTTTTATTAGGGCCGCTGAAGTATGAAATAAATATCGATAGTTTTATGTCGAAACTATCGATATATCGTCCCTGGCCTAGCTGAAACGAATTTCATATCTTCCGGGACATTAACGTCGAAATTTGTGCCGTTTTCATTACACGCCACAATGTTATCTGACCCCGAGGGATTATTGTGGAAACTCGTGTAGAAATTAACTTTATGTTGTTCACTTCTGCTTAAAAATTATGTTGATCATAGTTAGGTGTATCTCATCTTTCAAATCTAGTTAGATTAACTCATGCATGAGTGTTTAAATACATGATGTTTAGTTGAATAAAAGTCACATGTATCCTACTGCCTACTATAAATGAGAAGGTGATGATACTGACGATGTATAAGTTGACATTTGACGTCAAATGTTAATACAGATCAAAATTCACGAATCCTGACAAAGCGCAGTGCGTATGCACTCTGAGTCAGGGTTTTTGTAGCCGTGTTATTGAAAATCCTTATTACCTACTATTTATTCGTTTTTATTTGCTTTTTAATGCCATGAATCGCCGTTTGATAAAGACTTTAATGAATTGCGTTTAGCGCATTGTAATAAATAGGTCCTTGTATAATTTCATCAGCTTTTTATAAGATGAATGGTTTGATATAAATTTCGCAGACGTATTCTTTGGCAAATTCCTCGGTGTCGTTGAACCTTTAATTGGCTTTGTCAAGTTTAATTTGTCTAAGTAGGTACAGACATTAGACATGCAAATGAGTTGAAATTATTTCTGTATGAAAAGTTTTGTGGAACTGGTGTGTATACGTAACATATACGTACTGTTGTTCTGTGTAATAAATAAAATAAAATAATTTGTTATAATACAAAAACAGCCAAGTGGGAGTCGGAGCCGCGCACCGAGGGTTCCGTGTAAACTTAATAAGCACCGAACATTGCTCTAACGAAGTGATAAACTGGACTGAGGGACAAACTTAACTTTGCCATTGGAAAACTGTTGTCCCCATACAGCGATATAGGTCGCGGATTGGCTTTCAGTTTACTAAGTGCAAATAAGTTTACAATCTCATAATTGTTTTAAGTTTTCGCGATTTTCACACAAATTTATAACGTTTACCTTAGAAGACTCGTCTCTTCTCGTGACCACGGCTGTTGAAACATGGCAGAAACGTCGGGGTAAATTCACCATGATTTTATCGCATTTTTTTTGTGATGTAGATATAAATTTACGTTTTTCGGACTTTACCATTACTTGATTCTATGTCAATGGGAAATAATCTATAGGTTTCTGATTCATTCGAGAGTATCTAAATATGCAGCATAAAAAATCTTTTCATTCCGTTGACTTAGAAGAGAGAAGTTTTTTTTTACAGTTTCGAGTGATTGCAAACCTGAGTATTTTATATTATTGCATACAATATCCTAAGCAATATTCTAACGTATTAGTTGAATTATTTTCCTTGTCTGATGTTATTTTCCTATACAAGTAGATGACAAATTATCTTAATTATATTACTAATTAGGTCTTGTTTTGCGAAATTTTATCAATTACATTTCACTATAGTGCGTAATTTCCTTAAACTATTATTGTTGGGTTTTATTCCTGAGAATTTAAGTTACTAAAACATAAGTTTACCGTGATGATTATTTGAATTTACTTACTTATCGTGGCCCTGCTTTTGTATAATTTAAATCCTTCAAAAACTTTTTGCCAGATTATTCTATTAAAGTCCGTTACATGATGCGACTCTGCGACTAGAACAGAAGTAACAGCAGAACCATGAGTTTGTTGCAGGCTTACTAAATAATTATACAAAATTAAACTGCAAATATGACGTCATAGTAGCATAGCCAATCTCTACAAGGCTAACTGTTAACAGTGCCCCAGTTAAACCATAGTCTACAACTTTAAACTCGGCTAAACATTCAATTGAGACTGCAATTGTCTATGGTTGAGAAATTGATATGAATTAAGCAGGCATCAAACAATAGAGGCGACACGCGCGTCCAATTCGGACATTAATATGTACGGCCTTGTTCACAATTTGCGGTCCGGAATGAGCGAACGTGGAGCTGTAATTGACGAAAATAATTTCTCGTGTCAAACGGGATTAAAAAATAATTGCCGCGTGTGTATAATTTGTACGTTCTGCCGACAGCGGTCACGAATGGATGAATGGGATTTATAAAGAAATAATGGTAATTCATGGGCGTGTGCGCTGTGTTCAATAGTTTCAATTAGGTCTCAATCGATGTTTATTTTTTAAATAGTTAATGTGATGAAAAAAAAATACAGTTGAATTAAGAACCTCCTACTTTTTTATGTCGGTTACAATTGTGTCTTGATCGGGATTGCCTTTCAAAAGTAGATCGATATATTTATTATTAACGGCACCTGTAATCCAAGATGGGGTTGACAGAAGTGATTTGTAGCAATGAAATTTAATGTAATTTAGGAAAATCTAAGAAAATGGCATATGTTTTTCCTTACATACCTACATGATTATTTCAAATACATATACCTATCGATAAAGGTGTCAACACACAAACCATTTCCATGCCGCGCGCAATAAAGCCATCGATACACGTGATCGGTGTCCGTCGGTGTCGATGTCGACGCCAGAGAAATGAAATCGCAACGTGCGCGAGGTAATCGCACGGAACACGAGATGCTCCAGTTACATCTAGGTATTGCATTAATCTGTGTCGGATTTATCGTATTTGTGGTTGAGCCACACCGGATGTGTATGCAGCTCGTTCGTAGAGCTGCGTTACGCAACTGTAATGCATGCGTAACGAAGCTAGTTGGAGCCGCGTTTCATACGCGACCCTTGTGGCCCTTAGACCATAATTATATAAAATATACAGGTCCGGCGTGTGCAACTGAGAATGTTCATTACGTACAAAGAAAATAAGACAATGAAATTTAAACTTGCTAGCAATGACAGGCTAGCATAAGTTCCCACGCTTTACAAACTTACAAAATTCCAAAGCCCAAAGTTACCGAGCCCTAAGCCTAAATGTTACTACCACTTACGAAAATTAAAATACTTTTGTAGATGGACTTTAATTTTCCAACAATTCAGTGCTTTAATTGACATCGTTTAAGAAAACGAAAAAGACAACAGTTTTATTTCCAAGCTTAGTTTGCGAACGACTTTCCCATTTGTTCTCCGTCACCTGCAGACTCCAGAGACATCCCAGGACCTCAGCGACGGGATTATTCACGCCTACACATTAGTTTTACTTATAGTTTTATCCTAGAGGTACGTTTGTTTGTACAAACAATGCGCGACGTTTGTACGTCGCAACCCATTGCTGGCATTTTGAGCATTACAACAATGCGCCTAAACATTTGTAGGTATAAAGTTCTTATTTGATTTTAATTTGAATGGGGGTAATAAATTATTAAAATTAAAAAAAAATAAAGTTCGCCTTTTTTGTATATTTTATAAGGTTAAACTATACATATAATAAAATATTTGAGACAAAAATGTTTGTACGCACATCACGTAAAACGCATCTGCTGAACGAATTTCGATGAAATTTTCACAGATCTATTTAAATAAGTCCAGAATAGGACTTAGGCTATAAAAACTTGGACAAAAAGGGGAAGAAGGGAGAAAAGGGGAGGGGGGAGGGTGAAGTTTGTATGAAAAAAGTTATAAGATGTTCTAGAATCATGAAACTCAGAAGTCATACTTATTATTAATGTTAATGTATTAATCTACACAACTTTATAAAGAGGTAAACTTTGTTTGTTTGTTTGTACGTAGGGGGTAATCTTCGGAACTACTGAACCGTTTTCTAAAATTATTTTACAGATAGTAGATAAGCTACACTATCCCTGACGGACATAGGCAACTAATTCGACGCGAACGAAGTCGTTGGCGTCCGCTAGTTTATACATATGTATGAACTTGTGATCCGCCTTGGCTTCTCACGGATACAATCAGGATGTAATCATAAACCTTTTCCGTACAAACTTCTCTAAATGCCAGTGAAAACCGTATCAAAATCGGCCGGAGAAGGCGGCCGAACATACACTATACGGATTGAGTACCGACCGACAGGACCGGACAACGACATAACTTTATACTACCTATGTAATTAAGAAAAGATAAAGAAGATAAAGCTATCTCCTAAGTTGGTCCCTTGCGGTTAAGCGCCCATAAGGCTGGCTGCATTTCCACGTTGAATCGAGAACCAACCAATATAGTCTTGTAAGAGCGCTCTACGTGCATATTTTTAAGGTCCACGCTAGGAATACCATAATGGCGACATGGTGTTTGAATTAAAAGTGAGCTCAGTGTTAATTATTTGGTCTCTTCCAGCGATGGAGGGCGGCGCGTGGTGCGCCCGCGACATCTCGATGCGCGCGCAGAAGAAGTTCCTCTCGCGCGTCGGCGGCTCGGCCAGTGCGCGCGCGCTCGTGCTCGACGAACACGCCGCCAAGCTGCTCGACCAGGTCAATACTTAGTCTTGTCGCTTCTGTGGCCCTAACATGACCGGATAAGTGTAGTCTATCTGTGTATATCTCTGTATGTGTCCCTTTTTTATGACACTAATTTAACAGACACGCAGGGTGGGATATATTAAACCTAGCCCGCTCAGGTTAGGGCCACTGGGTGTAACTTTCTGCGCCCACTGTGCCCCCAACATGACCGGCTTAGGTTTAACTTATCCTTCCCTGTGTCTCTGTCAAACTTGTGTCATAAGGACGCACATAAAGATAAACTTAGATAAATTAAACTTCGCCTGTCATGTTAGGGTCACTGGTGTATATATTATCCATTGACTCCCAGCTATACTGGTGAGATGCTATCGGGTATGAACCATTCAAACATGTTGCAGGAGCAGGAGTCCTGCCATTACCCTAAATTTTCTTTGCGTTGTCATTGCATAGCATTTTAATTAAATATTTTGAATATTTAACATTAAAAAAATATCGATAGAAATTTCGGTTACGATTTTTTTTAAAGATTGCTTTGCTTTATCTACCAACGTTGGTAACGCTAGGTTGAAACTGGCATCTCAATATTCATGGGACGTTTCTGTAAGCCGTTGCATACAATTCCAGTTCCTGTGCGTGCTGCGGTCCCGCGTGGAGAAGCGCGAGGCGGAGAAGATGGTGAAGCACGTGATCAAGGCGGCCGTGAAGCTCGGCGTGCTGCGCCGCCACTCGCAGCTGTCGCCCGCCGATGACCGGGCACTCGCCGCCTTCCGTTCCAAGTTCCACGTAAGTCTCAACAGATCTGATAAAAGAGCACAACTATATCAGTTGTATTACGGTTCGGTACAGCTGTACCGAACCGTGTAGCTGTATACGGGTTGATTTTTGACTTTAAGCCCTCGAAATTTGCCAGCCGCCGGGCCAATCAAATACGCGAGTGTACAGCCGGCATTGATTGAAGCGCGGCTGGCGAGTGTCGAGCGTTTGACAGTCAAATATCACCTCACTGATCTGACATCATTTAACGGACTGCTAACTTGATTAAACGGGATTAAACCTATGCGGATATCCAGGTTTACTTACTAAACCGAAGGTTAACTTGGCGCATTCGAAGATATCAAACTCCCAAAACTCTTTACATTTTTTCTTAGATAAGCTAGAATCTGAGTTCGTACACAGCTGAAATTGCACGTTTCGTCTTTCGCAGTGATGAAACGCATTGGGTCCTTTCAAAGAATATCGGGATGGAACATACAATCGAGGAAATTCATTGGACTTTTCAAAGGCGTCAACATCGAGTTTTGGGCATTTAGCCATGTCATGCTCCAGCTCTGTTTATAGTTATTGGATTTCACGATATCGGCTTACTATTTTTTGCAGACTGTGCTGATGGCAGTAGTGTCCTTCTCTGAAGTGGAGTTTTCTTACGACCGTGAGTTCCTGCAGGACGCGCTCCGCGAATCACACCAGTCATTGAAGTAAGTGTTCATAAACTGCAGGGCTATACGCCGAATTTAAACCATCTTATTGAATATCGGTTCTCTACCCATAGTGGTTAGAAATAGAGCTAGAAGTTGAGTACCAGATTTCTTTCTGTCTCTAAAATTACATTACTTACCTAGCTTTCATGTGCGCCAACAAGGAAGGTATGGGACTAGAAGAATTATTAACGTCGCTCCAAGACAGTAGGTAGGCCGTATGGTTTTATGAACTGATGCTAAACTGCCGCAGACTAAAGCTGAGATACTCGTAGTTGTTATTATTGGAAAAGATGAAAACTCTTAAAATAAGACTTGTCTAAAGGAAGACAGGGAAATCGCTCTAAATGCCTTCTGATTGGGATCACGAGAAAAATGTTCTCTCGAGTTTTCCTTTTTTCCTAAAGCCGCTGTGGAAGGAAACAATACTTGGTGTAGACCTTAATAGCGTAGAAAAAGTAAGTTTTGTTTCTTAACCGATATTTATAATAAATTCCAGATCTGTGGTGGAACGCCATCTCTCCGACAAGTCCGTGTCCCGGCTGGCCGGAGTGTTCGCGCTGGTGTCGCGCGCCGACCTGCTCGACTCGCTGTTCGCCGGCCAGATCGACGAGGACGTCCTCAAACTCACCAGGATGCTCCGCAAAGAGCTGGACCGGGGCCTCCTATAATCCACCAGGAAATAGCTCGCGAACCGTCCTACCACAACCAGAGGTCTGTGTCCAGAGTATATAGCGCTCTAGGCGATGAAGTCAGAGGGGCATTGCGGTCGAGCCTCCCCTTTAATGCGAACTCTGTCGCGTTCAGACCATGCCCTCGTTGTATGACCGTCTCTTCGGAACGCTTCAACTATGGGATCACTTACAACAATATTGTTATCCCCACAAATGGGGATTTGGTTCTTTATAAGACTTCGAACGTTAGGTATTTTTTTGCACTGTGTAGTTTAGGTATTGGCGAACTAAATGACTGCGGTAGTGTATAGTCCAATGAACATGCTTGAGTTTACGCGATATCCAATCATAAAGCGATTTCAGATTTTTTGACCAATCGCGCGATCAAACGATACTTAACTCACTTCACACCAGTCAGTCATTGGGTTTGCTGAACACTATGTAGATCTTGCTTGCGCCTAATCTCACTAGTTGTACGTTATTTTTACACTTAATTGGGTATTGGATTTTTATACTCACTGCTTGGATGAGGTGTATTTAATGTTTGAAAAGAGGTACATCCAATGTAGCAGAAAGTCAAGTTCACCATGCCATGTCATAGCTTTTTACTTTTGAACTTAATTTGGTAACTTCGAATACTCATTAATTTATACGCCATTCATTGTACTTTTTCGCCATGTTTTGTTGAAATTTCCACGTAGTTATTGTTTTTGTGTAATATTAATAACAGTTTAACATTGAGGTAGGATTGCAGGCATATCTCTCCGATATTTAATGGAGAGAATGCATCGTTTTTCCTTTGCTTTACCTTTAGCCGTATCCTTTGCCAGTATTTATCTTACCTGTCTAACATACATGATGTAGTTTAAGGATATAAAATGACATTATGTTTTAAATCTTTTAATTGATGTTTAATTTATTAGTTATATGTTGTGATGGTCTTGCCTGGTTATGAACGGATTGGTGTTAATTAAGGTTAGAATGCATTTAATAGATGTACCTAAATGTGATTTTAATGTTTATCGCCATATTTGTATATTTTAATGGTTTTTATGTTAGTGCTCTAAGGCCAGTTACCAGGTAGCCTAAACATGACATTATGAACTGATCTAAAACGAAATCGTTTAGAATAACCAAAAATAATTAGGTATATTTTAATAATTTTACTTGAACTTTTTTACGCATATAATAGAACTGATTAATTGTATTTATGAATTTATTAAGTATCCATAGCTTCGTGTATGATACTCATTATATCAACTTGTATATCTCGAAATATTATCGGACCAAAACTATATCTCCACGCAGTTGACATATCTGAATTAATATTCATATATCAATTTTGTATTAGCAATAATTATTTATTTTAACTACTTTTAACTTAGTGCTTGTAAGTTACATGTTAAGAATAGATTGTACTTTCGTATGGAAGCGATTCTCCCTTAAAACGTGTTCTGATATTTAAAAAAACATCAGTTCTTTGCACGCACTAGAATTGTATAACATCCGCCTCACTTCAGAATATTTATTAAAGTTCCGACTGTAATCGTTGAGTACAAAATAATACAAAATCGCTTCGAAAATCGATGCCTCTATCGCAGCGGCTGTGACTGGACTTGGCCCGGGGCACTACCGCGTCCCTACTCAACTCTTCATAGAATTTATTTATCGACTACTGAACCTATGCCTCTCCCGCGGATTTTCATGTCGTTATTGGAGCCGTGTATCTATCCCTGATATTATACTGAAAAGTAAAATAACTAACATACTGTATCTTATACGCTTCTTCGCCATATGTGCTTTACATCGCAATGAATAACGTGTATTTTAATCTAGAGGTGAGGCCAGACTAACTAATGTTAATGTCCATACGTAGTTTAACTAATTATGGGAGTGTCTATTCCATCCGATGGTATTATTCCACCTTTTCAACGCCACATCATTGCCTGTTAAGCTCAGTCTAATGGAAATGTTTTAAGTGATGAAAAACGCCGAGCTCAATCCAGAATTGTATGGCTCTCCTTGATCTCTCGCTATCTTGGTTTCTGCACTCAGAGGAGTGCGCAGTAGAAGCTTTGTACGGCTAACATGAGTTGCCGTGATTACCTTTGTCCGCATATGCGTCACTTTGGAACGGGTCGACTACAGAGGGCAGACTCTTGAGTAATAAACAAAAAACCGCATGGCATTCTAGCCGCCGTAATTTCCTAACGCTTGCCATTTTCTCATCCGTTGCTCAGTGCCTCTCTTTCTTAATGGTCGAGTTACAAAGTGACGCATATAGATGCGTCAAAAAGTGACGCGGCTTGATACTTGATGAACTCCCCTTTTCAGTCGTCCCTTTTGCATATAGCGATTCAAAATGTGCATGAAGAGGATGACGAAAGTTTGTCGCCCGTTCGGTAAAGTTTGTTTTAATCGTTCAGGAGTGTGGGTATATCCATAGGCATCGTTGGCGTTGAATAGGTAGACATTCTAACAGTCACGCACACTTGCTATGTTGACACTGTAGTATAGCCTGGTCACTATGTCAATTATCGTGTACAGGCATTGTATAGGAAAATTAAGATCGTCCATAACGTTGAATTTAAAATGTTGCTTTGACGCCGAATTACGTAAGCAAGATTGAAACTTATTCTTACGGGTACGATAGTACGGCCCAGCTACTAAATGAAACAAAACACCCAAAGTATTCTATGTATACAGTTAATGTGGCAATACGTCGTACGTTCATACGGTTTCATTGTCAACCACGGTGTGTTCAAGTTCATTGGCATAAGACACCTATGCGATATGTATTAGCATACACTCTGTCTGAAAGGTTCTAAGCCTGGTCATTTTATTAAGCTATTACTGTATTTTACTACTATTTTACTAAGCTAGGAATCTTGAAATATTTACTTCTCTGTCAAATTTTCTAGGAGTATCCTAATACACGTACAATCGAAGACACATATAACTCTCCATTAAAGACGGAACAGCGAGAAAGTGTCATTTTCCGAAAGGGAGGCATTTAGTATGCACTATGAAGTTGACATATCTATTAATCCCTTTCGACCATAGACAATTTCTCTCAGTTCCCTGTTTAATGGTCGGCTATATTAGTTGCTGTTTGTCGGAACTGAGGTGTAATTTTTCGAAAGGGGCGTATATATTGTGCAATTGATACATCTATCCCGTACCGCCGCCGCTAAGCGGCAGTGTGGCGGAACTGGGAAAACGCAAGGCACGGAATGCTGATGTTGCAGGTTGAAGTCCTGCCATTGCCCTAATTTTTCTTTGTGTTGTCATTACAATTTTAATATCTATCCCGGTTGAGTATAGACAATTTCTCTCGGTTTATTCTTTTAATGGCACTCTTTGTTGCTGTATACTTTGTACTTGTTGTCGGTACTTGCAACAGTTGCACAGTGCCACTGTCACAATTTTGCAGTTTTCTGGACAACGGAGTTTCGGGGCAAGGGGCGACAACGAATTCATTAATGCTAAAATATTTTTTAACGATTTCTAACCAAGGAGGAAGGTTATCTGCTCGAATCCCTTTTTTTTTGGCTAAGGCTTAGAATTTTTCAGTCTCTCTAGGAACTTTATGCATAAAATATAATGTATCATTCATTCATATTTAATATGATGGTATGAAACAACAATTTTCACTGATAAGTAATAAAAGAAGTATTTATTGATGCATAAACCGTAACACCATTAACAGCCAAGAATCCTTGTAATATTAAAAAAAAATGGTCGTAATATTGATCCTTGCACGAATTCATGATGCACAGATGTTAGGACGTGAACACATCTTTGATACCAATGAAATGATAAATTCTTGCCTAGTGTCGCCGACATACATTGCCTACATAGTGGCCTGTGTCTAATAAACTCTACTAGCACGAGTTGCCGCGACTTGGTTTGTCGCAAAGCGCTGTACTTTTTAACTAGCCCAGTTGGCAAGAGACATTGAGCAACCAGATTGTAATTTATTGATAAATTTACCGTTATTGGTAAATATCGCCTTCGTGGCAAGAGGTGAGGGGGGGTAGGCACTACTATTACATCATGATCATACCCCGGAATCACCTTTAGCTCACTTCGCCCACACTTCTTGCTGCCTCAGTCCATCACTTTCTTTTCAAACTAGTTAGAAAGAGACATATCGCCACTCGTGTTAGTCTGTCATAGCTAGATGAAATCAAAGACGTCCAAGTAGGGATTGTAATTAAATGACAATATAAGTGTGTAGTAATACTTAATTTGGTTCGTTACTCTCTACGTGGTATCTTTTGTGGATTCAATGGTCATAATTGGAAATTTGATATTTTAAGACTCTAATGTAATTTTAATGTTTATTAAATATTTTACACGAAATATATTGTTTTTCTCTTACCTGAGGCCAAATGAATGTTACATCAGGAATTAAAACGGGAATTGTATTTTGTTTTTCGCCGAAATAACGCCAATGTTAATGAAGGTGGATTGACACTGCGAAGTAGCAAACGATAAAAACAAGAGCAATTTATCGCGGGCTACGCCATACAATCGCTGGTTACTTGAAGCGTAGATCACTGCGTTTTTATAGCTTACAACTTTGCACTAAGCGCTGAGCTTTTTTGCCATTTAAAGTACCAACTTAAATAAAACGAACAATTATTGTGAAAGCACCAGTCAATAATTTATTCACTAAAATTTCTTAGTATACAAACATGGTAGGTATCTGTGAGGTGACATCGATACTAGTACAATAGGGCACTAGTCCCACCACCGACGATGAACTAGAAGCGATCAAAGCTAGAAACTAGAAACGAGTTGGCGAGCAGCGAGGAGCGAGTGTGTAGTTCTGATAGCTGGGCGCTCGGCTATAAAGCGAGTATTCCAATGCGACGGGCGATTACTCGCACCACTCGCTCAGGCGGGACGGCGAGCATACAGTAATATATTTTGACATTTACCAGCGTCTCCTGACGGTTGTTGATTGAACTACAAAATAAAAAAAAACTATCTGTGACTGCTAGCCACTCGTGTTGGAGGCGGCCATTGTCAACTGTGGCTTTCGTTTGCTTCTTAGAGCATTAAGAACGGGAGTAGCCTTGTGTGATTATTTGCTTACACAGAATTCTGCTGATTCTCGCGAGGGGGGGGGGGGGATGTCTAACCTATCACACTAAAGCAATTTTGCATGCGTTATTATGCACTCACACCTTTAGAAAGTACAACACATTCTTATTTTCACGCACACACTGAATAACTGAATACTAATGCAAATGTGACACTCCACAGATAGTAAATATCGGCTACACTCGATAGCAAACGATTTATTTTTGACTCGATTTTTTATGTCATTAAAAACATTTCACAGAAATAATGTTTTAGCTACATATGACTAGAAAAATAACTGAAAAATGAAATCTTCTACCCTCCTTTTCTAAACTTGATGTGTTAGAACAAATTATACAGGTGCTTATAGCATACGAGTATGTAGGCATTTTTGGTGAGCTGTAATCTCTTCGGTGGCGACTTAGTGACTCACAAAATAATCGATTGTACACATTGGCACACACATGTGGCACATTGTGCTATATACCTTTGGCAGAGGGGTCAGTCATTAAATGCCATCTCCCGTTCCTAATGCTCTAAGGTTTGCTTGGATGTCGATACGGTCTTGGTTATCTCTTTTTGTTAACTCATCAAAATTTTATTTATCCTTGCAAATTTTATGACTTTGGCATTCTTACTTATATAAGTTTTCATAAAATTTGCCAGAACAAAACTTTGATTTAGTCCATTTATGCGCAGGTGCGCATACACACGTACATGTATAAATGCCTATCTATAGCTATAGGAGTCACTGCATTAGTTCAGTTCCTTGACACTAACGGCAGCACTTTCCATACATGCTATTTAAAACTCTGAGTTGCCACTCTTCTCATTCTACATACAAAACTCTTTGATACAGTCGTACAGTAAAATGATCGCCAGTGTTGCCGTTTTGGCATATTTGATGCTAAATTTGGCTCATTTTTACCTTAATTAGCTTGTTAAATTTTAAATTTAGCATATATTGCATTATTTAGCATTTTTTGTTTGCCAAGCATCCAAGAGGTTTAAGAGTGTAATCTATAGGTACAATAAAAGTGAAAAACCAGAAAAAGAAATAAAAAAAGCGATACAGAGCGGGATGGCGTCCTACGAAGCATTACTGACACTTTTCTCCTAAACGGTGCACCTATTTCTCGGGAATTGGTATGCAATTCCTCGACCTCGGGACTTCTGAAGTAATTGAGAAAATATGATATTGGGTGTGTAATTTCTGTTTAATGAGCATTGGCATTTCATTTAGCACTTTAAAAATTGTTCTTAGCATTTTTTAGCATTTTTCTAGCGGAAAGTTAGCATTTTTCTAAATTACAAAACGGCAACACTGATAATCGCTCTGGTGGCAAGCGGGCATCGCTTGGCGAGTACCGCTGAGCGAGTTTTATCGTTTATAGCTTGTATCGCTGCGATCAACTAGTGAAGGGAGAGTCCTCGCCGGCAGTGTGAACAGCCAGCGATGAACTATAAATATGTCTCTCTCTTTTACCGTCACGGGGATCTTTATCTTTTGTTCGTTTCTTGAGCGAGAAAATAGTCGATAGCTAATCGCTTGCTCGCTCTTGGTGGGACCAGTGCCTAGTGCTGGCAAAATTCAGGACACATACTTTGTAAGTAATGCGCAGGCGTAGACAACCTCCAAGGGAAACGCGCGAAAAAGATGCGGCATACGTCAACGCGTAGAGAACTGTCTTTTTTCTTTTTATTGTTTGTTTTTATTGTTTATTTTCTTTTTTATTGTTTATGGCTTGGGTTGGGATTGAGCTCTTCTAGCCGCTTTCTAAATTTGTGATCGTGGCAGCACTGTTTAAAAGATTCAGTCAAAGAGGAACTCCGTGAATAGAGAGATGACATATATCGATGCATATCTTCGTAAAATATTTATCATCTGTCTCTGTCTACGAGCCTATTCTATTCTATTTTCAAGTCCATTTTACCTCTTGACGTTTTTAGCGCAGATTTTATAGGTATTTTAAGCCTTGGAAGTTGTCTAGGCCAGCACATCTGAAACTTATTTAATTAATTATACAAGACGTACCCTTTTTAAGAGCAACTTCTCTACACACTCGACATTTACATATAATACGAATACGAATGAAATAGTCGCGGATAATAATTCGACTACATTAATAGTTCTTTTATTATTACGTCGATTCAAACAAACTTTGTTTCAGCATAATGATTGACGACTCCACTGATTTTAAAACAATTCACTTTTTAAGTAATACATAAAAATATCATAAATTAAAATAACACCTACTTCGTTAATTTTAGGTACCTACTTAGGTACTGAGATGAGTACTTACAATTAAGAATTGAATGAAACGGTTATTTATCACTAAAGCAAATGTCTATTTACATGTACATCAAGGAATGTTGAAGTATGGATTGTTTATTGTACAAGTTGAATAGTTCGTAATATTAAATTCACGTAACGATACACAGAAACAAGTTTCGATTAAGTACTTATTGTAATTTTGCAGGTACACACGATCAAGCTCAATGACAACATAATATATTATATTCTGAACAACAATGTTATAATTTTGCAATACGCTGTTAATTTTGTATAATAAAACCTTGATAGCATTTTGGACTCTCCTGCAATAGGAAGCAAAAAAATATAGCTTGATTTCCGGCATGCGGTGTCATGCAATTTTATTGTCACAACATATGAACATTAAACGTGAAAATCTGGGTTTTATTACATCTGTGTTGTTCATTGATAATAAAAATAAAGTTAGTTCGAAATGGAAATTTAGCCATAAACTATCAACTTTTCCTTTAAGCAACGCCTTTGTTTCGAAAATACAAGCTACCCTCCTTATACACTTATGGTACACGGTGACATTTATATTTTACTTTTTTAAGGTAGGTATACTCTGACTTGCGTTAACTGATAGTTTTCTAAATGTAATTTAAATCGTAAATTGCTACAAATACTTTTGACGATTGTAGCTTGCCGATCAGTTTAACGTACACTTAATTGTAGAATTAAAAGATCCATTCTACATCCACAAACTACACATTTTTAGTATAAAATAGATTGATTTCCCTAGCCTAGCACTATAGTTCTAAATATACATAGGTCATTTCCTTCTATCCAATAGTTGTGAGTATTCAATTTGAACTTAATATTAAACGGTATAGATTTGTCCGTTCTCAATGCTTATTATAACTGCCTTTATATTCAAAAGACAAACCCCCTTATTCATAAACGCCCCGTAAACCTACATTAGTTAACACATGTTTCGTCTTTATCTATCGTTGTGAAGTTTGCCTTCGAATTAAAGAAACAAAACATGTTTTAGATACTTACTTAAGAGGTTGGTACTTTTATAATTAAGGGGGAAAGTTGTTGCTTACCTTTGCTGTTTTTTATTACCATGGTGACATCAATTATACGTAGACATTATATTACATTTAATTTAATTCTGCCGTCTATATTAATTGATTTGCCACACAATTTATTAATTTATTGGGTCGATAATCACTGATGATAAATGTCACTACTTTATTTTTATTACAATTACCTGTATTGATTACAAAGCCCTAAATATAGGTGTTCTAAACTATTTTTTTTTTATAATTTAGTGGCAATTTGATGAGAACAGGGGGCCTAGCACGCTAGCTTTTATCGATGACATAAAGCATTTATCCCGTTCTAACCAGTATGCGTGTGCGAGAGGGACCAAACCGTTTATGTGCGCGATAAACGCTAGCGTGCTACTATAGCAGGTCATTTTGGGTCGACAAAAAAAGATTGCTATGTCACGTTACGTACAAAGGACAAAGTACAAAATACTCTCTTTTTACACTTCTTATCCCAACATCAAGGTCGTCAACATCAAGTGTTTACACATAGATATGTAGAGTTAGACAAAAGCAGGACCAAACTTCTACTGACTCCTTTCTAATATCGATTCGATCAATTATCGGCAGTATCAAGATCTATGTCAATTACGAGATTATATTCCACAGAGCTACGTCATCTCACGATAGAGATTGACCTCGATGACACTTACATATTGTCCTATTACTGCACTAGAGCATACTAGAGTTTATCGCGGTTGCAAAGTATCTATCCCTTTCGCACACATTAACTGGTTAGAAAGGGATGTATGCTAAGTCCACAACAAAAGCTAGCGTTCATAGTCTCTGATCAATAGTGATGTTGAACTGACAGCTTTCCAGAACATGATAAATATTATCGGTAGATTTTTAAGTTCCTGGCCGCATAGAAAAAATGATGCCTTAAAAGACTGTTTTACACTCACCCTTCGTAGTTGTCCTTTTGTCGATATTTTAAGAACATCAGTAAAGCAATTAATCGCTCTCCTAATTATAATCTAGATACAATAAACATGAGATTCCACTGTGTCCACGAACATATATTTAACTACACATAAACGTATGAAATCGTACTCTATGGATTGAAACACAGAGAAGTTTAAATGGAGTACAAAACTGTGTGCGCTATGTTAAAAACTAAATCGTACAATCTGTTTGGTCTTGAAACAACATGGAAATTTACTAACTACGTATTATAACTACAAATTATAGCTAACAAATCCACGAATGTCTGGGCTCGGCTCGGCCGCTGTGTTCTTCCAAGTTCCAAAATATGGGTGCATCAATAATAAGTGAATCGATACCTGCTCGCCAAAAGCGCTTATTTTCGATTTAGCTGTCTGTGTAAAGTCTACTAAATGGTATTTAATTCAGCCATTTTAATAACTTACCCCTTATTCATAAAAACTGAACAATCTTTTTAAGCTAACAAATGTTTTGTCTCTTTCTTTTGAGGGCAAACGTCACAATGACAGATAAAGACAAAACATGTTAACCAACAACCGTTTACGAAGCGTTTATGAATAAGGGGGTAAATCTGGAAGTGGAAGCTAGAAGTGACAGAAAACTAGATTATATTGCAGTCATAGAAACATTGTAACCTGTGGCGCTTTTGTCCTTTTCAGGCCAGCACGAAGTGAAAGGGACATACAGTCCGTTAGCTCGTTTAAAAGATCTTCGGGTTTGCGTAAACTCAATCGATTTTCTTATAAATAGAAACGAGAAACAAGGGTTCACCATTTCGTCATTATGAAACGTTATTCACGAGAGAAATAAAGAAATAAGTTTAACACTGTAAATATGGCTTATTTTACATCGATGGTCATTAGTTTCACTTCAATAATTTAAAAAACTCCGTTTTTACAAATCAGTAGTACAACATAGGCAAATTCTGTATAAATAATAGTAAATTTAGTGATAACAGTTTAACACCCAAATGTCCTTTTAAGAGCTAACGGACCGTTTAAGATATGTCCCCACGATAAATATTAGCTTAACGGACTGCAAATCGATTAAACTACTTTAACTTCACAAATTCATCTAACTCTCCGCACACAAAAAAATCAAAAGACAAGTGGTCGTAGCGGAATTCGAGTTAAGGATAAACAAAGGAAACGTTGTTAGCCGCATTTAATGCTCATTCCTGCCTCCCTAGCACAGTAGCGTTTACCGTCGACATAAGGCATTCGTTTCTATCGCACCCACGTATCAGCCAGAAAGGGATGAACGCTTCATGTCCGCGAGGAACGGTAGAGTGCTAGGGAGGCCGGAAGCGTGCCAATCGGCGATCGACCTACAAAACCGAGCGCAGGAGTGACAATAGGTAGGTATTTTACAGGATGTCCCGTTTTTCAGCTATCATTTTGGCCGTGTCCTGTATTTTAATAAAAAAATACAGGACCATACCATACCAAAAACAACTCGGTCCTGTGTTTTTCCAAGAATCCTGTAATTGTAGGGGGTCGTCCATAAATTACGTCACACGATTCTAACTTTTCAGGACCCCCCATTTTCGTCACGCGTTTTCCTATCTCTTTAACACGGACTGACACGTTTGACTGGACCCCCCCCCCTCCTCCATAAGCGTGACGTAATTTATGGATTACCCCTAGATCAAATGTCCTGTAAAATGAGCACTCAGGGTCGGTCACCCTAACAAAAGGCTAAAAACGTTCGCGCGTCGGAATAAGAAAAAAATACGTCAGCTTCGGCGGGTGTGAGGCAGAGCGAGTAACAGAAGGGGCTAGGTGAGGGAAGGGCGCTCACTCCTTGAGCTTGTGCCAGTCCGCGATCTGGCGGCGCGGCGCGGCCTGCACCTCGCGCCAGTGGTGCCGCGCGCTGCCCGCGCCGCTCGCGCCGAGCTCCAGCCGCCCGATCACCTGCCGGAAATAAGGTCAAATGAACAGACTGAAACAGACCACTCTGCTCCGTGGCGTAGTAGAAAGGTGATTTGCTCCGATTCGTTGATAAGAACGACTTCAGAATTAATTTACAGGGTTGAAAGAAGTAATGGACGCTGGAGGGAAACTACCTTAAATCCTTAAGAGGAAACACCAAGGCCTAGAGAATTTAAAAATAGGTATTTGTAAAATCTATTGCTACCTCCATCTAACAAGCCTCCCCCCGCAGAGTGCAATAGAGACAGCCGCAGCTTGGACTGAAAATACCTATTTATAGTACACAAAATCAATGATTCGTAGACCCCTGATTCCTTCTCTAAAACTTAACCGATTTAACTACTTTTTTCATTAAAAATTAAAGAAAGGCTTTGGCAGTGTTCCTATGCTTTTCTTTTTTTTATATAATCTAGTGAAATTTGTTTTCTGAATGTATGAACGCAGCCGAAAATCTGGGCATTTTTTTAGGTTTTTGAATGTTCATATCTCTTTTAATAATTAATTTATGAAAAAAAGGAAAACATAGGGACATGCATATTAGTGGCCATTTATTTTTTGGAAAAAAAATATTGCTCTACTGGCATTATCCAGAGAGGAAACAGGGGACGACGTTTGTATGGAAAAACGGCCCTTGTGTTTCCTCTTAAGCTGCATTGTTTAACTTGAAAGAAACATTATTTTATTTTTAAAAAAAAACATATGTGACTGCATTCAAAGATTTTCTTAAATTCGCTTGCCCCATCTGGAAATCGAACCAGCTAAAATCTTAAAAAATAAACCTCGCTAGTTTCTACTGCTCGATAGTATCAGGATCAAACCTCTCTAATAAAAGTCTTGAGTAAAACAATTTAGCTTAAGGAGTTAAAGAAGTGTTTCTCCAGGGCCCATAACTTTTTGCCACCCTTTACATGATTCAAAATGCTTACACAGCCCAAGACGGTTACGGGTGGTACCCTGCTGTACCCCGTGGCACCCCGTTGTACCCCGTGGCACCCCGCTGTACCCCGTGGCACCCCGCTGTACCCCGTGGCACCCCGCTGTACCCCGTGGTACCCCGTGGTACCCCGCTGTACCCCGTGGTATCCCACTGTACCTCGTATACCCCGCTGTACCGCGTGGTATCCCACTGTACCCTGCGGTACACCACAGTACCCTGCGGTACTCTGCGGTACCCCGCAGTACCTTCCAGTTGCTGTTGATACGCCGCGCTGGCCGTACCTCATTCTTGGTGACGCGGTCCCAGTCGAGCACGAGCAGCTCGAGCGCCACGTGGTCGAGCGCGGCACCGGCCCCGGGCGCGCCGGGCACTTCGAACACGAACGATTCGTTGAACACGGGGTTCAGCGTGCGCTTCTTCACGTGCGTCTTCTTCTTCGCGATGCGCTGCCCGTTGTACAGCAGGTACATCTTCACGTAGCTGTCGGAGAGCGTTCCGTTAATTTACACTCACTATACACAGAGCGAAGAGCGTCGGTGGCATATTAGCTGCATTCGACTCGCGATCGTGAGCTCGATCGAGCTCAATCTCCGGCGGTCGCCAGGACCGATGAGTTTTTCTAACTCACGTGCATTATCTGAGTATTGTAGGGACGAATACTTTTACAACGAGGAAAACATCAAGAAGAGGAGGAAACATGCACGTTCGGATGCCTCTTTTACCCGACCACGGCCAAGCCAAAAGGAAGGAACGGCGGCGGCACTCACGGGTCGGCGAGGCCGGTGACGTCCATGCGGGGCAGGTTGCGCGCCTTCAGCAGCACCACGGTGAGGCGCGCGGCGGCCGGCTGCCAGCACAGCGACACCAGCACCTCGCCGCGCCCCACGCTGCGCATCTGCCGCACGGAACGTTCCCGGGTTAAGTCCGCTCGTGCCTCCTTGTCTCGTCCGGTCGCGTCAACAATATTTTAACCGTAGACGAATTTTAACGAATATCGCTTATCGCTGAGTGAAACGAATCGAGGCTGTGAACGGACGGAGCCGTCGAATAATTAGAGCGCCTCATATACGGGGGGTCTCTGAGACCGACGCTAAAGCTTCGAGGGCTAATAGAGCAGCCCGTGAGCTATCAAATTGAGTACGTATGACTTTAATGAAAAGTTCGCGACCGAAGTCCACCACTGCTCGCATTCGACTCATTTAATTCGAGCTATTCAAAAATTCTGGCTCTGGCCGTGTCAATTAAATTATCTGCTGGTGCGAGGTTAATGATGGTAAAACAGTATCGGAGCAGACCTTGAGACTGCGGGGCTGCACCTCGCGGCACAGCGCCATGGCCTCCCCGCTCTGCAGCTGCAGCGTCGACAGCGGCGCGACCACCTCGCCGATTATCTCGTCGCGGGAGTATCTGCAAACGACCACCCATCACGAGGTCAGCAGGCATTCTGATCAAGACTCCGGCTCAGGTATTAGCTTTAAATTTCAATGTCATCATAGGAACATTAACTACGTTGACATTATGGAATTAGGCACACAAGTTTCTTCTATTGCTGTCGAGCGACCTCACATAGCTTTAACTCTATACCTTGCCCTTATTGTTAAATACCCATTTTTTTGAGGATAAACCATTAACGGATTGCCCACAGCCAGGTACAATTTGGGACCAATCGATCAAATCATTCAATCCATCAATCAAATTGCAATCCAATAAAACTCCTCGATAGCCCTGTTTCGGGGCTGTGGAACCGTACTAGGCGTACTGCAATAACTACGACATTGACCGGCGAATTTTTATAGCGCTTGTCTCCTCGCTACCCCCATCTCATTGTTTAATACCAGAGGTGCAATTTTTGAATCTCATCGGGTGACTAAAGTTTACCAAACTGGCCGTTTTTCATAGTGATTCGGTCATTTTGGTAAGCTTTAGTCACCTGGTGAGATTTAAAAATTGCACCTCTGGTATTTCTGATTCAAAAAACGCACTCCTGTTTTATTCTAACCGACTCTTGCTAAGGTATATGAAAAAATCTTTTACGTGTTGCAACTGTCGAAGCTGCTATTGCTTCAAGTTTAGATTATACTGTCGTTAAACCCTAGTGTAGTCATGATGCATACCTGTCGAAGCTGAGGACCACGAAGTGAAGCGTGATGGAGCTGAGCTGGTGAGGTGCGAGCCCATAGAATGTAAAGTCCTCATCGTATACCGGACAACGGGTCTTGCGCACCACCCTGCAATGTACATGTAATCATTATTACTCATCAACTAATAATATACGAAAGTCATCTCGTCGCCATAAGCAAAAAGCTCGAATATCGATATTATTTAATAATAGACTGCGAAACATCATGAAAGACATGCTAACATTTTGAATGCATTGTTGATTTCAATAGTCAAGACATGCCACTAAGTCAAATCTATTGGTATAGACCCATGCTTGTGTACCTAATACCCATAGATTGACTAACTATCATTCTTCGACTGTTTGTTATGGCTTCAAACTGCTACTCCTCAAATGGTTCTGACAGAATTTCAGCGCTGCGGTCTCCGCAGCATTAATGCTGAGTCAGCGCCTTTTCTTTCCCACAACACATGGCTTGCCGCAATTGTTACCTTAAGCTGAACACTTTAATATGTACAAAACTGTAATTTTATTCAAATTGGATATTGTGATCCTACATCTCTACTCTTACTCCGTCATACTCTGAATTTTTTTTTTACTTGTGATCCGTAATGTTGCACTGTTAATGACGCAGATTTATTTGACCCCACGCTTTTCGTGACACTGTGTGACGTGGTCCTGACTTCATGCTACTTATTACACTGGTTTGACCCTGTGCTGATTGTGACACTGACTTGAGTTCCTATTGCCTTTGACAATAATTGGACCTCATGCTGCTTTCGAAATAGAATTGACCAGCGTTACTTGTTTCTCGCGACGCTGGCTTGGTGCTGCTTCTGACACTGACCTGGTCTTGACCTGGTGCTGCTTGTGACACTGACCTGGTATTGACCTGGTGCTGCTTGTGACACTGACCTGGTGTTGGACTGGTGCTGCTTGTGACACTGACCCGGTCTTGGCCTGGTGCTGCTTGTGACACTGACTGGTGTTGGCCTGGTGCTGCTTGTGACACTGACCTGGTCTTGACCTGGTGCTGCTTGTGACACTGACTGGTGTTGGCCTGGTGCTGCTTGTGACACTGACCTGGTATTGACCTGGTGCTGCTTGTGACACTGACCTGGTGTTGGACTGGTGCTGCTTGTGACACTGACCCGGTCTTGGCCTGGTGCTGCTTCTGACACTGACCTGGTCTTGACCTGGTGCTGCTTGTGACACTGACTGGTGTTGGCCTGGTGCTGCTTGTGACACTGACCTGGTATTGACCTGGTGCTGCTTGTGACACTGACCTGGTGTTGGACTGGTGTTGCTTGTGACACTGACCCGGTCTTGGCCTGGTGCTGCTTGTGACACTGGCCTGGTCTTGACCTGGTGTTACTTGTGACACTGACCTGGTCTTGACCTTGTGCTGCTTGTCGGGCAGCAGCTGCAGTTTGACGTAGGGGTCAGGGCCGGCCGGCTCGCGTCCCGGCAGCCCCTGGCACGACACCACCGACACCACCAGGGCGCTCTTCTCATTCTCGTAACTGCCGATTGCAAACAGAAATAATATGAAAAAAAATATGTACATTAAATTCCACCGTCCATAACATTCTTCATTAAATGTTGTCAAAATAGTAATTCATGAAGGAAAAAAACCTAGTGTGTACGAATTAGGTATTAATTATTAGGTACGAATGGGGCGAGAGCTTGAGAGATGGCGGCAGCAACTGAAATCTTTGTAAGACTTTGCTCGTAAATAATATCAGAATAAAAGTGAAAACATAACTGCTGCATAGGTTTAATTTCGATAATCTATATTTATTGTGTGTGGACGTTGAGCTGAGCGTTATACCTAATAGTCACAAATTCACTAATGACTGTGAACTTCAGGCAGTTTGGAAAATAACGCATTTCGTCATTGCCCAATTGCCATTGTCCAATTTCACAGTGTATGCTACCTTCAGCATGCTGGCCTTCGAGCATCTGTTGTTCGTTTTTCAATGCTTGCTTTTGAGCCAATGAGCATTTAGTCTGTAAGGACGTAGATAATCTTTAAGGTACAGTTAAGGAAATTGAAACACGTACCACTGTAGAACCTAGTCGAAGAGACATACGCATGACATTTGTATGGCATAGCCTGGCGTTTAACGCTTCGCGTCATTGCCATAGGGTTCTAAGGTGGTAATATATTTCCCCTACTGTACTAAGCTAACAAAGTCACTGCCAGCTCCAGGGGGCCTAGTACGCTAGCTTTTATCGATGACATAAAGCATTTATCCCGTTCTAACCAGTTGGCGCGTGCGATAGGGAGCATAGCGTTTATGTGCGCGATAAACGCTAGCGTGCTACTATAGTTGACTATATAATACACCTACATATATTTCCTAAATCATCACGCATTGTTCGACAATTACAGTACTTCAATATAACGAAAAATCAATACACTACGAACAAACAACCTTCTGTTGTGGTTTAATTAGATACTTCGGGATTCGATGTGACGTGTGTCGAAGTAGTAATATCAGGAAAATACAATTCGGAGCGCTCAGCCGTTGGCAACTTGCTTCACCGGTTGTTAGTTTTTATTGGAACATATTGACTAGGTTTTTTTCTTAGAGAAAATTGCGGAGTCTATCTTGGAGAATCACAGCGGAATCGAAATAACTTTGAACTGAATCAAGGATAGTTTAAAAAGTGGTTATAATGTCATAGGGTCGCTAATGTCATTTTGAATCACTAGCGGATGGTAGCGACTTCAAAAGTGAAGAAGTTCAAAAACGCTGTACGCCCTGCAAATAAATTATACCCATTGTAAGCTCAGTATATTACTGTATTTTTTTATCAAAATCCGTCTAGTAGTTTTTGCGTGAAAGAGTAATGAACATCTACCGATCCTCGCAAAGTTACGCGTTTATAAAATTAGTAGGATAAGTAGGATATACTTAATAGTATTTTATGCAACTGTTGCATAATGAGGGGTCTTAAAACTCGAGTGTGGTTTTATGAAACGAGCGTCAGCGAGTTTCATAATAGGATCACACGAGTGTTTTAAGACCTAATTATGTACAGTTGCATACATTACTTTATCTACACACATATCATAAGTACTCTATGATGGGTTCAGAAGCCATAGGGCAATGACTTGCATTGCTACTGGTTACTAGTGCTAGGTACCTATTAAATATTTATAGACTGTACACATTAAAATAATGTAATAAAAAATGAATTTGAACAAATATAGAAACCAATTAGAAAAATTCTCATAATAATATTGGTTGTTGTAATGCTGGTCATTACCTACGCTTTCTGAACGCATTATAGAGCATTTATGATATATGTGTAGATAAAGATTATTAATGAACCTTTACGTTTAAACGCTAATACAAATACCAGCCCTCATAACGAAACAGACATAGTAAACCAAACTCAAATTCAAACTCAAATAATCTTGCTTGCTAAGAAAGCCTGTCTAAACCATTTAATTGCCAATCTAAGAGTCACTCTATTCCAGACCAATACATCACGAAAGGCGCTGGATTCAATACAAATATTGTGACAATAAGCACCTTATTTACCCTACTATTTGTTCCCCTACCGCCTGTCAGTGACAGGTTTACGACGTTACGTAGGTAAATGGGTTTAGTGTTTTCAGACCGGTGTCGAAACTACAGGCAAAAGTATACCTAAATAGTCGGTTTCAAAGTCCATTTTATTTAAAATGGATTACAGTAAGAAACTACGTGTCTAGTAACCTGTCCGTCCTACACGACCTTTAGCCTAGTCTAAAAGGACTCCCGAAGTTATTTACTAGATATATTGAGAGTTCGCAAACACCTTCTAAACCCGTCGAGGGGGTTGAGATCTTTATGTGGATTTGGATACTACATTTTCTGTTCCAGTAGGAGTAGGTATCTATCTAGTTGGTAGGTTTCTAACAGCTCAAAACATAGAAACTAAAAAAGGTCTAAAGTTTATATAAACTTATCTGAAATTTAGCTAATTAGAAAATATAAGAAAGAAAGAAAATATTTATTTAGCAAACAGGAAAAAATAAAGGTACAAAATTACACTATTGAAGGGACCCACGCAGCATATGCTGCTAGCAGCACAGTTGATTTTCAGTGGGACCCTGAACTTAAAAAAACTAAATCTAAAAAACCTTAAACCTAAACCTATGGGGGTGCCGCCATGCTCATTTGAATTTAATTGTGTTTAAAACGGGGACGTGAAATAGTCAAGTACTATTTCAACGAAAGATTATAGTAGTCAATAACTTTTATTTTACGACTATAGTTTAACTGAACATTATACTGAATGTTCTCTTACCTGTTATTGCCGTTGTATATTTTAACTTTTTACGCATTTTATAAGTATTATTAACGGTTCAAAGTGAGTATAATTATTTTCGATCTATGAAATTTAAAATATTAGGACGACTGACAAGTAAGTAGTACCACATAGCTACTACCAGCACACCTATTCGAGGCATTGCAAATGAAAATAATTCGAACTAGCGATTCGCCTCGATGTTACACAATAAGGATAAGTAATGTGCTTACATAAAACCTTTAGTGAAAAATTCTCTCAATGACAGTGGAAACTGTTTTAAAATCCGTTGCGTGGTTTAGAAGGAGTAGGCGGCCGAAGGTATGAGAACAGACAGGAACCGATAGCGACTTTGTTTTATACTATGTAAAGATAAAGATAAAGATAAAAAAGATGTAAAGAAGTGTGATAAACTAACCTTCTTTATACTTGTATTCCTCTTTCATACGTCATCTGTCAGCAATATCTAATTTTAGCATATTAAAACCTAAATATAGGTTTTGCATTTTATTACAATTTAATATGCTAATGTTTATCTAATATGGATAAGTATTTACGACCGGAGAGATTCGATGTGGATCCTACTAAAAATTGTGGCTCCAAAGAGTGGGAGCATTGGAAGAGGACATTCACGAATTTCCTGGAGTCTCAGGACCCGCCCCCGTCGGATCAGGTCAAGCTTACTTTGCTAATTAATCACGTTTCGCATAATGTCTATTCGCACATAAGTGATTGCACAACTTACAATGAAGCATTAGATCTTTTGAACAGGCTCTACATAAAACCGACGAATATCTTATATGCACGTCATGCGCTTGCCATACGTAAGCAAAATAGTAACGAAACTATAGACACCTATATACAAGCTCTGAAGCAGCTGGCTAAAGACTGCAATTTTACAAGTGTCAATAGTGAGACAAACCGAGACGACAACATTCGAGACGCGTTTATTTCTGGAATCTCATCCAATAAAATAAGAGAAAGACTTCTCGAAAGCCTTTCTTTGACATTAGACGAGGCTCATACTCAGGCACGATCGCTAGAAATGGCTGAAGTCAATACACAACATTACAGTTATGTATCAGTAAATGCCACTAATAATAATGTAGACACTAATATACGTAACCCTGTTCCCATTGGATATGATTCTGCGGCTGTATCCACGTTCCAGAGACGCAAGTGCTTTTTCTGTGGTGGCCGCGTTCACCCACGCAAGACGTGCCCAGCTGTCGACGTAGTCTGTCAACTCTGCAATAAGAAGGGGCACTTCGCCAGTGTCTGTCGGAGAAAAAACAGCTACGAGCGCTGCCGTCGATAACCAGGACGATGTCAACGCCTGTATCATTGCCGCGTCGCCTTCATCTTTAAGAAAAGCTACCATACCTGCCTACATTAAAGGAATTAGAGCGGAAGCACTACTGGACACAGGCAGTTCCGCTAGTTTCATCAACTATGATTTTTTTCGTCTCTGCAATTTAAAGAAGAAACCGAGCCAACAAACTATATCTATGGCGTCACTGAGTCACACCTCTCAAGTAGAAGGGCAAACTTGTCAATCAATCGTTCTTGGTAAACACACTTATGACAACGTCAATCTACTGATCGTGAAAAATTTGTGTTCTGACATAATCATAGGCCATGACGTCCTGGCAAAACATTCATTTCTCGAGTTTGCGTTTGGAGGCTCAAAGGAGCGACTAGTCGTATGCAACGTGGCCGAAGCTACTGTACCCGCTGTGCCTTTATTTGCCAATGTCTCTCCTCAGTGCAGACCGATTGCCGTCAAGTCACGGAGACATAGTGAAGATGATCGCCGTTTTATCGAAGAAGAAATCAAAAACCTCTTAAATGAAGGCATTATCGAAGAAAGCCGGTCACCTTGGCGAGCTCAGGTTCTCATCACTAGAAACGCAAACCATAAGAAACGACTCGTTATTGACTACTCACAAACCGTAAACAAGTACACCGAATTGGACGCTTACCCATTGCCAAACATCGAAGAATTGGTTTCAAAGGTTTCCAAGTATTCTGTCTTCAGCGCCATAGACTTAAAAAGCGCCTATCATCAGGTCCCAATCCTCCCGGAAGAAAAAACATTTACAGCATTTGAGGCCGCTGGGAATCTTTACCAATTTCGTCGGATTCCATTTGGCGTAACTAATGGAGTTTCCAGTTTTCAGAGGACAATTGATTGGCTTATTCGAAAAGAACAACTAGCAGGTACATTCGCATATCTTGATGACATAACCGTTTGCGGCAAAACGCCCGAAGAACACGATGTCAATTTACAAAAATTTCTTGCAGCTGCTAAAAAGTATAACTTAACTCTAAACGAATCGAAATCCATTTTCAAACAGAACTCTATAAATATATTGGGCTATGCTATTTGCAATAATACAATCAAACCTGACAGCGATAGACTCAAGCCTCTTTTAGACCTTCCTCCACCACACAATCTGCCTAGTATGCGAAGAGTGCTGGGCATGTTTGCCCACTATTCCAAATGGATACCGAACTTCTCAGAAAAGATCCATGAATTGGCAAATACTAATACATTCCCACTGAATGACAATTTAGTCACATGTTTTCAAGATTTAAAAAATGACATTCTAAAATCGTGTGTTCACGCTATTGACGATGACATACCGTTTACTGTCGAGACTGACGCGTCGGATCACTCTATCGCTGCGACTTTGTCACAAGCAGACAGGCCCGTCGCCTTCTATTCTCGAACTCTCAACAAGAGTGAGCAGAACCACTCTGCAATTGAAAAAGAAGCTTACGCAATAGTAGAATCCTTGAAGAAATGGCGACATTTCCTCATAGGCAGGCATTTTCACCTTATAACAGATCAAAGATCCGTCTCTTTCATGTTTGATGCCAGACACACGAGTAAAATAAAGAATGAGAAGATCCAACGATGGCGATTGGAACTGGCTCCCTATAAATATGCAATTGTATATAGGCCGGGAAAAGATAACTACGCTGCCGATGCTCTCTCTCGTGTCTGTGCTACCGTAACGGAACGATCATCTAAGCTATTATCATTACACGAATCCCTTTGTCATCCAGGTGTTACAAGAATGGCTCATTGGATCCGATCTAAAAATTTGCCTTACTCGATTGAAGACATCAGAAATATTACAAACGCCTGTCGTACATGTTCAGAGATAAAGCCAAGATTCTTTAAAGGCAGTTCACAAAATAAGCTCATAAAAGCAACATCCCCATTTGAACGACTAAGTATCGATTTTAAAGGACCCGTACCATCGAAGTCTAATAATAAATATATCCTGACAGTAATAGATGAATATTCACGATTCCCTTTTGCCTTCCCATGCTCTGATATAAGCGCGAAGACTGTTGTCAAACATCTAAGCAATCTTTTTACCATTTTTGGCATGCCAGCATTTATACACTCTGATCGTGGAACTTCATTTCTGTCAGCAGAAGTAAAAGATTATCTACATTCCAGGGGCGTGGCTACGAGCCACACAACCCCATATAATCCACAGGGAAATGGCCAGGTGGAGAGACTGAACTCTACGCTATGGAGAACAGTACAATTAGCGTTAAAAACTAAGAATCTACCAATAGAAGACTGGGAGGATGTCTTGCCTGTATCATTGCATTCCATACGTTCTCTGTTATGTACCAGTACGAACTGCACACCTCATGAGCGAATGTTCGCGTATTGCAGGAGATCTGCAAACGGAGACTCCATTCCTACTTGGCTTACGAGCTCCGGTAAAGTCCTTATGAGGCGCTGTGACCGCAAAACCAAATATCTGCCAATAGTTGAGGAGGTTGAGGTACTTCATACAAATCCCACCTATTCGTATATTCGGCTTCAAGACGGACGAGAAACTACGATCTCTAACCGCCATTTAGCACCTTTAGGCCAGAAAGGCGAAGAGATCCGAGAGCAGGATGACTCTTCTGATTACGAACTCTGTCCTCCAGCTAATGATCCTGGAACACCTCAATCATCATCATCACCATTTCTGTCACCACTATCGACACCATTACCCTTAACACCGTCGCTGCCACTATCTCAGCAGGTTACGCAACCGAACGAGCAGGTGGTAGAAGGCAGCCCACGAAGTCCACGGGGGAGCACGAACAACGAGCCCGAGGTCGGTGAGCCTGCGGTTGCAGACCCGCCGCCCCGTCGTACCGGAAGGGTGCGAGCTACCCCAAAACACCTGCTGGACTACATTTTGCCGGGGCGAATGTGATAAACTAACCTTCTTTATACTTGTATTCCTCTTTCATACGTCATCTGTCAGCAATATCTAATTTTAGCATATTAAAACCTAAATATAGGTTTTGCATTTTATTACAAGAAGATATACTATTTATTAAGGTCGCGAAATAAATTCTGTAAAAATTCAGTTACGTAAAACGCACTCGTTGTACAAAAAGCCGTAATGAAAACCATGTGAACCAATTACTTAGTCTTCGATAAAGGGTTCTTCATTAATCATGCTTCCTTTACAGGTATCTCAAAGGATGAACTAAGATCCTACAGCTCTGCTTGATTTACGAGCATGAATGCTCCCAACCAAGTTGTGTTAGCTGGTGACAAAATTAAAAACTAACCTCACGGCGCACAGTTTCCCTAGGCAGTATTGGACACCGGTGCCTTAGCCAACGGCACGTGTTAAGTTGGTGGATCGGTATTCTTCGCTCAATGTCGTGGCCGTAAAACTTTTACCGCCGGCGCGGGACCAACGCCGAACGTTTATTTTAATAAGGCTTTAAATTTTATTTGTCAAGTGAAAATTCGTCCGGAAGAAAAGAGGCTGATGTAGAACCTAATTCCATGGATATTCAGATTAACGTTCAGTTGATTCTGATTCTTGTTTATCAAAAACTTGTGTCATATTTTGAAAGCTCAATCTTGCGTTTAGATTTTTATTCTTAATATCATGATAGACAAAAAAATAATTAAAACTCTTGGAATAATTTACAACGTTTTTCGATTTATCGCAAACTAAGCACGTTTTTTTGTATAGTGATCACCACTGCCCATAGACTCCCTCAACACCAAGGAGACTGCGGACGCGTTGGCATCCTAGTGGGCAAAGATGGAATACCTCTCGTACCAGTAATTTCACCAGCTGCCTTGCTTTCGACGCCGGAACACAACAGTGCAAACAATGCTGCTTAGCGGTTGAATTAGCGAGCAGGATGGAGTTAGCGATCTGGCTACTGTACCTTACACAAGGTCGACCCGCAAGAGTGTACTATTAGTACTGCCAATACTAAAGAAAACTAATGGGTTAATGTTAATATAGAAAGCGTGAAAGAACGCTCTGACTGGACTGTTCATTTGAATCAGCTTTGTAAAATGAGCTTGGTTAACAGGACAATAGTACAGTGTCATCCTGGCTTTTGTATAAACGAAACTGCCATATAACCTTATTGGAAAATTGACAACTTGTTGTTTTCTAGTAACTCGAAGCTTTGTTCAGACGCAGGTCGTTAAAATATTGAATGTGACGCACTAGACGCAGCGTAGGTAGTAGAGTGGGATTCAATAGATTCTACCCATCGAATATAAAACGTCTCTCAATCCTAAACATGTTCGCAGTCCCCATACATAATGTTTCGAGAATAACTGGCTGGTTTTGTGTTATTGCCGAGTTTTATTTTTAGACCAATATGTGTGAAAATCAATAAAGTATGTGTTTATTTTTGTACCGAATCTATTTCAACTAGGATATACTTCATGTCCCGTAATTTATATAGGCAGTGATTGATCGACAAAAAATAGAAGAAAATAAAAGCAATCGGGAAATACACAGTTTGGTAATTGAATGACGTCCTACAAAGGACCCTTAGTTTTTGACAAAAAAATATAATCATCTTACTTCCATTACAAAATATCGTATATATGTTTCATCTCCGACGTTTGCCGACGAAAACGAAGGGGTTTTTTAAGATATTACGGAGAGAGTAATGTAAAAAAAAAACGTATTGCAATGAATAAGACCTCGTAAAGCCTTTTTTCAGGAAATAAAAATACGTTCATCTGTGTTTGAGTAAGTAGTTTGCTTTTCTAACTAAATGCGATAATCTAAATAGTAATGAACTGTTCATCAAAAAATAATGTATTTATATTTGTTTTGCTGTGCAAGTAGTTTATTGCCCAATAAAAAAACAAAAGAAAACGTGACTAGGGTATTCAGGCAGACATAACCAAAGTATCGAAACATGGGGTGTAATATTCTGAAAGGGTTTTGTAACAATCGGTGTAGTATAATAAACATTCAGGCGTAGGCATTGCTTGACCTTTGAAACGAGATTAAAGTGTAGAAAAAATAAGAGATACAGTTTCTACGCAGTAATTCGTATAAGATAAAAGTAGGTGAACTTTAGCTGTCCGAAATG
Organism: Ditula angustiorana; assembly: GCA_963691745.1. NCBI lineage: Eukaryota > Metazoa > Arthropoda > Insecta > Lepidoptera > Tortricidae > Ditula > Ditula angustiorana. The sequence goes on along the minus strand of OY829486.1, from coordinate 10,476,430 downwards.
CGTAAACCAAAACCTCGCGATTTAATGTAAATATGAGTACACGCGGCCGACGACTATATATACCAGGGTAGGCAGTGGCCTGGCGTGAAATTTCATTTCATTTAAGTAAAGCTGGGACGAGGAATGTACGTTATAGTATGACGGGTTACTTAGAGTTGACGTTTGTATTGATATACATTTTGTGAAGGTACGGGCATCGGGTTACACCCACGCCACCCCCCTGGGTAAGGGAAATAATATATCGCATATTTCAGCTTTATACGTCGACGTTGAAACGTAGTGAATAAAATTAAAGCACAGTTTTGTGGCCTAACGTGACCGCCCAAGTCCAGGTTATCCCTGTGGGCTATCTCGTAATGCAACAGTTTTTTATAACGCTAGCTGGATGAGCTGCACTGAATGACAAGTTATTTTGCGTCAGTAATGTTAGGGCCACTGCAGGCCTCGGCTTATATTTGAATGTTCTCTATTATAAATTACCTACTAAGAGTAAAAACAGAATAGCAAACGGTCACATTCGAAGGCTTTCTTTGTGTTTTACAGGATAGAATGCAAGCGTAATTCTACATACATATATGCGCAGGAGATGTAGTACATTGACATTACAAAGAACGCTTTTGTGTTTGCGCAAGTATTCGTATTATAATGAAGGTAAGGCCATTGTGCTAGCTCCCTAGCTAGTTAGGTTTGAGAAATAGCGGGCGGATAACTATAACTATGTAGGTGTGTACCTATTGATTACAGCTTCCCTGTCCCATGCACTGCCACTCGACGGCCGAACAATGTATGTCGCATGAATAATACGTTACCTAGTTTCTACGTAACACCAAGCCGAAACTTGCTAACGAACCCCTATGAAAGCGGATTTCAGGTAGCGAAAGCCGACTGCAGTGCTCGGGAAAGTTGAAATGATTGTAGACAAGTGGGCAAAGTCAATACGAAACGTAACTTCGTTATAATCCGTTAGCCAAGAACTTTAATTTATTTTAAATACTTTCGCCGACAGTAAACGGCTATAGCTGTTATACCAACACAACTACCTATTGTGTATCGGTTAAAGCCGGCGAAAGTTGATGACTTTATCAACAACGTTACGCATGTTGAAGTTAACCATTATCCGTTAACTATTGCATATTATCAAGGATCTCCAGGACGTACTCATTATACGAACGTTATAGATATGCTGTAACTTTCAAAGGACATTGAACCAAAACTGAAAATATTAGAAGATGATTTATGCCTCCTTCTCGTAGCGAAGTTCCTCCTTTTTTTTAAGGTACTTTAGCAAGTGCGGTTCTTTTACAAGAGATGATAGATAGCGATGTTCATAATTAATATTGGCTAAGAAAAAAATCTATAAGGCGATTGTTACGGACACGTGACTGAAAACATGCCTTGGCGTTTTATAACGTTCTAATCAAGGGCAAGAAGACCCTTCATAAAATTAATGAATATTCTTGGACGGAATGTTTGAAAATGATCCCGATATGCATTGGCAATCCCTGGCTCTAAATAGTGTATCTAATGTGTTAAATACTTACGATACAAAAAAACATTGTAATTTTGAGATATTTAAACAAAATACACCTCGTTGAGTATCTTGCCCATATCTTCTTACTTAATTTTTCCGAACCGGTTATAAATTGCCTGACTTTCTTACATAAGTGCTTCCTGAAAGCCTTATGTGAGTAAAGATATATTTTGACTTTGAAAATAACGTTAATCCTTAGGGGGATAATCACTTTTTCCCGACTGTACAGTTCACTGACCGTAGTTTGAAGTGCAGGTCTCCGAGCTTGCCCTCGCTGTTGTCGGACTCGACGGGTTTGACTTTCTCGGTGGCGGCGGCGTCGGCGAGCTCCTTGCTGAGCGGCGCCGGCTCGGGCGCGGTCGGCGAGTGCGGGCTGGTCGCTCCGGACGACTGCGGGACAATGTTCAATGAATTTCCCATAAAAAAGTGTCAAAGTTTAACTGTTAACAGGTAAATCGATTCGCGGTTTGAATATTGGAAACGGCTATTACAGGTCTTGCGGAAAAATTAGCATGCGGGTAACCAAAAAGTCATTAATACCACCACCATAAACCTCCCCCCACCTCACACCGTACAAAGAGCAGTAAGCTACTTACTTTGCGCTGGTATTCTGTGAGAGTGCGGTACTACTCCTGTCTAGCCAGCCCATTCAAGCTGCCATTGTGGTCCATGTGTATGTGTGTATATCACTAGCTTTTACTGTCAGGCCCCTCTTTTGCATTGTTCACGCTGGCCATGTGCCCAGGGCCCCAAGGGGCCCCTAGTTCGCGCCTGATCACCCAACCTACTGCTTTTGCTTTCTGTTAATAATATAGTCTTTGGTCATAGGGGGCCCATTATCCTAAAATGCCCAGAGCCTCGAATAGGTTACAGACCTAAGCTGTGCACCTGCAACTAGCTACGTAATCCATTACGTCTTTTTCCCACTGGGCTAGCCAGAAAGACCTGCCTTGACCTACGAGTAGAATTATACGGTGCGTCGTGAAGATTCGTGCTAAGTTATTGTTCTGTGCACTTAGCACGAACTTTCTTGATACACGTTAACTCGCGTAATAACTACGCGTGAGGCTCGTTCCTACTGTACTAGTTTGAGAACGTGACACACTGAGTTACGTAGCGAGGTAACGTACGTTGAGAAGATTCATGCAGCTGCTTATGATAGCTACTAGTGATATAGGGTGGCCAACTGTCGTGTGTTTTACAGGACGTCCCAAAACACGTTGTCTCGTATTTTTCCCATGAATCCTGTAATTTTAGATCATAACGTCCTGTAAAATGAGCACTCAGGGTTGGCCGCCCAGATGTGACCGTGGAGCTGACCGGTATCTGCGGCGGCGCGGGCGCTGGCTGCGGCGAGGCGGCGGGCGGCGCGGGCGCCGTGGGCGAGGGCGACTTGCGCAGGTAGTGCGTGGCCGAGCCCGGCGAGCGCACGGCCGTGGCGCGCCGCGGCGGCTGGAACACCAGCGCCTTGTCGGGCCCGCGCTTGCCTCCTGACACACAGTTCCATTTCATTAATTATAGGGAATGTTCCCGCTAGAATTTTCAGGAGATATTTCATATTTTTAACATTTATACTTTATTTCTTTACTCGGCAAATCAACCAATCAAGTCAATCTTTTGTATCTGTGGAGATCCAAAAGATTTCATTGGTCGATTTGCTGAGTCACGTGACTTATTTTGTTTACCTAATTTTAAATAGCTAAACAAATAAACTATAGAAGAACTTTCCGATTTTGTTCCATGAATCACGCTGCAAAAGAGAAAAATATATAGACTCGTTGAAAGTTGCATAACTTCTTGCGCTTACTTTTTCAAACCAATGAGTTTTAAACAAAACACTTTTTTTTTCCGCTAGTATTAACAACGTGAATACTTCACGAAATGCATAAAAAATATATATAAAGATATTGGCAACGAGCGGTATGTATGACGTTAGGCATGTATGTCCAACGACGCTGGTGCCAAAGCCAAAGTTCCGCATGGGTTTGACAAAGACTTGCACGTTTGTCTGTGTTACCTAGCTTGTGCGCGAGCGAGCTGCGCCGCTTGGCGACCCAGCACGCCACGCCGGCCAGCGCGGCCAGCGCAAGCGCCGCCGCGCCGCACACCACCACCCAGAATGCCGCGCCGTGCCAATCGCCCGCTGGAACAACAAAACACTGTTCATGCCCGTATTATGCCAGAATAACTCTTTTCCATCCAGCGTTTTACATATTAATATTCAGTCGTTTAATCTGAACACAATATAACGAGTATTGGCAAATGCGTGCCAGACTCTGAGTGCCATAAGAACGGGACGCAGATAGCGATAAATTAGTTTGAAGTCTTTATCTGTTACTCGGTACCTCTGTGGGGCGATTCTCGGATCATGCGAGATCTATCTCGCACGAAAACAACTGTCAAGTCCCTTTGAAAGCTGTCACTTTTTGAAGTATATTGCACGTAAGATGCATCTCGCATGAACCGAAAATTGGGGTCCTGGTGTTGTAGCTCCGGTTAAACCGACTTTAACGCGATTTCAGTAAGTCGATGATGAAGTCTGAGATTTTGCTTTGTATAGATATCATAAAGAACATGTGATCATTCGAGATTAAAACATATCATGGTAACACCAGCACGTCGTTTTCGTTCAAAACGCAATCATCACAGCGGCGCAAACATATGTCAAAGGTCAGTAAAAATGGCAGTTTTTGTGTCGTAACTAGTAAAGTTGTCCCATAAAGTGATGTCCCCGAATACCGGGGGATTTTATTACACTGGCAACCCGTATCTCACGTGAGATTCTGCATATCGCAAATTGTAACCCAGGCTCGCTGCCTAACTTCTAAAAATAGGTCAGTTTTATGTCACTCTGACTAAATCAATAACTTCTCGGATTACTATGTTAGATAACATTCAAACATTGCACTTGGTTTGTATTTAGAACATTAATAGATTAAAATAACCTTTTCTATGGGAAATAAGTAAATAAAAAGGAAGTAGAACTACTATAGTAGTCAATCGTGTTACACCTGTAACTTCAGATACAGTTTAAAATATATTATTCTAGCATATTAACGTAATAATAAAAAATAAGAAGTTTTTTGTTTAAGTATAGAAAAGACAAAGAAGCATGCGGGTCACCTGATGGTATGTGATCACCGCCACTCATGGACACCAGCAACCCCAAGGGAAGCGCTGATCCGTTGGCGCCCTTCAGTACCCCACCATCCCCTGTCATCCCTCCATGTTAGTGTAGGTATTGTCTTCTAATACAACTTATATAACTGAACAAAGTAAAACCTAAAACCATTTTCTAAACCATTTTCTGCGTGAACCGTTTTCAGTAAAGGGTGAGCTAGGGCCAAAGTGAATGTTCCCGTTTTCCTTTTAAAATTACCTAAATACACGGCAAATTTCAATCTTGTAGATCTCGAACTTCAAGCAGCTAAAGTACCTACAATTCATTTCATGTCATAAAGATGTTTGCCAGCAAATATAAATACCCGTCCGCTCCTGGAAAAGGCCCTTTGTGCCCGCGGGATGGGAATACGAAATGAAGGAGTATTTCTTACGAATTGGCTGACGTGGAAAGGCGTAGGTGCAGATTAGGCATCAACATAATATTTAAATTGTGTCGGTATTATGCGTGTGTTAAGGATCATTATATTTAACGCACGCGCCTTCGCTTCTTCTTAAGGGGGATCGCTTCGTATGAGGCGGGAATTTTGAGATTATCACAGTTTTTAATTTATTGTGGCTAAATGGTGTGACTTTTTATCAATTCAAGTGGTTTTCCGTAAGTATAATACTGTTTATTAAGGCACTGTGTTTTGTTTTTGAAAGTTCAAGCTGCTGATTTTTATTAATTGTGCATTCAATGCCTAAAGGTCCGTTGATGCATAAAGAGCACAATTATTTAAAATTAGTAACTTGAATTTTCATAATGATATCACAATCGCATAAAAAACAGTGTTTTACTACCGGGAAACGACTTTACTACTTGAATTTAAAAACTGAGAAAATTTTGAAATTCCCGCCCCATGCGAATCGATCCACCTTAACGCGTCTAAATACGTTGTACAATTTTAAAGTGTATACTTTAATACAGTTTCAAATTTCAAATTTAGTAGCATCAACCAGCACATGTTTCTTAATTATTTATTTTCTGAGCTGAGTGTCTAAACAAACCGACGTTCCCTTATCGTCAACCGCGTCAACGCTTAAAGTAATGATAGAAAGTGGTATTTGTTTGACATCATCGATATAAAAAGACAATAGATATGCCTACTTGTTCGGATTGTTACAAGCGACGGGGTGAAGCAGGTGAAGAGGGGCTTTCAATATTTAGCCATTGGTTCAACTTTGAATCTTATCGTAAGTGAATAAAGTGCATCTAAGTTTTCTAACTAGCAGCGACACACGGCGTCGGATAGCAGAACTAAAAATATGACGCCAATTTAAAACGTACAAAACGCAGAGCTGTTTACTTGATAATTGGCACATACAGTTTATTCAGGCTATCCAACATAGTCTACCAAATAGACTATGGTCAGCTACTCTGCCACTGCGTTGTACACAGTTCTATCGTTTTCTCATTTCAATATTTGACATTGAACATCGAATATTTTGTGACGTCAGCGTTCGCCCTCTCGCGTCAAGTTTTCTTCTTCTCTATTATGGAGGTCGCTTGCGTCAAGTCCGTAAAAGCTGTAACCGAAAATAAGTATCTAGTTCCGTTTCCCACAAAATAACTACCCTAGTGTTCGTATTAGATTGTTGACTACGTGCTACGAATCTGTTACGGCGTAGGGGAGCTACAAGTTAGGAAATTAGCACTAACCTTCTCGACACGCGTTAACTCGCTACATAACTCAGTCTATCTCTCTCCTAAAGAGCTAGTTAGAACGAGACGCACTGAGTTACGTAGCGAGTTACGACGAGTTCAAAGTACGAGTTCTAACTAGCTCATTATAAGAGATACTCGTGAAATATGGCCGAAACTTCGAGGTCCTTTAATTAACAATATTTTTATCGCATTAAAGTCCCGATAACGTTATAAATATGTGTGAAAACCGCGAAAGTTCAAAACAATTTATAGAAAGTTGTTTACTTCTGTAGACAAACAAGGATGAATATGGTTTAATAATGTTGTGTAAGAGAGACATCCCCAACCTCAGCCTCAACATTACAACCTCATCAGAAATGTTTTATATTTATTTAATCTTTACCTCAATGGTAAATAATAAGCTACTAATGGCAGGGGGTTCCACTCCGCACGGTAGGTACGCTCGACCGCCTTGCCTATGGCATAGGCAAATCGCAGTAAGCTGTCGGCTTGCCGCGCGCCCGCTCTCTCGCCCCTGCCGTGTCAGTGTAACTGAAAGTGTCGCCGGAAGTAGCGAGGGGAAGGCGAGCGCGGGCGGCGCGTTCTTTTTGACTCGCTCCGCCTGGCGCATGGTGTAAGAAGTAATACGAACTTTTTAAGCGTGTGAATAAAGTTGGAATTCGTTTAATCGCAGTCGTAAAAGAGAAGTTTCTATACGTTAGCACTGTTATTTATTCTGTGCTAATGGCTGCATATTTGTATATTTGAGTTTGAAGCTCGCAGCTACGTTACAATTTATGATTTTTAGTCCCGACAATACAATACGGAACATCCCTGTAGGAACAATAGCATAGCTTTCCACCGACCAGACAATTAGTGCCGCGTCCGGCCGACAATACAAGTGGTACTCCAGTAATCCAATAACCGCCCGATGTCGCCCTCCGTGCTCTACTGGTTATCTATTGAGAGCAGTCATTATCCTCTAGGCACGAATATGATCCAAAAATACATATAACACATAACCAATATACCTACTTACTTACATATATATATATATATATATATATCTCTTACTACTACTTATATATATACATATATATCTCTCTCAGGACAATTCACACCAATTGACCTAGTCCCAAGCTAAGTAAACCTTGTGTTATGGGTACTAGACAACGGATATACATACATAAATACATATAACAACCAAGACTCGGGTACAAATATTCATATTCATCATACAAACATTTGCCCTTCGCGGGAATCGAACCCCGAACCTCTAGCTTCATAGTCAGGGTCACTAACCACTAGGCTATCCGGTCGTTGACTTATAACTAAAGAAGTGCCTGTTTTTCTCTGGGAACGAATCCTAAAAGATTATCATTTATTATTATTTATTTATTTCTGAAACACTTAACACTAACAGTTAAACCTAACGTGCTAATGTTAACAATTAAATTATAACTATGGGTTTTAAAAAATTATTATTATAACCGATATTATTATTATAATGATCGTTCTTACTAGTGAGGATGGCTTGCCATTTTCTATCTGTGGTCACCACCACAAATAGGGGAATAGTTAGTTGAGTCCACAATCTTACAAGTAATATACAAAAGCGTATCTTGCATAGATAGATGAATAAGAAACTCACCAGCGTGCATCAGTTTTTATACATTATATCTTTATCTTCTTTAACTTTACATAGTTTTAAGCAAAGTCTCTGTCCGTTCCGCTCTGTCTTAAATCCTTATAGGTATGGTCGACCGCCTTTTCCTTCTAAACCTATCACGAAACTGTCGAATATACGAATTTCTTCAATAATATGATTCAATTAACGAAAGAATTACATTGTATATTCGACTTCACGTTGATTAAATAAGGTTCTAATATCGTGCAGTTGTTCGTGTTTCTTGTAGTACTTCGTTTCATTAAATATTCTGACGGAGGATTCGATACGGACTTCGTGATTCTTGGAGCAACACTGTTTTTCTTTGTAAGCTTATTTAGTAGCTTCGCGTAACTGAATTTTCGTGAAAAGTTAAATGAAGGACTGATATACTTTATTTGTGTATTCTAAGTGTACAACACGAGAAGAGTAGTTTATTTTTTATTGCGTAGTCGACCAAGAAAATGCTTAATCAGTTTCCGATAGTATTACAAGTCGATAAAGTTCAAAACTGGCGAGCTGGCTAATAAATTACTTGGTCGACTGTACTTTTATTCGTAAAAGTAACAAAGATTTACGAGTCAAAGTTCTATAAAAATATCATGCATTAATTAATTGTTCTGCAAACATAAAGCTAATATGTACATACATAAAGCTTAGCCGGTTGCCTTTTGTAAGAGTAAAAACCAAGGAAAGTTGAATAAAAAAATCAAGGATAAGTAAAATGTTTAAAACAAAATCAGGGGGCAAAGTAGTGCCGTGCCAAGTTGAGCTACAGCCTCCTGGCTCTACCGAGTGCCTCTTTCGTGGCCCTAAGATAACGGGTTAAGATTAGTTAATGTGAGATTATCTCTATGTGCGTTTCATTCTTATGATTCAAGTTTTTACTTGTTAGTTGTTTATTCCGTGTATGTTTTACGTGGCCGATTCTGTCTAAGAAAACCTATACCTTGCATGTAGGTACAACACCTGTCTACGTGGTAAACTCACTTCTAGCATAATTGACAGCGCGTCCCACACACTGTCAGACAGAAATGAGAACGTATTTTATATTTTCATACCACGTATAAATAATCACAAGTTACATAATGCTAAGTTAACACAGATACACGATCTCACACAAAAAAATGGAACCTTTCTAACGCGGGCTATACTGTATGATTTTTAAACTAGTTCTAATTATGTATGTTTTGTATGAGTTGGGACTCTATAGAATTGTTTATATTCTCGCTGAAAATATATTGTTAAAACAGGTACGAGTACCAACACGTAGACCTATACTGACAGTTACGATATTCAGTCAGATAATGATGTATGTACGTCTATTTTGGGAAAATTTTTTTCCTTGTAAACATAAAATATTAAACTGTGAGGATATTCCGGATCATTCACGTTACTTGTCTTTTTAGGGTTTCGACCTAATTTGAGAACCATTTAGAATTCTACAGAACCCTGAGCTCATATCTGACCCTCGCTTGTGTGGTTGTCTGATATAAGAAGAAGGATGTTTTGTTCCGGCGGTTCCGCGGCACCTTACCTATGACGAGCACGACATCGGATGTGACGATGCTTCGGGGCCACGCCGTTTTGTTGCCCAAATAGTTTTATATGTATATTAGTCTATAAGGTATTGTATGGGTTTTGTTACGTGAAATAAAGTTTTAATAATAAGGCTCATAAGGCTGGCTACAGTGCTCAAGCCGCGCTAATAGTGGTGCGATGCTTTGGGAGTAAAACTTAATTGACACTTTCGCCGGCGGTAAACGGCTATAGCTGTTATAACAATGAACAACCTATTTCGTGTGGGTCACCGGAGGCAAAAGGTTTAACTGAAGTCAGACGCAAACTCGTCTATACATGTCAATTTTTTTTTTTTTTATACAACATAGGAAGACAAACAAGCAGGTGGGTCACCTGATGGTAAGTGATCACCACCGCCTATAGACACCTGCAACAACAAAGAGAGTGCAGATGCGTTGCCAACCCAGAGGGCTAAGATGGAATACCTCTTGTGCCAGTAATTACACCGGCTGTCTTGCTCTCCACGCCGGAACACAACAGTGCAAGCACTGCTGCTTAGCGGCAGGATTAGCGAGCAAGATGGTGGTAGCGATCCGGACGGACCTTGCACAAGGTCCTACCACCCGCAAAAAAATAGTTCCTTTTATGGCAAACAACGCGCAGGCTAAACAAAAACATGTGTACCTTAGAGGGTGCAGAGACAGAGACGCATGAAGAAGACATTTTTGGAAATTTCACTGGATATAGAATATTAGTGTGTACGTATATTATAATCTACACGGATAAAATCGCGGGCCAATCAATCATCAATAAGAAAAGCGTGTAGGACGGCGCTTTGGACTGGCTGGTATTATCAAGCTGCGCAATGAACTTGCGTGAGAGTATAGATCAGGGCTAAGTCAACAGCGTGTCGTAGATGTTAGCACTCGCTACGATGTTTACAAGGTAATTGGCAAACTCTGTGTAACCTCTACACTTTAGGATAGGTATATATGTACTTTCAATCGAATAAAGAGACTCCTACATGAGAGTTTAGACGTACAGGGATGGAAGCAGATAATAAATTCTGGTCAACTGCAATAAACTAGGATTCTAGGTAAGGAGCGCGGGCGTGGAATAAGTAAAGACCTGGGCACCTTTACATTAAGATTTATTAAAATAAATCTACGCCTAAATATTACTGAAATAATAAATTATTTCAGTAATATTTAGGCGTACTGCGCATTGAATATTTTAATATGTGAAACGAGGATTCATAATTTGTAAATTGTAGAGATTGAAAATACGTTTAGGAACAAAATCTACCATGGTATTGTCAAAATAAACACTCTTATTTATCGTTAATTAAAGCTGATTTTTAGTTTAATGGTTAACTAATTATAAGTGCTCAAAATCGGTAAGTAATCAGTTTTCTTAAAGATTTTTTTTTTAATCTTTATTGCACAAACTTAAAAATAAAATGTTCAAAAGGCGGACTTAGTGCCTTAAGGAATTCTCTACCAGTCAACCTAATGATATATAAGATATTATAGTCATCTTATAAATAGCATTTTTTCGAGGAATACTTACGGCTTCTTGCAATCTCGGCCACACAAAAACTACCTCCGTCTCTGTTCGCAAGCACGAACGCGTAAAGTCAGTCAGTATTTCGTATCCCAGACGGCATAGGCAGGTCCCTTAAAGCAGATTTAATACGGGAGTTTTCCGGCCAGTACCGTTCTTTCACCTGGCTTTGAGGTACCAGAATACTTAATTAATTCACTTAAATAATCCAGCCAGTTGCCAGCAGAGATTCTGTTTGTAGCAGGCTTCTGTTTTGTTTTTTGCGTGTGCAAAACTGGAAAGTTACATGAGAAATTAGCAGCAACAGAAAATGAGACAAAAATCAGACAGGCACTAAGAGGCTTTACCTGCGGATACCAAAATATAGAGCACTCTTTGGTGAAGCAACCGCGTTAATCCATTCTCTGGCTTAAAAGGTCAAAAAGAAAGCTGGGCATAGAGAAACATGGCGATTGCTCCGTCGATAATAGAACACAGCTCTTAGATTTAGAGTGTCCAGAGTAGAGTAGTTGCTCCTCTAACGTCTTCAAGAAACAATATAAAAGACAGTTTATAAGAGTTTGGATTGGACTCAGCGCTAGCGCAGTTGAAGTAGGTATACGTAAGTTAAACCACACGAAGTGAATCTAAAGTTTATATTCATTTGTTTTTATAAACTACTGACATGATATAATTATGATTCGCTTTATCGCTATATGGGTATAATTACTAGCTCTCAACGAGACCATTAAAGGGAGGATGTTCTGAAAGCCAGAAAATGGCGCGCAATTTAACCGTTCTGATCAAAGGTAACCTACACTGAAGGATCAGCAGCTGTTTTATAAATAACTAACGATGCAAAATGAGGGGTTGAAGTCAAAAGCCTATGTGAAGGGTACATCTAAGGGAAGGGGGAAAAGAACATCGCTAGTCTTCTATTTTGTTAAAAATAAGATTTCAATTTAAAAATGTGGTTAATTGCGAACTCTACATATTGAGATTAAAATTTCATTAAAAAAACTAGACATGTTCATTTCGCTACCGTTCACGTGTGTATTTGTGACAGTGAGTTGGTGGACTAATTAATACAATTGTGTTTTTTCTTTTGAAAGCAAGTTTAATTACCCCGGTTCTAAGCTATATTTGGTGCCAAATAGGTTTATGGGTGTTGAGGTAAGTATTCACCTTTTCAAGCATGTCTGGGTTAATTTTTTTTTAGTTACGTTGAATTGCTTTGGCTTGAAGGGCGGCGTTATCTAACACGGGCAAGGGCGCGTGGCTTAAGTCCCAGAATCAACTGTGTTATTCTCTAAACGTATCAGCGTCGAGCTCAAAGTCGAAGCATCGCTTGCGTAGCTCACTCGTACTGGCGTGTTACAGGACAAGTTGCTGTTTCGACGTCGAGTTCCACGCTGATGCGCTTAGAGAATCAATCCCCAGGACCGATCGATCGTGTCTCTCGAGGTGACTTATTTGACGAGAATATCATTTAGATAGGGCCTTTAACGGTAAAATTTTAATAGGTAAGTTTAATTTATTTCACAAAGAGTAGTAATCGAATAGTTAAGATAAAACTAAACTTTTTTGGAAGTTAAGAGTAAGACACAATTTATGAAGTGTGCAAACAAATCTAGATATTAAGAAAACAATTAGTAACTAAACTGAAGAAAAACTTAATAAAAGCCTATGAATAAAAATTAATTCTGAAATTATTTCGAGTATTTGGAAACACCGCGAAGAACATAAAAAATGAACGTACCTAGTCGTTGATAGAAATATGATTTAGCTGTAATTTCTGTTTTTATAGCTTTTTCTAATATTTTTAATCCTTACCCTAAGTGTTATAGTTTGCTATTAGAAATTGTGCAATTCTCTGTAAAGCGTAAAAAAGTAAAATCAGAAGATAAAGTAATTTCTGGAATTTACGACTTATGGGTTTAGACTAGAGCTCTTGAACCACTTACAACAGTGTAACGTCAATATGTCAACCTATCAGGATATTCGAAATGCTGGTGAACTAATTTCTATTTCAATTTAGTTTTGCTTATAGTGTTGCTCGAATGTAGCACTTATCACAATCATAATCAGCTAATCAGTTTGAGGAGAAACATTTACACACCTTTTAATACTAAATTATCGTTTATTTCAAGTAACTGGTTAAGACTCATACATTTTATTTCGATTAATAAATTATGGAAACTTATTCTAAGTGTTAGTAACTTTAACGGTTGTTTAAACGGTACGGTTGGTTAGTCCACGGCGTCGCCTCGTACAAGGACAGTCCATCCTGTCCACTATCATCGGAAGGATGGTGTTGCGGTTGGCTGTTCTGTTTAGAAGTTTGATCAATAAGTTGTTACCAATGAATAAAATAGAGGTTAACATAACCTTACAACTGTACGAGAGAGCCATTAACTGTGGCGCAACTAGGTCAACCCCGTTGGCCGCAGCGGGCAGCGCTTGTATCCTGCCATTAAAGATATATTTATTTTTTAATACAAGCTTTTTTACTAACGGAACTTTATTATTGCATCTTCATCGGTTCCACATGCAAATTCTAATTCTTAACTCAAACAAGCCACTGAGTGGGTATATAAGTATTAATTCGCAAGATTTGAACCAGAAATGTTGATCTATTTGTAATAAATAGGCACTTCTTTTTCTCGCTAAAATCTAACTTCCTACCAACCGGATACTTTGTTAAAATCAAAAGATTTTCTGAGAAATTAACCGTCTCAGTTTTGGTTCTGGTCAGAAGCCATTTTTGAAGGGATCATCATCAAAGGCATCAGTTAATAACCATTAGTGTTATTAGTACTCGGTTTTTAATATCATTACTATATCTGTTGAAATGAGTTCACAATACTTACGCACATAATAGGTACTGGCTGCTGACTCCGCAATTTATGAATAGTGGCTGAATAACAAATATGTCATCGAAGTAATATTATTACAGGAAGTCAGTTTACATTAGGTTACGGGCCCAGCTCGCTTTCACCTCTAAGCGGCCAAAAACATACCCAAGCTACACAAGCATAGGCACGCTCGCCCTCCTGGAAGGTTCCAGAAATTAACCGCAGTTTCTGGTAACCCGAGACCCCTCGGGTTGTAATATATCTCTCGACTCACGCGATACGAGTCTCAAGCGAGATAAGTCTCATATTTCTCTAAACCTCATGACATCTCTCATCTCTTCAAAGTGTCTATACGTATAAACCAAGTTCCGATACTGACTGACTGCCTGCCAAGCAACGTGAACTTTTGAACATGCGTTCCTTAGAGAGTGTAGAGGTGTAATAAAAATAGATTTTTGAGTTAGTGTGTAATCCAAAATCTATGCGCGGATCCAATAAAGTATATTAATATGTAGTTATAAAAACGCACCAGATTCACGGAGACATTAAAATTATTTATATTTATATATTTTATTGTAAAATCATGTACGTTTTTAAAGCTTTTATGTTTTAGATACATTTGATTTTAGTGATTCGAAATGAAAGATTATTAAAATCCTATTACCATTAAATTGTACCAAAACATAAAATTGAATAATATCTAAAACCTACGCATTATTATGTCAAAGAAAAGGTCATTGTAATAACAAATAAAAAAAAATGTGAAGGTTGTAGACCGACTCTAACAAAACACATTCGGAATCAACCTACGGTCAAATGTGCTCCCAAAATTCCAAGTAATTTAAACTTGCGAACTTCGAGTTTCTTTGAGCACCTACTCGCTTTCCGAAAACGCGTTTCGTCTTAAACCTCCAAACAATTTAAATTTTCCGTGTACAATGTTCGGATAACGAAAGCGGAATTTTATTCAAGGCGCTTTGTTGTTTCAGAAAATAACTACTACAGTTTTAAGGTGGTTTTATAAGAGTCTTGTCCGATTTTGACCTTTAGTACAACAAAAAGGCTAGATAGCCTCTAGAAAAGTGCCCCTAAAGCCTGGACTTCTGAACTTGTGGTCAAACGATGCGTTAATAAAGAGATAGCACTATGTACAAAGTATCAACCCTCTACTATTCCATAGAGGCTTATAACATCCAACTGACCTAAAAGCTATTTTTTTTTTCAAAATCTATGTAACTCCGACGATTTGACTTTTTGCATAAACATTGCCGTGATTTATAGTAATTAATTATAGTTTAAAAAAAAGGAGCTGCTACCCATTTCCTGTTATGTAAAATGTGTTTTTTTATGGGTACCAATCTCTTCCATTTTCATTTTTCATTTATTCATTGCAAGTCATGTTCATTAATTACACGTGTTATAAAAAACAGTGTCAGTGGGTATACATGATACCCTAGCAGGGCATAGCAATTAGACACAATTAGACTTAATTCAATCAATCTTATCGTCAATCTTAATGGTGTAAAAGTTCCCATGAAATTTATTTCTTACTAGCGACCTATATGCACGGGGAATTTTTTAAGAAAGGTTTTTATGTAAGTACATTACATCTTAATTGTACCCGAGCAAAGCTGGGGCTAGTTGCTAGTTATACATAATTTACGATATGCCTGTACCGGTTAAGTTTGTATGTGTCTTGTTCGGTTATAATTGAAATCTGAAAGGTCACAAAAAAGGTCACGAGGTAAAATCGATACGATTTTCTCCTAAAAGTATATTTTTTTTAACCAATTTTTTTTCGTTTCTTATTGAGTCCTGCCAGATGATCAACATTTTTCTTTGTGTTGTAAATCTATAATGTGGAACCTAAAAGTATATAAATAATCGTGTTTTTCTTTAGACACCTTAAAGATGCTGCGTACTTACAAGGAAACATGCAACAGACATAAATTGGACTCTGAAGAAAGCTATTAAAGTCGTATCTGGCATAGAGATGGGTTACTTGAAAGCTATTCAAAGCTACCACGTACAAAAATCGACCTTGCAGTAGCGAGTCAACAAATTGGGACATAACAAAGATCTATCTACAACACACAAAGGTTAAGAAAGATCTAAACCGACTGTTTATCTATTTCTTTATACTGGAGTGTGATTTTTGAATGTCACCGGGTGACTAAAGCTCACCAAAATGGCCGTTTTCATTAAGATTCGGCCATTTTGGTGAGCTTTAGACATCCGGTGAGATTCAAAAATCGCATTCCTGTTTTGTACAAGACGTGTCAAGAAAATCTGGAAAAGATCTATCTTTAGTTTTTATTGTAATTTTGTCCAATATGACATGTGATGTATGTCGTAAATTTGTAAATTATCGTTTTCGCAATGAAACTCACAAAAAAATTGCTTTTAGGTCCTATAGGCCCAATTATTCAAAGAAAGTTTGTTTGAGCATTATAATTAGATGGAAACACCTTCACAAAATTTCAAATAAAGCTAAATTTTGCCGGCGAACGAAACCATATTATTTTAATTGTTTTATTAATAAAAAAGAGGGTTATAGGTATAAGTTATGCTATTTTTATTGGTTTAAAGTCCACTGTTTTGATTATTTTGAAAATTTACGCACTCTCACGCTTGTTTGACACCCTTTTCCATAGTCTTAAATCCTTAGGTATACGGCTTTACCGCGGTTTCCCCTACTCCCACAACTAGAGCGATCATTTTCTTTACATAGTTTAAAACAACGTGGCTATATTTTCCTGCCTTCATACATTCGGCCTTTTTCTCTTTCTAAACCACGCAACGTATTTTGATACAGTTGTTACTGTCATTTCAAAAAAAAATTACGGCAGGTTTTTAGGTAGGTACAGTTTATCAATTTGATTCATTGGCCAATGTGAAACCTTTTCACATAAACTGTGATAATGACTTCTCAATAAATGTCACATTATCCCAGCGATGACATATTGCGAAAACGTTCTACAGTGGTCTATGAATCAAATTGGTTAGGCGTGTATAGCAGAAGCGGGTAGCTAGTAAGTATATGTACATATAAATATTTATATCTAATTAATTACATCAATTTGTCAACAGGCTGCCGCGGCGCTGCGCAGGCGGCTAATCTGATTAAATTCTAGCCTATCGATTGCGGCGACCGGCTCACTTCCTCTAATTAAGGTTTCACCTGCTCAATTAAGATTGTAACTAACTAATTAACTAGTTACAAGTTCACGGTTTGCTGTACACGGGCGTGTGCCGTTTGGCAACTTTTGGGTCCATTATTTGACATGGCCGCTGTACGGGAATTATATGAGAGGATATTGCTGATTTTTCAAGTAGATACTCGAGTTACGTAGAGTGGCAGATACATCTACACGGATGACAGTTTACAAACATCTTCATAAGCTCCGAGTACTTTTCTAATTGCAGCGTCTGTCGGGTCACTAGTCTACACTAATCTACACTTACAGAGGTAATTTTTTTTTGTTTGTATTCAGGGGGTAATCTCTGGAACAACTTTTTTTTATACATCATAGGAAGGCAAACGAGCAAGTGGGTCATCTGAGGGTAAATGATCACCACTGCCCATAGACACCCAGATAGAAAGGAATTGCAGATGCGTTGTCAACACAGAGGGCTAAGACTACTGAACCGATTTCAAAAACTGTTTCACGAAAGCTACACTATCCCTGACGGACAAAAGCTACTAATACCACGCGAACAAAGTCGCGGGCGTCCACTAGCTAAGTATAACAAGGACAAGCAACAGTAAAATTTGAGATGTCTCCGATTTGAATAGCAAGAGAAGATGCGAATTAGGCCGAAATTACATTTTCTATAGCCTTAAATAATAGTTTTTGATGAGAGTGCTATACCTATTATTAATCTTTTATTTGTTAGTCTATCCCTCAATAGATTACAATGCTCCTCCTCTAGTTTCTAAAACAATAACATCAAAACCAATCATAGCTGGCTGGAACAGACTAACTAAACAACCCTCGGACTATCCCAAGGGATTTCAAATCGGGACAGAGACCTTCCGAAGCCCTTGTTAGATGTATAAATAGAGAAAAGACTTTGTGTACCCTGTTAAGGTACTAAACGTAATCCTAGATGGTGTATTAGTAAAAAAAGGACAGGATGGAAGCTTTGTATAATTTTACGATAACTAGAAGCAATTAGGACGATCGGATAGGCCATGTATATGATTTGTGTAGTCATTACTCAATACTTTATTGCTTTTCGCAATGTATGTCACTGATATGTTAACTTAAGCTATGTGTCCATCGTGGATCCGATGCACGGCAACTTTTGACAAAAGGGAAACTTTTTTTATACAACATAGGAAGGCAAAGGAATGAGTCGCCTGATGGTAGAAGGTGAAAAAAATTGTTTGACTTTGATGCGGTTTTCTCTGTTATTTGGAGATTTTTTATGAAAGGTTTTTTGTACTTCACATCCCGACTGTACCCGTGTAAAGCAGGGGCGAGTCACTAGTTCTAATTAAATGAATTCTAGACGGACGAAGTCGCGGGCAACAGCTAGTACTTAAGTACATTTTAAACGTCGATTCGTGCTTTGCCCGTTTTTTTAGCATCAACAAGAAACACTATAACATATATTTTTAAGTGAAACATCTTTCATCTTAACCGTTTTAACGCGTAAACTGCACCTCTAAAATGGTATGTACTGTACACTCACACATACATCAAAATTCAATATTTTTACACTCGGTAAAATGTTTGCAGTCACTTTGTACGAACCAAATCCACGTAAGTATGTTTGTTTTCCTAGTCTACATGGTGGGTTAATTCGAGAAGGAGTAGGGGTATTTTGACAAAAACCGTGCTGTTGTAATAATCACTGACATTAGCACACGCCTCTTAGCCGCCATCAAGATCTATTAATGTATTAAAGCCAGGCGTAGCGCACTTCGCGAAGCTACAAGTCTTTCGGCGCACCTCTGCACTGAGGCCAGCGCAATTGAGTTGCCGCGCGTGTGAATGAATACGCGTTATACAATAAACAAAGAGACATATAGTAGGACGCTTCTTATTAGGTATTCCTAAACGCCGTTTTTGTTCGGAGAGAGACTTCTGTACATGTACAAGGGGCAACTGTTCTACCTGTAACTATTATCTAAATCTTAATACTATACTCTCTCATCGTCCGAACAAACGTATTATTCTCTACTCCCTGCCTTCCAGGCCCCCAATTCTGGCGCTCATCGAGATTCATCTGACGTTCGAGATGTGTCCAAATATGACAGATTTTGAAGGAATTTGACAGCTCTTTTCTGCTTATCACAAGTGTGACTTCATCTCTACTGACGCGAGAATTGCCCCGTAGAGTTCAAAGAGAACAGAGAAGGATATCGATTGCTCGAACGATAAGAGAGTAAGAAGCTTTAAGATTTAAGGAGTGTCTACAGAGCAGTTGCCACTATTATTTATTCTAGTAACTAAGCTTCTCTGAATAAGGGGGTAAGCGAATCAATGACAAACGACGGAAATAAGATACACCAATATCTCAAGGATGTGAAGCCGGCCTAAGGATTTCCCGAGTATCCGAAACGCGTTGATCGCCTTACGCGTCGTAAATAATGTCTCGAGACGAAGGCCAAGGTTTAGCGGGCCCATTATTGGTGCTCGTGTCGCAATCGATGCGGCCCACGCTTCGCAACCACTGGGAAGCCGCGCTCGATCAATGTGGCTGGACAAACGCGTTTTTTAATTGGCACTGGGTAACAATACTGCACGCTGATTGGACGAAACACTTGAAGCTCAAAAGCCAGTATCGCTATTGGCTTACAATAGTATAACCATTAAAAAGTGAAAAAACGTCGTACTGTATACCTGCTTTTTATTTTCCTTTTAGGTTATTTCTTGAGTTCAGTACCGAAAAAAATGTAGAGTTGTTTTATGCACTCAACAACTAAAGAGCTTTGTTAAAAATTGGTGAGAAATAAAATAATGGTTATTTACACTTAAATTAGTGCAAGACGAAGTTCAAGTAGTACATTGTATAAACTCAGACTTAAAATTTCGGAGAGTGTAAACTACTCCTTAGAAAGTAAAACATTTTTTTTATACTCTACGTGCGACTATGTAAGTTACGGCTATTCGGCTTTAAGCGTGCAACATATTATTTCAGTCGAATCTTTCCCGTGACTTCAACGAAGTTACCAAGAATAATTGAAAACTGCCGTAGAAAAATAAATTGTGCCAACTCGTCACCGCCTAAATATCCACCTGACCGCGCCCACCCTGGCTCATAAACTCCTGAATCTGCACACTGCCAAACCCATAAACAGCACCTCAATAAGACAAATGCCTCTCTCGAACCATAAAGCTGTGTTTACCCTCTATTAATGAGCACTGACCGCTACAGTTCTCGTCGCCCTTTCCTCCCACTGACAAACACTCACATTATTAGCTATCGACTGGTATTGTTTTTTTAATTTAACTGTAACAAGGTTTGGATTAGAATGGTAACGTAGTTCTGTATTGACTATAAAAGTAATAAAACAGTAGTAAAATAGAGGGAATTATGCGTACATGTAGGAAAAGTGATAAAATTACGCTCCACGCTATTATTAAATTCTAGTTGTGTTAGTCAGTGGTTTAGCCGCCTAAGAGATTAAAAAGATACTTATGTACCGAATAAACACTTTTGTTAGTAAAACCCTATTATCTCTATTACCAAAAGATGATATAGTGGGAGATGATGATAATGATAGTAATAGCTTGTGTAGATATTTTTAGCCCTTATCACGTGTACATTGTACGAGAGCAAATTAAAAAAAAAAGGCTTAACACTTAATTTTCAATTGTACAAGAAGCACTTGGCGTAACCTTTCATTCGGAATGATCACTATATTTTTTCAATTCGTCACCTTTTACTCGTAAAGCGACTCGGTCAAAGTCTAAACTGAACAAAGAGGAATCTCAACAAAAGTGTATTTTTCTTTGGCATAAATCCGCGTCTGGGGAAATTCCAGACGTCACAGCCGCGGCCGTAAATAGGAATTCAAATTGTCTGCTCATTTCTGAATCGGATTACGCTCCGTAGCAGGATACGCCGAAGAGTTGATATTAGTGGCTGAATGGAAATTGATTCTGTGCTCAATTTTTAAACGAATATTTTGATCTTTTTGTGAGGTTGGCAGATCTTGCGTGGGTGCGGTTTAAGATTTTATTGGAAATTCAATTCATCTGTTATACAATGGCGATGGGTCCCTGCCGCGCGACCCCGCTCTACCCCCGAAATTTAATAAATATAATAATGGCCCATTTCAGATATAGTTCATTTCCTCACAAATATGATATTAAGTACCTACAAGCAACGTAAAGAAAATGATTTTGCAAATCAATTTGTAACTTATGTATTTATGATTATTTGCTAAAATATTCGCGAATATATCACAAATTCTGTGAAAAGTTCAAGTGGCCTAAATAAAACTAAAAATGTTACAGTGATTAGGTAGATATCTAAGAAAAATTTACGTGTATTTTACTTTATTTTTTAGCTTAATTTTATTCTTATTAGCCGCAATTCACTGCATCTAAACAGTGGATTGCGGCCTTTGAGTACTCAAGGAATGACTGGGTTAAACTTATTTATGTTAAGAGCCTCCATTAATTAAAGATTGATAGAAATCAGTTTATTTATATTGTTAAGAGACTCTACTTAACATTTATAAAGACTAACTTTAAAAGTTGTGGATTTAGCTCTGCTTCTATATCACTTCGGGCATGTCAAATAGAGGCAAAGGCAAGCGACGGTAATATCTCACCGTATCCCAGCCAGACGAGGGTCGAGATGGAACGTCGAGTCCCGGAATACACGAGTGGACGCTGGCCGGCGGGCATATAAATGTACTTACTAACTAGGCACTTACTGTGTTTTCCTTCTTTTATTCTATACTACCAGTCCCGGCTACGTAACGCCACAATCGAGATGTAATGTACATAAAAACTTTCGGCAAAAAAATCTCTAAATGTCAGTCAAAACCGTATCAAAATCCGTTGCGTGGTTTAGAAGGCGAAGGCGATCAAACATACACTTTAAGGATTTAGGACAGACAGGAATGGATAGCGACTTTACTTTAAACGAAGTAAATATTTGTTCTCGCGAAATTAGTAGCCAAGTTAAGTGTACGTTTCCATTAGTGAAAGATTTTTTAGAATCGGTTAAGTAGTTCCAGAGACAAACAAACAAAAATTACCTCTTTATTATATTAGTGTAGATGCAGATGTGGATTAGTGTAGAAATGTAGATATAAAAAGAATGACGGGGGCAGGTGACCCACTTGATGGAAGGTGGATACCGCCACCTATGGAACATTCGCAACGCCAGAAGGCTGGAAAATGCACTACCGGCTCTTTTAGCGCTTTTCACGTCTAACCTTTACAACTTGCTTAATAATTACACGAACATGTCTCTTATATAACAAGAGCACGTTACAGAGTGGGTGTTCCCATTACGATAACAGGTTTTGTAAAAGCTTATCTAATAATCTGCTAACAACCAAAGTTTAACAGGCACCCACGGTTAATAATGGTCATAAATATACATGCACATACCTACTTAAATTTAACTTTTTAAATCAAGTCTCTTCTGTTTCCTAAAGTTGACGACGGAAGCATTTTTACGAGGCACGTACCTAACAAACAGAGAAGAAATATAAATATTTTGCTTGAACCTTGCATCCGTATTCTCCTAGCGCTTATTCGCATTTCTGAATTCGGGGATGCGCTTTGACCATGAGTACCATGATCCCAGACTTGGCAGGTCAGTGCACCTAGCACGAATATTTTCGACACACGTTAATTTGCTACGTAATTCAGTGTGTCTGGTTCTAAGTAGCCTAGTACAGTTCGTTTGTGCACAGACTTAGTTTATTTTTTAATCACCACGTCCTAAATTCGAGTAGACTAAACATTGAGTTCGCAAAACTTTTACAAGGGGCATTTTCCAGCCAGTTTTATTTCCAAAATATCTACGTCCAAATGGAATTCGTCCATAAAAAAGTTGCTAGTAAAGTAAACAGATTCAAGCATAATGGGGCTCGATTTCAAGCAGACGAATAAATGTTTTTAAGACTAGGTAATATTTTACATCGAAACCGGCGTAAAATGGAGTAGAGTTTTAAAAATGTCTGCTGTAACGAATATTTGTGGTCTCATTTGCAAAAATGACGGCAAAAATACATTTAATTAAATTTATTTCTTAGTAGTTGTTGGCGACATAAAACCTCTTTTTATAATGTGTATTTTATACTTTTTTAAATATATGTTCTTTTTACGTTTTTCTAGTGTGACTTTGGCTGTCTGCTTAAAAATGTTGAATTAAACGTGCTAAAATTCATAATGGCTTTTTTTAATTATTAAGATAGAAAAGTAGCGACACTTCGGTGCTCAACAGTAGTAGACCCCTCTCTATAGTCAGATAGTTGTAGTACGAATGCCACGGCTCGACCGGGAGTAGTACCACACTTTCACAAAATACAAGCATTGTTGATTTTTCTTGGGGTTCATTTTGAAGAAAACTCTCGGAGAACGAACACAAAGAAACTTTTAATAAAACATGGCGAAATATGACAATGTAGCCGAAGCTACTCGGCTCGTTGTATGCAGCGGACTGCAAAATGGCGTCTATACAAAAATAACGACAGGTACGCGTTGAAAATACGGTAAAACTTTAACCTAAGAACATAATTAAAAAACCAATTTACAGGAAAGCTAATGAGCGCGAAGCTATCAGGCATGAAGTAGTAGATTGATACTGCGTTTCGTACAGTGAGTGGGACATCTGCAGGGCCAAAGGTTGGGCAAAGGCAGAAAACGGATCAGGGATTGCCTTGGGGCGCTGGATCTCGTGGGTGGAGCTTACTTCCCGGCAGGGCCGGATTTAGGGGAGGGCAACCGGGGTTACAGGACCTTCACAAAAGAGGGACCCCCAATAGACCTCGGAAAAGAAAAATCGTACTACAAAACACTAGAAACAACTTTTTACTAAAATTAAATTTTAGGTAACTCTTGTTTCCGATTATATTTATATGTTTGTTAAATAATAAAATCTATTCTCGGCTTCACAATAAATTATTGATTGGAAAACTCGACTGAAAAAATTACCATTTTATTCAGAAGATAATTTGGAGCCAGGGAGCCTCCACTCCTTTGTTGCTGGAGGCCTCCAGACCTTCAAATCCGGCATTGTCTCCCGGTGACCCGCTTGCTCGTTTATCTTACTTTAAAAAGGCGTAGGCAGCACGGTAAACAAAAACACACCTAAAAAACTCTTCGCAATAAAAACACAAGGAATTGGAGGTTTCCAAACATAAACAAATAAGAGTAAACAAAATGGAACCGAAATTAGATTTACGTACGCACGTAATTTGCCAGGTTTCGGATGATTAATCTTCCTTCCTGTTCTAGCCTGTGGATGAGGGGAGACGACTGTCACCCTAATTAATTAGCTTCAGTTAGATTACGCGAATGAAAAACGCTTGTACATTTTTTGTGGGCAACGGAGGTGAGCTTTTACTGTAATAATAATGATTATATGATGATCCAAAAACCCTTCCTCAAAAAGGCTTTCTCAATAATTTAATAAATATCATTCTCTCAAGTTAATCCAACGACCTTTATTTGACTTTGCTGAATTCTATGGATTTGATACTTGTGAAGTATTAACAAAGGTGATATTTTGAAGTGGTGAGAAATTTACTAAAAAAATTACAGAAGCTTTTTTAGATTACTGATTAGAATAGAATACGATACTGTACGAAAACAATTAGTTTCTCAGTCGTAGTATGCACAAGTAGTTTTTTTTTATAAAATAGGAAGGCAAACGAGCTAGTGACTCACCTGATGGTAAGTAATCATCACCGCACATAGACATCTGCAACATCATGGAGACTGCAGATGCGTTGCCAACCCAGAGTGTTCAAATGCAATTCCTCTTGCGCCAGTAATTTCAACGGCTGTCTTTCTCTCCGGAACACAACAGTGCAGTATTGCTGCTTCAAAATTAAAAGCAAAATAAAAATGGCAATAACGAACCAAAACAACACAATAAAAGAAAAAAGTATCAAGAACTTCATCTTATTAAGGTCTCTTTATAGCTCCGTCCTGGATATACGGGGCTAATACAATTAAGGAATAGCAGGCGGGCTACGCGGCGTAGCACCTGCTACGGCGTAGCCGCCGGCGTAGACCTAGGGACATTAAATAAGATTGCTGTCTACGATACGTACGAATGTGGGTTCATAAAAGTTATGACCCAAGGAATCGTTACTGGGAAGGTCCTTTAGCGGGTATTTCTTCAGAGACTTACGTTCCCTAAGTACTGTAGGTCAATGTTATTGTAGGGTTGGCCTTCCTTAACCGCTAACTTGAGCGTAAACGTTTCAGATTAGTTTTCGTTTGTGAGCCGTACTAATGTGGTTTTACTTGTGCAGGTTTCTATCATAATTACAAGCCCACGAAGACATTAAGAGGAGCCTTCCAAAGGTTTAACAAAGGTGTCGCCTCGGGTAACACAGTAATGAAAAACAAAAAAACGTTAAACTGTCATTTGTACAATAACGTAATTTACGTGTTATTTATATTGAAAAAGAGACGAACTGAGTTATGTTGAGAGTAAAAGCATATCGAGAAGGTTCGTGCTAGGTGCACTGATGGCTCTACCCCTACCCGTCTCGTAGGCTCGGTCTACACGTTAGGGGGGGTTGTGGTCGCGCGTTCCCACCTTCCTTTAGAGCGGGAGTCCCGGCACGTAAGTTGCGACGACCGATCAGGCGTCGTAGTGCACTCACGAATCCCACGGCGCCTGGTAGCAAAACGGGTCAAGGGTATAATAACGCCATGGTGGTTTTTGGTTTGGGTAGACCGCTTCATACTTGAGGAGGTAGAAAGTTCCACATACCCCCCGAGCCACTCCAGGCAGGGAAGACAAGAAGTGTCCACCATGCCAAATAAAAGGTGCACTAATGGCAGTTTTTTTGGATTCCCGGTTATCCGTGCAATGCCAATGCCCCTCGCATTCCGGGCAGGCCCCCACGTCGCTCGCAAACCAGATTACCGCACGACAATGAGGTAGTGCGGTATTCGCTAATTCGATTGTCGGACGGAACGTAATTCCTGCGTTGGTCAATTTAATTCGCCATGTGCGATCGGAACAAGTGGCTGCAAGTTCACTAATGAACCGCTGTTTTTTTTAGCAGAATATATCGCTGATTACGGCGGTATGCAAGTTTTAAAAAGCCATGGGGTCCGTACCGCCGCTTGATTACCGCACAATATATTGGAGTTATGTGTTTTATTCACCAAAAAGAAACGCACCTATCCAATCCAGATCTATCTAAACATAGACAGACACATTAGCACTCCTCATTTTTGTCGTGGTAAAAAAATGTGTTTTCTTTCAATAACTAGCACATGAGCCATTTTAACCCTCAACGCATCTGCAGTCACCTTGGTGTTGCAAGTGTCAAGGGCGGAGGTGATCACTTACCATCAGGTTACCCTTTTGCTCGTTTTCCGTCCTACGAACTCACCTTTGTATCTCCTTATGCAACACCTTTATAGGCACTCTTGGTCGGTTTTATTTATTGTTATCTATAAGTATAACCAAGTGGTAATCTTTGTATTTTTTGTTTGAAGTAGGTACAGTCAGCCTAAGAAGTAGTTCAACACTTAGGGAGTATGTCGTAGTAACGTCAGAAATGCAATTTAAGGTACTAGAATGTTCAGCTACTTCTGAACCTGACCGTACATCGACCAGCGCGTCATCACGAAATCAAGAGGATTCAGTAGATTTTTCGACAGCAAACTGTTACTTCTACTTGTTAAAAGCTAATTCAATTTTAATAAAAAACTAGAACAAAAGGATTGTTTTATGTAACCAAGTTTTTTAATTTTAAATGTGACAGCCTTCGGAAACGGAACCCCAAAAACAAGCTCATCTCAGACGGGCTGTTTTACATAAATACCAGACGAGGGTATTACAATAATTCTGTATAAGTAATATCAAGCGCTAGGTCGCGTGACGCCGCAGTATGAGGTTCACGGTTAACTAGGGGTTTGCTCGATTTACCTATTAGTTACTATTTATTTTGTGTACCGCCTACATACCGTACATTGCGATCTCAGCGAATTTACCTCTGATTGCGTAATAGTATTTTATGCAACTGCTATATAATGAGAGGCCTTAAAACACGAGTGTGTTTTTATGAAACGAGCGTCAGAGAGTTTCATAATAAACGTAAACGTGAACTGACGTGTTCACGTTTACTATCAGCACCCACAGCGCGTGTACTCATTTGCACTATCATTCAAAATATCATGCTTTTATTGTTTGTTATCAATAAAGGTGACTAATTTGAAACATTTGTGAGTTATCATTACTACATCAATCAAAGAACCTTCTATATAAGGTGTATAGGCACAAGCAGCCCTTACATTTTGTAAGCCATTTAAAATCTGTAATTAAAAGAAATATACTTTTATCGTATTATAAGGCAGACGTTCCTTCTTTTTCTTCTTACTTGTTTTAATATCAAAAGTATTTAAAGTTCTTAAAAGTTACTTGAGATTGTTCTTTATTTACACGTCATATTTATATTACTAAATTTTAATTGACGCCATAACAAAATAAAGAAAAATCTTAGTCACCTGACAGGACAGAACCCGTAACCTCGCGATGCTAAAGTCTAAATAAGCTACAGGTGACCCTGCCAGGTACGTGACACTACCCCGGCTGAGCCAACCCAAACGTGCTGGAACCACCAGACTCTTTACTGGCGTATTTTTACAATAAACAGAATTCTAGGCCACTATTGGATTTTTTCGTAATGAGTAATTAATAATTTACTGCAATATTTGCCATGAACACTCATTGTAACATTTTTGTGAAAAGGTTGCACAGTTCAAAAACCATTCTATTCATTCATTTTATAAATATTCATAATTTTCTTGACCCGTCTCAGTCATTTAAAGTGTAACTAAGATCAATTAACAAATCGTGTCCTTCTCAGACTAACCTTTCTTTATTATAATGAAAGTAACATTGAACAATCTTCAAATATAAATAAGTCGGCAGCCATCAAGTTTCAATCCATCAAGAGAAATTAAAAAGTAATTTTATTTTATCAGCAGTTCTAATTCTAGCGAATCTCGGCTTTCGTCGCTTTCAATTACGGGCAGCCAATGAGGGAGAAACAAACTCGTTCAATGAACAAATTTGACCTGACGGGCACTCTGCTGTTTAGTCGAAGGTACGAATATTAATAACACATTAAATTGGTTAAGGTAAAAAGTCCATAAACTAGCTTTGGCAGCCAAGTTCTACATCTTATCTTCTTCTTATTAGCATAGTATAGTATCTTCTCTACATATTATGTAGTACTAGCGGACGCCCGCAACTTCGTTCGCGTGAAATGAGTAACCTATGTCCGTCAGGGAAAGTGTAGCTTTCTATCTGTGAAAGATTTTTTTAAATCGGTTCAGTAGTTTCAGAGATTACCCCCTACATACAAACAAACAAAAAAACAAACAGACTAAGCTTTCCTCTTTATTATATTAGTGTAGATTATAGAGTAGAAGTGTAGATAAAGTAAGGTCGCTATTTCTGCCTGTTTGTCTGACATTTTTATAGTGTATCTTCGGCCGCCTTCTCCGTCTAAACCACGCAACGGATTTTGATGCAGTTTGCACTGTCATTTGGAGGTTTCCATAGGGAAGGTTTTTATGTGCATTTATTTCCGATTGTCCCCTTGCGAAGCCGGGGCGGGTCGCTAGTAATAGTATAAAAAAACATAACCCTTCCTTTTGGCTTTGACGTAGTCGGGTAATAAAGTCGCTATCTGCTCTTGTCTGTCTTCTTATCTTCAGCCGCTAACTCCTTCTAAACCACGCAACGGAATGTGATAGAGTTTTCAATGTCATTTAAAGATTTTTTTCGGAAGGTTTTTACGTCCATTAAAATTAATACTCAAGCATTAGTACTGGCGATAGCGGTAAAATTATTTCCAATATAATTTATTTTTATATTGGAAATAATTTATTTTTAGGGTTCCGTACCTCGAAAAGGAAAAAAGGAACCCTTATAGAATCACTTTGCTGTCTGTTTGCCTGTCAGTCTGTCTGTCAAGTCTCTTTTTAAGTGGAATCGCATAGAGGTATTAAGTTAAAATTAATATCAATTACCTATTCAGGTAAACACAAACATAAAAACAGTTCTGCAATCCATTGGAGTGCTGTGAAAATATCAAACTTCTAAGTCAACGCAATCAAAAGATACGGCCGTTTATGCCGCATATTTTGTTACTCACAAGAGAATCATAACCTATAGGTTGCCTGCCCGGTGACCTAGAATCATGAAATTTGTTTAAACAATGCCTTATAAGACATCAATGAGCTTCGCTTGATTTTATTTACTATGGCATATATCCGAAGACGGTTGAATTACTTCTTGAAATAATTGCACTGTCCTGAACTGGCTTTCTATAACAACTCAAAAGGATTGCCTTTCACTTTAGTTAAGTTTTGTTTATTCTGTCAATATAAAGTTACATTATAAATTGCATCGCATGTCACGTCAAAATTATTTAATTATAAAAACTACATTAAAATCAACTACAATATTTATAACACCATATTAGATACAAAATTATGAAAATTACAATAGAATGTCAAGGTAAATTAAATTAGTCTCCAATAGGGATCATCAAAAACACAAACAAAACAAACAAATGGAACAAGATAAAAAAAACATGTTATTAAATTAAATATACCTAAGTCATTAAATATAATCTGTGTGATAGGTAATTACACACAGACATCCAATCGTACACATTGATTTAATTTGTATTTTATTGGCTCGGTTCGAGTGCATGCGAGGTTATCTGTTTGCTATAATGTAGCGTTCGATTGACCCAGATAACCTAACGATGGTTTTAGAAGCTGTAGCTATCGATAATCGGTTAAGTTATCAGAATGGAGTATCGGTAAATGTATACAAATTTGAATAAGTATGTACATGGAAGGTTCTGGCTTGTCGAATCAGCGGGGCGGAAAAGGGAAGATAAAAGATGATATTCATCAATTTTATCATACATGCACTGTTGCGAACTTTTTGCTTTTTATAGTATTTATGGTATTTCTATAGATTTGATGTTTAGTTGCAGTTGTTTTATCGTCTGTTGTGTCATCACTCATCTGTCCTTGCCGTGTAAATATATTTTATTATTAACAATAAACACATTTCGTACGAAAACTCATCATATTTCTCATTTAAAATACAGTCCACTTCATTTGCACTCAACATGTACAACACTAGTTTCATGTGGAAGCGGAAGAGGGTTAGTTTTGTATGAAAAATATACGTATTTGTCGCGCAGCTGTTTTGTATGTGAGTGTACAATACTATAGTTTCGCGGAGTAGCAAGGTAACTTATTTCAATTTGTTAATATGGACCCCCGCAAAACAACGCCTATATTTATAACTTAAAACTATACTTAGAACTTTTTTATAACAGTACCTTTTAAATATAGTAAAATTTTATTAACTGGGTTTATTTAAATTTATCGCTAACTTAAAAACCAGATAAAAAACAACTCTATGTAAAAGAGTAGAACAGAAAATGTTGGATTCGTTTCCCAATGACCGACGCATCGACGCATGATGGATGAAATAATATACGATTTTTGTCCGAGGGATTATCCTTAGAGATTAAACAATGTCAGATAATTATAAAAAACATCATCTCTTAAAAAAAACTATTCTTATAAAATTCTTTTTCATCACGAAAGCTGGTTATTTATTCATACAAGACAAGATGATTAAACCAATTTAATAAGACACCAATCTACGTATAGTATAAAACTTGGTACTAAATCTACAAAGAGACTATGGATTTTCTGAAAAAAAAATCATTGAAACCTATATGGTCTGTGTAATTTCAATCATTTCTGTATAGTGTGAATTTTCAGAATTTTATAGACTAGACTGAAAGTTCCATTGGTCCATAAACTACTACTTGATTTGTAATCCTGATGTTGATTTACTTTGTTCTGTTTTCTTTCAACTCTTAATGCGTATGAAAATGAATTGAAGTATCTACCCAAAATGAAAGACGGTGAAGCATATTCTGATTGTTCAAAATTGTTAAAGGAAGATTATAAATTTGATACAATATTTTTTTACAACATATCACCTAAAGTCAATATTTCGATAAGTTTCCGAAATATTATATAATAAGAACACATATGTGATTACGAAAACAAAAAACAAAATTATCCTAATGGGATTAGAAGTACCCGAAAATCTATGGATCATTAGCTGATCTGAAAGAAATATATAGATCAAGGGTTGATATTTGTCTACAAAGCTGAAATGTTATTGCGCATCATATTTACGAAGATGAATCCAGCTGATGTCGGCTCCTACAGAGCAGTTCCTCTAAACGAATGAAATCAATAGCTATCATTTTTCCGCGACTTTTAATTCAGATTTAAGTAAAAGGACATAATGTTATTTTACTCACAAGAGTCGACGGGCGATATCACGGGGCCGTCGGGCGGCGCAAGTATCTTCATCGTGATGGCCCCAGGCAGTACGCTGCTCGACACCGACACCTTGACGTCTTATTAACACTTTAGAATCCGAAAACTCCTTTCAAATGTCCAAATATGACGGTGAACACGCGAAATCGTAGCGGCCAACAGGCTGTTGTGTGCTGCACTATCGATTGGCGGGCGAGGGTAGGCGCGCATGTGCGTGCCGCGGCCGCGCCGGCGCGCTGCTGCCGCCATATTTTTGCGGAAAGACGTCATTTACCGCCAATTGTGCGGTTTGACAGCTGACAGATGCGCTTCCGCTGGCCGAGTGTCATTTTTCAAGCCGTATCCTGATGCAGTTGTTGCTTTAGCTTTATTGGGATTGTTTTGTTTTTCATTTACGATAGAATCTACTGGTTAAGAAAGCTGGTTAAGTGGTTATTGATTCCTCTTGTGGTTGCATTGTGTGTTTTGAGTTATGTATAACTTCTTGTTTAGAATGATTGACAAAGTGAATGAATTTAGTTTGATAGTATTTCTTACTTAATAAATCTTTTAAATGGGCAAGGATCTCGCTTCTAAAGGCTTATCTATTTAAAAAAGTTTTGCATCGATTCCTGTGTGTGTCATTTTCTTATGAGACTGTTTAGTCAGAGCCGCTGAAAAGGCTAAATTAATTTGGATTGTCATGTTAGGGCCGCTGAAGTAAACTATAATAGTCGTTGTGCGTGTAGCCACACCCCCTCTACATGGTATTTACTATTAATTTTTTGAGCGTAACTGAAGGTGTAGGCGCCTATTAACTGCTAATCACAATCACTCTGAGAAACCAAGTAAAATGCTCTAAATTCCAGATATATCCAACATTCATTCTGTACCTATTTAAAAATTCAACTTTTTTTGTAATTATCGCATAGGTATTTTTGGTAAATAAAAAAACGGAAGATGTTATAAATTAATTTTATTCAAAATCGTAAATAAATTTACATAAAATAATAAATATCATTACATCACGATTGACGATGTTTACTGTTTGGCAGCGCGGCTGCGAAGTGGCGTGTGAATGTGTCCACAGGCGCACGAGTCTCTCCCTCTTACAGGTAGAGTGCGAGAGGGAGAGGATGATAGCTCGTGAGGCTGTAAAGTATGGAGTGCGGGAGTTTAGTATCCGGCAAGCTCGGCGAAGGTGGAGTCCATTTCGTCGGCCAGGGACTTGTATCGATCCTTGTTGATGCCCAGCTCATCTGCAAAATATCAAAATCAAATTAAAACCACGTTTAGAATACCCTTGAGTGTCTGCTACGTCTGTTTCGGTGCTCTAATTACTAAATGCGTGAATAAATGAAAAAAACCGGATATGAAGCAGACTTGAATTTCATAGCTTTATTAGATGGCAGGATTGGATTAAAATTAACTTGTTACTTTTTCTTAAGTTTATTGCGTAAGCTCAGCTTTATATATTAAATTTAAATGTAATAATTCATCTAAATTATTAAGAAGAACCAGTACCTGGAAAGCATTGGCCCGCCGCAGGTGCAGCAAAGCGAAAGACTTGTTAATCACAACACAAAAAGCAGGGCTTAAAACTACGCGATCTCATAAGGATTCAGAACTGCTAGCATATGTAAGGTACGTGACAACCCCACAACAACAAAACATTGCAAACCTAGTCTTATTTAGGTTAAATGTTTGAATAACAGAAGGTGTCATGCTAATACAATTTAGTGTTTTGACGCAAGATTTGTACGAAGATCACAGCCATGACGGGATCTTAAAACACATTGCATGCCGAGTTTTGGCAGTTGTGGTGTTATACGTAAATGATGTAACTGTCGCTTGCATCTGCAATTCTTAACCTTTATTCCATCGAGCGGGTTTAATTTTTAAACAGTTTAAATAAGTTGCATACATGCGACAGTTGCAAGTAGTTTCAATCACGCGGTTAATACAGAAACGACGTTAGACGCATCGTCAGTCCCGTGCAAGTCTTGTGTACAGTTTCTATATCACACGCGTCTGGTCTATGCAAATCTCCATTGCATTGGACTGTCGCTCGACGTGAAGCATAGAACTTTATGCTAGATGTTCAATAGGTAAGTTTCTTAGTGGCGACTCGATTTTTCTACAGTTGACAGCAGAAAACCACGTCGCCAGTAAAGGTCTTATGTTAATCCTTTAAAGATCAGGGTTAGGTTAGCATGAATTAGAAAATTATGAAACGATAATGATGGTTGAGGCTCGCCGAATCTGTTTCAGCATGAATGATCGAGTAGGTGTTCTTCTCATCGGGTATTTTTACAGCAGGTAACTAAAATGGACTCTATGGGTAGCGTGTGTTGGACGGTATTGTCTTAATCTAAGCTAGGGCGGTTAGTATCCTGTGAGTTCAGCGAAGGTGCCGTCCAAGTCATCGCATATCGCCTTGTATTTCTCCTTCTCGGTGAACAACGCGTCTGGAAAATTTTGTTACGTGATAATAAGAATCCTTTGAAACTAAAGTCAGGTTACAATAGACTCCATACAGTTGCGTCGAGTATCGACCAGCAACGGGTTTGTTCATTGAATAAAATGCGCTTTAGTTTTAAAGGCGGATAAGTTGTTATGTGCAGCTTGCGATAGTGTTACACTCATTATTATTCTTATAACGATTGCGCGCGGTTGCTATTGGTATAGTCTATTTTTCAAGAATTCATTTGCAATCGTAACATGAATTTATGTCGAATACTGCACATAACACAGGTTTCATCTTATATTATCCGTTTTCGTACTCTTCGTGTCAAATCTCACCAACTTTATTCTAGAATATTAATTTAAAAATAACGTACCTAAATATTTTCAAAAAATGTAATTAAAAAGCTTTTTCAGAGAAGTCATATTTTTCTCTTTGTCTTTGTTAGGTTAGCGTTAAATTCGGCTTTAAATGCATAATTTTGTAGGTGTTTAATGATTATCTTTTAAAACCAAACCACAAAATTATAATGATTCTGATAAAACAATAATGATAATGATCTTTATAATTTATATGTAAACCTTTTACGCTCAAAATATTATGGCCCATTTATCACAATTTGTGTCATACAATTATTGTCTTTTTAAAATTAATTGGTCATATTACCAAAGTTTATTATATATACAATATAAAGAATTCTACACACATACATACTCGAGGATGATCAAATTTAAATTTGGAGAAAATATTCCACCTCTAGGGTTGGATGATTGAGGCATGAGTCGCCTCCACATATTAATTTAAGGCTCATTAGAAGCTCTATGTGTGTAAAGTCGGTTTTTAAATTTAAAATAGTTATATTGTTGTTGCTACGAGTAATCATACATATTGGTCGTAATTTAAAACAAATATGTGTACAAACCAATTATAAATGTTCATCCTATAACTCAACTTGGTCCCAATCGAATTCTCTATCAATTATACACGAGCAAATATATTCAAAACTAAATAATAGAGATATTACTAACATTTCACTTTCTTTTATTTCTGTATGACATATCCTAAAATCCAAAATTGATTTAAATATCAATCATAACATTATAGCTCTACTGCATAAAGAAACAACTCTTTTCGAAGCAATTTTGCATTTGGCGTACTTAATATACACGTGAAGTACGTTGAAAGATTTTTCAAGACATTTGCCCCAGACAACTCTACATTTTTACTTTGATTCAATTCTTCCTTTACATACACCCTATCCACCTAACTAATTTGGTCCTCCAACTCCTTTATGATCTATAATCATTCATCCTGCAAATCTTTCTTTTAATGTTTTATACACCGGTAGACAGAACTCCTTACCTTCGAGCCTGTCGACTTCCTTCTGGAGTTTCTTGACGGTCTTCTCGGCGTACTCAGCGCGGGCCTCAGCCTCCTTCAGTTTGCTGGTGAGGGTCTTAAGCTGTTTCTTGAACTCTTCAACGCGTTGGTTGGCCTTCTCTTCGGATACTTCCAGAGATTTCAGGGAGTTACCTACGACCTGAAGTAGAGTGGACGATCAGCGTTTTGCCAATAATCTACACGTGGAGAATGTAGTTCTGATCTTGTAAATGAAAAGATTATTAAAATACACCTGGACGGTGGCAGTGTCTGAGTGTCTAATAAATTGATTTAATTCAGATTTTACCGGAACTTCCTGCTAAATGACAAAATAAACAAGATCAATACGAGATCAGTACGAGCTCACAAAAGATTGCTGTACCTATTATGTTTTTACAACTTTTTTTCAGTCTGTGACTCTTATTTCATAAACTTACGTGTATTGTGTATGTTTACGCCGTATTCATTTGACGAGACCAACGCCATCTAGGGGTGAAAAGAGGAACAGCGCGCCAGCCGCGGTCTAGCGGCGGCCATATTAAAAAAAATCAGTTTTCGCTCGAGACTCCTACGAGACGCGTGCATTAATTTGAAGTGATCGTAGAACCGCCGAATTTTCTAAGTTTTTGTGTTAAATTGCTACCCCGGGGTCTGTATGTGATTGTGAAGAATAAACTATAGTGCAAACCAGAACGAATTAAGAGGATTTTATCAGTGTGCACGGCTGTAGAAGCGCCGACCGGATAGCGTCGGTTGCCGGCGGCGTCCAATTTTGAATTCCGAACACCCAGAAGAACTCCATCATCAAGGAATCCAAGTAAGTCCCCTGGCCTTTGGTACGTCTCGTCCAAATCGGCAATAAGAATACACGTCCCCGCCTTTATTCCTTAGTGTTTTTAACTAAAATAGGTATTTACCTAAAATTTAATTCTTTTTCGTTTGAGACCAAGATAGGCAGTATTTTTACGAGCCTGTGGCTCATTCATTAATGGTCCTTCACCCCCTGGATATTGTCCAGTGTTTTAAGTTCTAACACAGTTATTCATTGTAGACATTTATTTACGTACTGCGTATGAAGTACTTACGTGCGCATGGTACACGCGATATCCACTTCGTAATATTATACTTATATATAACTCTTTTAAGTCCCATGTCTGGGTTATAAAGTCATAACTCTCGTATAGATAGACCTTTGTTTTTAAAACGTTAACGTGGCCAGTACATAGGCGTTATAATCTTTAATTACCTATTACTAAACTACTCTAAGTTCTCAAAAAGTGCCGACGTAGATACTTCGCGAAGTTCGTGTACCTACTATGCAAGGGAAAATAATACGCTGACCATCGGTATAGTTAAACTTCGTACCTACCTATAGTTCATCGAGTAATGTAGATATTCCATAAACCTGTGTAACAATAAGTTTACAATTGATTCATTATTACGCGAATTTACTCACTAACATTGTAGGTTGGCAAGATAAGTACTTAGGTACCGTACCTAGGTATAGATTCGGAGAGTGAGTTCGCAGAATTTTTCGGTTAATTATAGATACCTATTCACTTATTCAGGCAGGTTGTGTTTACGGGTAATAAAGTGTTTGTATGTAATCTGTAAACATAAAATCAACAGTTTGTTCTCGTTGCTATTAAATAGTATTTACTTGGCGATAGTTTCGGAGCGCGCGTAGTATTGTTTGTCGTTCCTTTCTGTATCGCTCAATAAATGGTAGGTATAATTAGGGTTCAATTATTATAGCGTGGATGTGTTGAACGGTAATAGAGCAAGTAGGTATAAGTACGTACGTTTCATATTTTGGGCTTTGCATTCGTTTGATTGCTAGCAAATTAATATGACGTTGCCGCAAAAAGATAAGAATGACGGCGAGGTTGCCGTTGCGCCTAATATTAAATTATTAGAGGCGCGAATGAAAGCTTATTTTGGTAGGCTACAATTGATATATGACGCTTCGAAAAATGTCGAATCGCATGAAGCGCAGCAAAGGTTCTTGTCCCGCGCGTCATCCGTTAATACGTTGCGCTCGGAGTTTAACCAAATCGTAGAACAACTTAACGCGGCGCGAATGCAGGCCGACCCGGAGTTTGAACCCTCGTTTCAGGTTTGGGAGTCATTTGAAGACATGTACTCGCATGTTCAACATGTACAAAAAAGACTGACTGACGATAAATCGAATATCGGTGTAGGTCAACTTACCTCTTCGAATCCTCACTTGAAACTCCCGCCTATTGTGCTACAAACTTTTGACGGCGACCAAAGAAAATTCGCCGCATTTATCGATTGTTTTAACAGCACTGTGCATCGTAATAACTCGCTGTCGAATTCAGAAAAGGTTTTCTACTTATGTGGTCAGCTTTCAGGCAAGGCTTTATCCGCGATCGCTGGTATAATTCCGTGTGGAGAGAATTACCAATTGATTTATACTACTCTGATCGACAAATACGAAGACGTAAGGTTATTAGGGTCGTCTTATTTGAACGAATTGTTTAATTATAAGGAAATGAGTGTACCCACCGCAAAAGGCTTAAATGACTTTATCGATTGTTTCGTAACCGCCCTTTCGGCTTTTGATAAATTAAAAATTAC
Organism: Ditula angustiorana; assembly: GCA_963691745.1. Taxonomy (NCBI): domain Eukaryota; kingdom Metazoa; phylum Arthropoda; class Insecta; order Lepidoptera; family Tortricidae; genus Ditula; species Ditula angustiorana. The sequence continues at coordinate 10,438,517 of OY829486.1, read as the reverse complement.
TGATAAAAAAGAATTTATATTTTTATACTTAGCTCTGAAGAAAATTGATCCAGAGACTGCTCGGATGTTCGAAAATTCGGTCCGTTCAGAAAAATTGCCTAGTTACCAGAGCTTTGTAACTTTTATTAAAGAACAAGCCAAAATACTCGAACGCAGAGGAGACCCTAGTGTAGCGAGTTCAAGCTCGGCACCTCGCACCCAGAAATCAATGAATACCGCAAAGCGTACTCAGGCGTTTGTTTCTTCTACCGAGACCTTAACTCCGTGTAGTTTATGCAATTCAATGCACGACCATTTCTACCAGTGTAAAGAGTTTAGAAGTCTGAACCCGCGCGACCGTTATAGTTTTATTAAAAAAAATGGTGCTTGCGTCAAGTGCCTTAGCCGCAAGCATAAAAGTGTGAATTGTCGCTCAACTCAGGTTTGTGAAAATTGCACTTCGAGTACTCATCACTCATTATTGCATTTTTTCGATAACACGTCGACAGCAATGCCTGCTACAACAAGCTCAGGTGATTCGCCTACGTCTAATACTTACGACGACGAGGCTCCAGGTGACGTTGACGCCCGTGTCAGCGCGTGCTGCTGCGGCGCCGCAGGCGCGCCTGCGCCGTCGCCGCCGTCAGCGCCCGCGCCTTCCGCACACTCGTCCGCTCCCGTTCACGCCGCTTCTACATTGTTTATGAGCGCACAAGACGGCTCGCAAGTGTCGCATAATTATTTGCAGGCTAATGTGGTTGCGCCCTCACCTTCTACTGTATTGCTCGCTACGGCTCGCGTGGTGGTTAGCGATGCTCGAGGTAAATCACATCTCGTGCGTTGTTTGGTAGATAATGGATCGCAAAACCACTTCATAACAGCATCATGTTGTAAAAGGCTGTCGCTGAGTTATAAATCTGAAGAATCGCCCATAGTTGTGAATGGTTTCGGTGGCGCTTCAAACCCAACAAAGGGAAAGGTGCGCCTGATAATTCGGTCCCGCTATGATAACAATATTGCTTATGATATTCAGCCCCTAGTCGTGGACCACGTCACAGCATGTCTGCCGTCTGCGCCAATTAATGTGAATTCTCTATCTTATCTAGGTAGCGTACCTCTTGCTGACGATACTTACCACCTTCCAGGAGAAATTGATATGTTGCTAGGAGCTGACTTATTTGGTGCTTTGTTGATGGCCGGCCGAGTTCGGGGTCCACCAGGTACGCCCGATGCCATACAAACAACACTTGGGTTCTTGTTGATGGGATCGGCACCTATAGATGTGCCGACTCGAACGTCTAAGCCGGTGGTGTTATGCGCATTTACTGGCGCTCCACTCAATAAACTAGTGGAACGTTTCTTTGATATGGAAGATGTGCCAGCAAGTGTTGCCAAGTTTCTTAGTCCCGACGAACAAGAATGTGAAGATAATTATTCGAAAACTACCACTCGTGATTCATCAGGTCGTTATTCAGTAGCATTACCCTTCAAAGGTAGTCCTGAAACACTAGGCCATTCACTTTTCAACGCACAGAAGCGTTTTTTGTCGCTAGAGAGAAAATTTATAGCCTCTCCGGTTTACCAGTCGGCTTACAATGATATTGTGGACGACTATGTGCAAAAGGGTTTTTTATCGCCTGTTCCAGGGGATTTGAAAGATGAAGGTTATGTCATACCTCATCATGGTGTAGTTAGAAACGATAAGGTTTCTACAAAATTGCGCCTGGTCTTAGATGCGAGTGCCCCGACTGACACCAATGTTTCTCTTAATGCCATTTTAAACCCGGGCCCAAACTTACAGTCTGATTTGTTTCTGGTGCTACTCAATTTCAGGTTATATCCTGTTGCCTTTTGTGCTGACGTAAAACAGATGTACCTACAGATCTGCGTTCACCCGGAATTCAGGAAATATCAGCGAATGCTCTACAGGTTTAATTCCAGGGACTCGTTACAGCTGTTTGAGTTTGAAAGGGTTTGTTTCGGTTTGTCCGCGAGCCCATATTTGGCCTTACGCACTATAACGCAACTAGCGACCGACGAAAACGACAACTATCCGCGTGCCGCAGAGGTCATTCATCGTGGTGATTTTTATATGGACGATGTTGCAACAAGTGCTCCATCTCTAGACACGGCGAAAGAAGCTGTTCATCAGCTGATTGATATGTTTAAGGCAGGAGGTTTTGAATTGACAAAATGGTCAAGTAATTCTCATGAACTACTTAATGTGCTACCTGAAGGGTACTTACATCCTTGTGCAGTAACATTCGACGATGGATCTTGTCCAAAGGTCTTAGGAGTAAAGTGGGATCCTCGTTCAGATACATTTTCGTTCAATATCAACGCTAATCCGGAACGCTGTACCAAGCGGAATATTTTGTCTGTCGTGGCTAGATTGTGGGATGTTCTTGGGTTTGCAGCTCCTGTGATTCTATATGCTAAGCTGTTGATTAAAAGACTGTGGCTTGAAAGAGTTGATTGGGATGAAAAACCACCTCAGGTAATCATCGATGCATGGACAGCCTTTTTGTGCGAATTACCAGCTCTTAGCCAGCTAACAATTCCGCGCCATGTTGGCGTAATACAGTCCGGCAAAGTTTCACTTCTGGCATTCGCAGACGCTAGCGAAAAGGCATACGGATGTGTATTATATCTACATGTGTTTTCTGAAGGGAGAGTAACCATGCGTTTTTTGTGCGCAAAATCAAAGGTCGCTCCTGTGAAATCGGTGACGCTGGCGCGCTTGGAGCTTTGTGCAGCTTATTTACTGTCTAAACTTGTGCGTACTGTCCTTCATAATTTCAGCGCTCGTATTCAAGTATCTAGTGTTTACGCCTTTTCAGATTCAACGGTGACTCTTCACTGGATACATTCTAGCCCTCATCGATGGAAGATATTTGTTGCAAATCGAGTTGCAAAAATTCAGGAGAATTTGTCACCTGAGAATTTCTACCATATTTCAGGTAAGGAAAATCCGAGCGACTGCTTATCGCGAGGACTTACACCATCACAGCTATTGGATCATCCTTTATGGTTGAAAGGTCCACCATGGGCCCAATTAGATAGTACACGGTGGCCTATTACGCCATTTGTGACGAATACGGAATCGGAAATACCCGAAAAGAAAACCATATCTTTGACCACTTTCTGTCCAGCTGACCCAGTTTTTTATAATCTGTCTAAAAGATTTTCGTCTTGGACTAAATTCCTTCGGGTGACAGTTTATGTTTTGCGCTTTGCAAGACGACTAAAAACTAAAGGAGTCATTACTCTAGATGACGCAGATCAAGCAGAACTCGCAGTTATCAAAGATCTACAAGCGGTTCATTTTTCACACTACCTCGAAGCTGGTCGAACGGGAGAAGTCTGTCCTTCGAAGACTATTAGAAAGCTTCGACCTTTTGTTATGGACGGTGTTTTACGCGTTGGAGGTAGACTGGAGCATAGCGATCTTACCTATGATCACAAACATCCTTATCTTCTCCCTCGTAAAGATCATATAGTGGATCTCATAATAGATAATTCTCATCGTAAAAATTGTCATGCGGGTGAACGACTTCTCTTTTCGATTTTAAGACAACGGTATTGGATTTTATCTGCTAGGAAGATTGTACGATCTCGAGTTGCATTATGCATTTCTTGTTTTAGGGTTCGCCCTAAGGTCGCTTCCCCGCCAGTTATGGCTAACTTACCTGAATGTAGGCTTCGGGTCTCGAAGCCTTTTTCGCACACAGGTATTGATTTTTGTGGCCCCTTTAATGTGACTATGGTTCGCAAGCGAGGTGCTAAGAGTCAAAAAATGTACGTGTGCGTTTTTATTTGTCTGACCACGCGTGGCACTCATGTCGAGATTTGTTCTGATCTTAGTACTAATACATTTCTTAACGCGCTCAAGCGTTTCATTTCACGCAGAGGACCTGTAAACACATTATATTCCGATAACGGAACTAATTTCGTCGGAGCTCACTCACATTTGCGAAACCTTTTGAATAGCAACGAATTTTCTGAAATTTTCGCCAATGAGTTACTTCAACATCGGATAAACTGGAAGTTTATCCCTCCAAATGCGCCCCATTGGGGAGGAAGCTGGGAAGCAGCTGTGAAATCATATAAAACTCATCTGTTCCGTGTAATAGGTAGTCAGATACTTTCTTACGAAGAACTTTTTACTTTATTATGCCAAATTGAAGCCGTGCTAAACTCGAGACCTTTAGGTCTTCTAAGTTCAGATCCTTCCGAGCCAACGCCGCTCACGCCTGCTCACTTTTTGAATACTGTGCCTCTTAGATCCTTACCCGCGGCGGAGATATGCGAGGAACGTACGCACTTGCTTTCGCGTTATCAACTCTTAGAACAACTCGTTGCATCCTATTGGCGCCGGTGGTCGATGGAATATTTACATACTCTTCAAGCGCGTGAGAAGTGGAATACGGATTCGCGACCTGTCACCGTTGGTACCGTAGTTCTCATTATGAGCGACAATGCTCCTCCTTTGTACTGGCCAATGGGCGTTATTATAGAAACCTACCCAGGAAAGGATGGCGCGATACGTGTGGCCTTAGTTAAAACTAAAAATGGTTCGTTTAAACGTCCCATAGTAAAATTATGTCCTTTGCCTTCTAATTCATTATAACTTCATTGCTGTTTTTAGAGTAGGTACCTATTTAATTTGTTTGTACATATATCATATATTTTTTCCCGTGCATAGATTTATGCTCTTCAGATAATTTGGAACTTTCTTTTGTTATTATTCTCCTCTTTTTTGGTCAAATTAGTGATTTTGAAAGGGAACCTTTCAAGGCTGGGGGCAATGTTTACGCCGTATTCATTTGACGAGACCAACGCCATCTAGGGGTGAAAAGAGGAACAGCGCGCCAGCCGCGGTCTAGCGGCGGCCATATTAAAAAAAATCAGTTTTCGCTCGAGACTCCTACGAGACGCGTGCATTAATTTGAAGTGATCGTAGAACCGCCGAATTTTCTAAGTTTTTGTGTTAAATTGCTACCCCGGGGTCTGTATGTGATTGTGAAGAATAAACTATAGTGCAAACCAGAACGAATTAAGAGGATTTTATCAGTGTGCACGGCTGTAGAAGCGCCGACCGGATAGCGTCGGTTGCCGGCGGCGTCCAATTTTGAATTCCGAACACCCAGAAGAACTCCATCATCAAGGAATCCAAGTAAGTCCCCTGGCCTTTGGTACGTCTCGTCCAAATCGGCAATAAGAATACACGTCCCCGCCTTTATTCCTTAGTGTTTTTAACTAAAATAGGTATTTACCTAAAATTTAATTCTTTTTCGTTTGAGACCAAGATAGGCAGTATTTTTACGAGCCTGTGGCTCATTCAGTGTATTTACCTTCAATTCCTCCTCAAGCTCAGAGATCTTGGCGTCTCCGGACTTGACACGGTCTTCAGCCACTTCGAGCTCGTCTTCAACGAAGGCCAGCTTGCGGGACACCTGAGACAACACAGCTCATCTTAGATATTGATTCTGACCATGGGAGCGTCAATTACGATCCCCACTGATGATATAAGAATGAGTTTACTAGTGACGTACTTAACCTAAGCATTGGTAGTAACCATTATTCTTACGGTGAGGGAAAACATATTATGGATCCTGTTCTGGTATTTATTGGCCTTATTATTACAAGCAATGGCCGGGCCACACCGAATTCGTATGCACCTCGTTTCCTCGAGCTGCATTATGCATGCGCAACACATGCGGAACATAGCTCTGCACAGCTATGTTACCTTTTATACTTGGCTACACATAGACCTACCTCGTCGGACTTGCCGTCGGCATCCTCAGCGAGCAGACGGGCCTCCTTGAGCTGGTTGGTGAGCTGGTCCATACGCTCCTCGTCCTGCTGTGCCCTGTTCTCCAGCACTTTGCACATACTGCAAAACACGCGTGGCGTTAGCAAATGCATCACAAATTTCACAATAGGGATGGGGCGGATGTTTTCGTAGATATTTGTGGTTTGTAATGAACTTAGCGATCCGTCCTGAGGCCTTGGAGGGAAATCTTATAGAAAACGTATGGCGTTGAGTAGTGACGTCGCTTTCAACGTATTTATTAAGCAAAAAAACAGGGTGATCACCTGCCACAGTAAGAGCCCTTTGCGTTGAGAATGTCACACTTACTATCGTATTGTAAAACGAGGTGACTTAGCATGATCGCAGCTTTATTAAAAATTATGTCTTTTCTTGTAGACTGTACAATGTAGAGGGTAGCCATATTAACAAGGTTAAGAAACAATGCACTAAGTAAATAGCCTGCTCACCGGTTGTTCTCGTCAGCAGACTGCTGCGCCTCCAACAGTTTCTGCTGGGCGGTGCCGGACCTCTCCTCGGACTTCTCAAGGTCCTCCTCAATCTGCTGGACCTTCCTATGGTACAAATAATGCCGCATGTTAGAAATGATTTATAGATTGCCACAAATTTTTACTCAAAAGAATGAACGAGCGACAGGGCCTACCGACAAATCGCTATTTGCTAATAACGCGTTTCATTTCCCGTACGCGTTCCCCAACTATAATAGTATTTTATGCAACTGTTGCATCATGAGGGGTCTTAAAACACGAGTGTGGTTTTATGAAACGAGCGTCAGCGAGTTTCATAATAGGATCACACGAGTATTTTAAGACCCAATTATGGACAGTTGCATACATTACTTTATCTACACACATATCATAAGCACTCTATGATGGGTTCAGAAGCCATAGGGCAATGACCTGCATTGCTACTTGCTACTAGTGCTAGGTACCTATTAAATATCTATAGACTGTATACATTAAAATAATGTAATAAAAAATAAATTTGAACAAATATAGAAACAAATTAGAAAAATTCTCATAATAATTATTGGTTGTTATAATGCTGGTCATTGCCTACGGTTTCTGAACGCATTATAGAGCATTTATGATATATGTGTAGATAAATAATCCTTTTTAACGTTTAGAAACATAACATAACTTTGCGTATAAACCATAAAAACACTATGTTGGTAGTACGAGTTTAATCATTGGCTACTGTGGAACCTTTCCATAATAATATCATATTGAAAACGTATTGTGAAAAGGTTCAGTTCGCTGTGGTGGTAACTATATTTACTTAGTTTACAAATTTATGCTTCTTTGCTACAATGACAAAGTCAAGAGTGTAAAAACCTATTTTCGAGTACTGATCGTTAACGAGTGCTTGTGTCACATTAATTTAAGGCATACTAAGATTTCAATTCATTTATTAAAAAGTTATATTAGTTTCTTACCTGTTCTGGGAGGCGACCTCGGCCTCGGTGGCAGTGAGGGTCTTCTCCTTCTCCTCGAGGTCCTTGTTGGCCTGCTCCAGCTTTTCCTTGTTGACTCTGAGGTCCTCCTCCACCTGGGAGAGCTTCTTCTGGAGATCGCGGACCTCCTCGTTCACCTGGAAGGGAATAAACATTAATATATGGCTTAGGTATCAACCAAATTCATTACGATTAAAGTAAAAGCGTCTTTTTTGTGGCCTCTCTTTAAGGTAACACTATCAGAATCAATGGCCCTACCATTTCCTTCCCTACGTCTCTGTCAAACTGATGCTAAAGGAAAGGTACGCACATTGAGATAAACTCAACGATTCAGGCTTCCTTAGAACCCGGTTGCAGTGCAGCCCTTTATTATTTTATTAAAATAGAAAGGCAAACTAGCAAGTGCGTCACCTGGTGGTAACTGTTCTCCACCAATACACTCGCAACACCAAGAACACTGCAGCTACGTTGACAACCCAGAAGGCTAAGATGGAATACCTTCTGTGTCATTCATTTCACTGGCGGCCAGAACACAACTGTGCAAGCATTGCTGCTTTGCGACTGTATTAACAATCAAACTGGTGGTAGCATTCCGGACATACCCGCGCAATTAGGGAGAATAAATATTGGGAGCGCTGATTGTAGAGTACCTTGTCGGCGCGGAGGTTGGAATCACGGGCTGCTACCCGCAGGGATTTAAGGCTGCCACTAGAACCCGCGTGCAGTGTATGTAGCCTTGTATTAGGGAGAGATGCTTTTAAAGTACCTTGTCGGCGCGGAGGTTGGCGTCGCGGGCCTGCTGCTCGCAGGTGTCCGCCTTGTCCATGGCGTTATCCTTCTCCAGCTTCATCGCCTGCATCTTCTTCTTGATCGCGTCCATGGTGGCGGCTTTGTGTCTTTACTTCTTCTTCAGAAAAATACGCCAAGGGGCCTGCAAATAATTATTTTTTAAATGAGATTGAGTTAATTTACTTTAGTCAAGTAATCTTATCTCTTAAATATTTGTGTCGGGACGCGCATAAGTTTCATTTTTTTTATAAAACTCTGATAATTTATTTGCTGTTGATATGAAACTGTTTGCCCAAATAGCAGACTAAACGCTCTATCTGCTGTATTGTAGCAATATAGAGATGGGGGCATCTGTAGAGCTACTAAACAAATTTTATAGCGCGTGTGAGCTCCTGGGTGTTTTGTGCTGATCTGCAAACCGCTTGGAGCATTTAAAACATAAGAATAACCGTCAAGACCTTAATCAAGTAATCGCTCATCTTTTGAAAACAAAAGACATAGGTAGTAAAATTTTCCACAACATGAGGGAGTTGGCGTCGTAGATATAAACAAAGTATGTATCGTTGTATCCCTAGTCTTAGCCTTTTTGTAAGAACACGACAACCTTAACGTTGTCTTTCCTCTTCCAAAACTTACGTAGAATATTGATCAAAACATGCCCTTGCGAGTCCGACCCAGTACGCACCGCTACATTACATCATAACTTTGGAACATTCTATTTTCTTCGTAACATATTTAATTTAGGCTATGTTGTTACAGAGCGTATAAAGTAAGCAGTGTTTGCAATCAGCTGGCATCCCGCCAGCGCCAGATGGCGTGCATAATTACAATGCGCCTTATAAGTCAGAAAGAGCCCCCAATTCTCGCATTCATCGAGCGAGAGTCACCTCACGCTCGAGATATGTCATAAATAGCAAATCCGGTTACTTTCTCTAAGAAAAAACCTGTTTTAACCAGTTATGCCTTAGAAAAAAACAGTTTTGCATTTCACAGTGATCTGATAGGTCTTTTTGACACATCTCGACTATTACTTTAACCCCAAAATCTCAACCTAACTTATCTTAAGTAGTAAACGCATTCTATCCTAAAATTTCGCTTTTTGTTACCTAAACATCGTTTATTGTCTTAATAAAGCAATCCAAGCCTGAAATAGAAGAGATGATTTATAATTTGTTGCTTTGTAATGCTATATCCAAGCAATAAAGAATAATTTGATGGCAAAAAGTGAAATTTTAGTATGATAGTACTGTTTGTTATAGTCTATTCAAGTTAAATCACTTGCATGCGACTTGTAAAAGCTGCTGTTAATTTCATTATTCACGAGTTTTAGATTTTAGACGAACGGTTGGCCTAGTGGTTAGGGTTGTGGTCCTGACGTATTTCTAGTATAACCAAGCCCGGAATCCCGGTATTCTGCATACTAAAAATCCCGGTATTGGAAACCGTAGTCCTCTTGCCAGCTGGACCACTAAATAGCTCTCTGGCTGCCTCTCTAGGCAAATGTTTGTATTATATGAATATGTCTGTATCTGAGCCTCGGGTGTTATTATGTGTTTTAGTATGTATAAGTGAATGTTTATAGTACCAAAGTAGAAGATTTGGGATTAGGTGAATTGATGTGCCTAAGTTGTTTAAAAATGTTATTTATTTAGAGCATATGGAAGCTATTAATTTTCTATCAATTTTTTTCACGCACAAGTTAAAGCCTTACTAAGTGATAAGTTATCCTGGTATCGGTCATGTAGAGTCGCTGGAATGAAATATGAAAAATATATCTTCTAGTATTTATGTACTCAATCCAAACCCAGTCATTATATCTAGTGCGCTATACATTTTATACGCACCGGGCACATAAAGACTTAGCAACTACGTTTAAATCTAGTTTTGTCTCAATAAAGACCCCAAATAAACCATAACTGCTCGTCTTTACGTTCGTGGAAGCATAAAAGCGATAGTAAATTGTTGCGAAAATAACGGAACTGGCCGACATGACGCGCAGATATTTCTGGACACCGCCGACATTGTTCCAAACTATTTAAACTCAAGAAATTAGATAGAATTACTTACATTACTGTTACATTGGAAGAAAGAAAATTACCGCCAATTGTTTGCCTAGTAAGTTATTTTCAAGTGACTTTTATAGTTTACTAGTGGACGCCCGCGACTTCGTTCAGGTGGAGTTAGTAGCCTATATCTGTCGTGGATAGTGTAGCTTTCTAGGTGTGAAAGAATTTTTGAAATCGCTTCAGTAGTTCCAGAGATTACGCCCTACATACAAACAAAGTTTAGCTCTTTATTATATTTATGTAGATGTAGATTCGGCGTCCAGAAAAACATAGGATGAACTTAAAACATTTTGAAATATTTAGTTATTTCATCCAAGGTTTTACTTTATATAGTGACAACCATTAAATATATGAGTACTCGTAATGGGAACGTCTACCAATTTGTATGACAAGCGGACACGGTGTTTGGTGTTTGTTAAAAGAGATGCCAATAGAAGCTCACGAACGACCTTCATTGGCTGAAATATTCGATGCTAAATCGAAAATACTTAGTAGATTTGTTCGTCTGTCTGTACCAAGAAATAAAATTGCATTACTCTTAAGTATTACGAGTATGTGTACAGACTGTAACAAATTACTTTGCTATTCCGCGAAACCTTTCATTTCGCGGAGTAGCAAGATAATTTGTTCCAGTTTGTTGATATAGACCTCCTCTAAGTAACGCCTGAATTGAATCTATTAATTATTCAATAATTAATGAAATCAATCTTGACAGGATTCATACCGACTTGCCCAACCTTGCGCTGAAATATTATGAAAGGGTTTTATGACAGCCCGTATAAATTATATTGGGAGAAATGACTGAAAATATCGCTGAAAATTCACAGGCTTGTCCTACAGAGATTATCCTCAGCAATCCCTCATAACATCCGCTAGTGTTAATTAAACCGGTTTTAGCAAACAGAGCCGTGTTTGTTCGGGGCGGTTAATTTGAATATGGGCTTGCTAACATAATTATTTAATTAAAACAAGGTTTGTATAAGTAATTAATATAATTATTACAGGCGTAAAGTATTTTTTGAAATGAATATACTTATTATTTTTTGTTGTGAACAGATTTGATTATAATGATGTAATTAATTTTAATCTACACTAATACATGTAATAAAGAGGTGAAATTAGTTTTTTTATTTGTTTGTTTGTTTTTATGTAGGGAATCTCTAGAACTACTGAACTATCCTAAAATTCTTTAACAGATAAAAAGCTGCACGATGGACATAGGCTAATTATTCCACGCGAACGAAGTCGCGGGCGTCGGTTAGTTTTTAATATAATTATTTAATGTAATGTAGTTTCATTAATAATGGTAATTGATGTGTGATCCCTGTTCATCACTAGTGCACACTTTTTTTGGTAATACCCGGAGGGCTATTACATTTGATTAGGTAGGTTCGGTCCTTTGTGCGATTTAGGGTTTCGTAGTCAAATTAAGAACCCTAATAGTTTCATTATAATTTTTAGATTTGGGGAACCGTTTAGGAAATATTAAATTCAGAATGTAACATTTTCGTTACCTTTACGTTTCCTCACCTTCTGCAGCTAAAACATCGATGAATAAAAATTTGAAAAATATCTTGATTGAAAGCATTTAAAGCATGACGAATTTAAAAGGAAAACTGTCATGACTAAGTAGGCTTCATTGATCCATAAGTAAAAGGCGACTAAAATGTCCTGCTGAGAATCATTAAATGTAGTATAAAACAACTTTTAATAGAAAAAGAAAACCTTGAAAAAGCTCGAGAAAACAGTTTTTACGACTGTAGTGTCAGCTACAGAACTCTACACTGAGAACGGCCCGACGTTCTCTTGTTATGTTTGTTAAAAGACTTTACTGGATAGTAATGCAATATTGTTGACTGTACTTTATTGTTGCCTAAGCATCAGAGCTGCATACTCAAATCTCAAGTCAATTCGACTTCTGAAAGTGGCCGAAAATTAATAAACTTTAAACATTTGCTAACAAAGCAACAAACAGCGGCAGCAACATGAATGACGCAAATGTGAGTTATCTCTCAGTGCATCTCGATACTTATGACGCTGCGCTAGTTAGAAAGAGCCGCACTGAGGGATAGGTTACCCTTGTTTCATTCATGTTAGGACCAGGTAGTAAAACAAACGCTTGTACAGATAAATTGTGATTAACTTCATTTGGCCAACCGTTATTTTTTCCTCAGACATTATTTTCAGCGCACCTAGCACGAATCTTCTCGACACGCGTTAACTCGTTACGTTACTTAGTGCGTCTTGTTCTAACTAGCCGAGTGGGAGAGAGATGCACTGAGTTACGTAGCGAGTTAACGCGTATCGAGAAGATTCGTGCTAGGTGCACTGACGGTAATTAACTCTGTAACCCTGACATGACCGGACAAGTTTCAGTTATCCCACTCACCAGCTGTCTCCGTAGTTTTATAGAAAGGGACGATCATTGAGATAAACAAAACTTGCCTGGTCATATTAGGGCTAGTAAGGTATTTTTTTTAATTTGCTCAGCGAACTAACTAACTAACTATAACTGTCAGTCTAATATAAACAAAAGCTTTTATGTACCTACCTATATAACTAGCGACCGGCCACGACGTCACACTGATACAATTAGTATGTCATGTACTTAAAAACCTTCCGTAAAATAATCTCTAAATGACAGTGAACAGCCACATCAAAATCCATTGCGTGGTTTAGAGGAACTCAGCGGCCGAAGGCACGATGAGAACAGACAAAAACGTATAGCAACTTTGTTTTATACTATGTGTATAGAGAGACATAACTAAATGACCTATTTGTTAAAGAAAATAGTGACTTTAAACATTTTTCATAGCTATATCCCGTCAACAACATTTCAAGTTTTCTAATTCGAAAAGCATGTAAACCATCCAACGACGTCATCTCCTTAAATCCGTCTGGCATGTGCCCAACGAGTGGGCGGGTGTCCTAATCTTTCACTGGAGAGCTTTACTTATTTGCTATGCCGACGTTACGGCATACCTACATTATACCATTAGTCCATTCTAGCTTTTGCCCGCGATTTCGTACCCGTGGAATTTGAAAGTTGGTACCTATATTTTTTAAATAATAACTCTGCTTTTAGGCGGCGTATCAAGATCAAACATGGATCAGATTTTACGATAGACTTCCAGCAATACAACTGTAAACACCGCATTTAATTTTGTACAGCAGTTTTTGCGTGTTGTGCTTACAAACATAAAGACAAAAAACATTCTAAAGACCCCTCATATTAATTATTTTCAAATATCTTCTACGCGTACTGAATGTTTTTAATGTTTTATTCGGGCACAAACGGTACATGATTCTTAAAGTTGAACAGTACTGAAATAAATCACTGAAATAAAATATAGTTGTATACGTATTATAGGTATGTCATAGTTAACATAACATTAAACGTGCTCTACTGACGATTCTTAACTCTGTGTTCCGTAAATGTATCATTTCACAAATTTTCATTTCGCAAACGTCTTATTTTCTGCGGAAGACTAACTTTTTAGAGCTATCATTAATCTAACTTTAACCTACCTTACGGGGTAGAAGTGAACGAATCCAAAAATGGGAACGGCTTCGGTTGAATAAAAGTTAATGAAATGAAAAAAGTAAAACTTCGCATTCGGTTTTTTTTTTAACTATCTGATACCCGAAGGAAAGTGTAAGTAAAAGTTAAATCCAGAAAGAATTTAATAAGTCATCTAATTAAAATTTAAAAAACCTCATTATCCGTTGACTTTTATTTTGCACTGCCGATTAAAATAGCTGAAGAGTCAAACCCTTGAACTGAATGACGTGAATGATGATGAGGTTTGCTTTGCTCGTTAGTAGATTTCAAAGCTTCTCATTAATCTAGCCTAGCTAAATGAACAGAATACCTTGCGTATACTAAGAACGAGGAAATCTCACTAACTACATAAAATGTTAGCCATAACGCCTAAGTTCATAGTTCCCTAAACTATAAAAGGAACTACCCTAACATGATCTTTGACAGTAATGGCAAATATGTTTACGAACACTCCAACTTAGTAGACAAACATCACACCATTTGTTGAATGGGTTGTCAAGAGTTAGGTTGTTGACCTTCAACTTTCTGTTTTGCAGTGCAGTGACTCTCTTCGTAGTCTGTAGCTTTTTACGTTAGGGGTACACACTTTGTCAAGTGTTAAGTGCGAGGTCATACATTTGCTACTTGCACTTGACAGAAAATAATGTGTGAACTTCGCACTTGTACGTTGCAAAGTGTAAATTACTCCTTTAAAAAAAATGGAAAGAAAAGCCTTAGTTGCACTGAAATTAGTCGAAACTTCCTGTCATAATTTGAATCGAGCGCTTCGGAATATCAAGAGCTATCCGAAAAGTTTAATTTTAAACTCCTAACCCCACCAAGCGCCAATAACGTCAGTTTTAATTATTGAACCACTGGTGGAAAATAGCTCTACCTACCTACGGCCTAAATATTTCAGAATCGCTAGCTGCGAATCCCGTTTGATTCGCTGCCAGCATTCCCTGCTGTCACCTGCAGCTGTCTAAAATGGTGATAGTGATAACTCACTATCACCATTTGATCTGATACATTTTTTACAGCAAATTTTGTCTTCTTCTGTTTTGAGTTTTCATTGTATGTTCCGGCTGCGGCTTGTGTTCGTAAATAATATGATTATTTGATATAAAGTAAAGCGTGATTTAAGAGTGACGATGACTTGGTATGTGTAACTTGGCGTTTAGAATTGCCCATTAAAGTAGAGCTGCGGCATTCCGTGAGCGCCCTAATTACATGATATATGGGCCAAGTCAGGTTCTAAAATAAAAGTTGAGACGAGTTTCCTCATATCGCTAAATAAATACTGATCGTGCATGCCGCAAATAGGTAGGAGCGGGGGCGGCGCGGGCGCGTGGGCGGGAACCACTATTTTCAGCGAGGCCGCGCGCGCGCTGAAACCCGAGTCACTCGCGCCCGCGCTCTCCCGCGCACCAATTACGACCGTACCGCACGCAAATTTCACTTTCACCACGCAAAAGATTAAAACACTCCGCTGTCGTTACTCCAACTCGGATACTCCACGCGTCCGGTGGCGGCCCTGCACCGCGGAACAGAGCAGCAGCAACACCTCATCGGACACCGAAAGAACCCGCCAAAATCAATCCCAAAGGAAAACATCAAATCACTCGCTCGTTACTTCGTAAGCACAGGGCCGCCACTGCACAGATCTCACAGGCACAATCACTTCCTCCGCTGTTGCTGTGCACGGTGGTGGTTGATCCTGGAGTATCCGATGCGGAGCAGCGCGTGCGCACTCACCTCACAAGCTGTCCACACGGCGGAGCGACACGCACTGCGCCGCCGCCCCTCGGGCTCGCGCCAGCGCCCGCCCGACTATTTTCGGTGCCAAAATCCAGGATTCCGATCCATAGCAATCGCGAGAGGCGCCTCGACCGTCGCCCGTCACGCTCTCGCGCGCTGCTTCAGCTGCTAGGCATACTATTCCGATTCAGACGAAGCTTTGGAACTTCCAGCATTTCCTGCGCATACTTACCTAACGGTTAAACTTTGCGTATTACTTGCGGAATTTCTCTTTTTATCGATGATGCTCTTTACTGATCGCTGGGAGATGATCAACTCCTTACAGCTGACGTGAAAATTTTTGCAATTAAGTAAAGTATCATTCAAACAATCGTACATAAAATAAATACGTTATTTGGGACAGTTTAATCCCAATTGTTCCAGTCTAAACAAAATGGGTATTACATAACTGATATACTTACATACTTGTAAAGGAAAAAAAAATATTAAATACAAATAGTCAAATAACATAAAAAAATCGGCTACAGACATGTATGGTCAGGGTCACAAGGCTACAAATAATCTTCTATTGGGCGAATGAGCATAAAAGCCACGTTTAGTTAAAATTGCATATGTTTAGAATTTAATAAAAATAAGGTTAAGTTATGCGTCTAACAAGTAAAAGCCAAAGTATCTTTATTCAGATTAGCACTTATGAATGTCAGAAAATGTACCACCGGGTTTGGAAAAACCTTTGATGAGAGGACACCGGCAAGGAACTCAACGATTCTGCAATAGGCTTCAGCTTTGACCTACAAATTAATCTAAAGTTTCAAGCACGTGTATACTTGACTAAGTACTTAAATACTAGTA
Source organism: Ditula angustiorana (assembly GCA_963691745.1). Classification (NCBI taxonomy): domain Eukaryota; kingdom Metazoa; phylum Arthropoda; class Insecta; order Lepidoptera; family Tortricidae; genus Ditula; species Ditula angustiorana. Next base: position 10,422,246 of record OY829486.1, on the reverse strand, counting down.
GTCTAGCATAGCCTTGTTACTTTTTAAACGGGATAAGATAACTTTCTTAGTTTTCTTAATTAATAATTCAGGCGTTGCTTTGCGGAGGTCCATCTCAACAAACAGGAATTACCTTGCCACTCCGCGAAAGCAGTGCTATTCTAATTTTTCTTATTTTATTCTAATACTATGAATAATTCTTGTCCTCGAAATTAACGATTTAAAAAAAACCACAGTTTTACTAAAATCCATGGATTAAATCTGCAGACTGGAGAGCTCATATTGATATTTAGCTTTTTACAGGGGCAAAACTTTCTCACTAGTGACAGCGTGGGACGACCTCGTAGTTAATCTTGATTGTGACCGAGATAGCGAGTTTTAAGAACTTTGAGTAAGGCAAAGAATAAAGGGCCATTTACATGATGCTTGTTCTCGCATACGAAGTGTACTACATTGCGGGCTACCGAGGAACGACGACGTGATCGATCAATTGATCGAGCCACGCAGTGTAATGCAACTTGTATACGAGAACTTGCTCCATGTAAATGACCCCTAAGGTTCAAGGTACATAGGGAACTATTTTTATGATTTTTTTACTCATGAAATCGACAGGATTCGTTATTTTAGTTTAGTTTATTTATTCAGTCAATATTAAGTTACATTATAAATTGCACAATTATCAAGTGTCTTATGTTTTCTCTCTAAACTGTACCTTTATTATGCTGTTTTACGGTGATCAATAAAGAGTATATTGTATTGCTACATGAATTTATATTGCAATTGTGAAATTTAAATAAAATACCTAAATAATAAAAAAATTACATAGGTAAGTATTTAAGAAAATGGTATCATCGTTTCGCATCGTCATTATATTTAATTACTAGCGGACGCCTGCGACTTCGTTTCCGTGGAATTAGTAGCCTATCTCCGTCAGTGGCCTAACATGACTGGCCAAGTTTAGTTTATCTCTATCTGCGTCCCTTTCTTATGACACTAGTTAGACAGAGACACAGGGAGGGGTTAAACTAAACCTGGGCTGTCATGTTAGGGCCGCAGGGATAGTGTAGCTTTCTATCTGTGAGAGAATTTTTGAAATCGGTTTAGTAGTTCCAGAGATTACCCCTACATACAAACAAACAAACAAAGTTTACCTCTTTATTATATTAGTGTAGATAAATGTAGATGTAGATAAGGAAAAATGTGGTTTTGCTTTTATAATGGTCTAAAGAAGCAATGTAAATCAAAAGCCATCTTTGTCGACCAAGGCCGAGAGGCAAATTTGAAGTAATTGTTCAGTAATCAACTATTATTTACCTTGATGTCTAAATGCTCTCGTTAGTTATGGAGTATTAGTATCAGAATTTATGAATTCTTACCAAAAACTAATTACCAGTCGTCCAGTTATTTGTAGGTAAGGTTTTTATCCAGATGCATATAAAAATACATAATAAAAATATAAAAATACGTTGCGTGGTTTAGAAAGAATAAGCGATCCAAGTATGAGCACAGACAGAGGTGGATAGCGACTAGGTTTTGTACTACCTATGTAAAGAACACAAAGAGAAAGAAAGATTATTAAGGCCTAGTTTCAGAATCGCAGGAGCGCTGGTACCAGGTCCAGGTTTATGTGAATGTATGTAAATTCTTTATAGTACAAAAAGAACATAAATGACAAGAAGAAAAGTTAAAGTTAAGTTATCCATCCCTTCGTCTCTATCTTATACTAGTGTCAAAATAAAGGGATGAACATAATAATAACTTAGATAAACTATACTTGGCCGGTCATGCTGGGGCCACAGTTATGTAGGAGCGGTCAAGGCGCTTAAAAATATCTAAGGACCTAAACACTAACCACGCACTAAGGCCAATTGATGACATGGCAACAATAAAGTCGTGTAGTTTATTGAAATGGTGAAAGGCCGATAGAATCGATGAATCGATGCACTGTCAATGCCAGCTAAATCGAGCGTCGCTCGTCTCGCTCGCTCATGAATCACACGCGTTGCAGATTTTCTCCGTTCCGCTAACACTCGCCCGCGATAGACAGAGTCGGCTATATTTAGACCGGTATCGAGCGGTATCGCTCGCCTTTCATCGGGGTAACATAATCTACTCGTAACGCTGTAAATAAAAGTTTGTTTGTGTGATCAAGGGGAAGCTTAAAAGGGGCGCAGTTGAACTTTTGGTAGCTTTGATGATGATAAAAAACTATTTATTGCAGAAAAAGGATAATGGAAGTTTATAAAATGGAATGTTTCTATGGAATATGGAGGAAAATGAGCATATATGTGCGTCACCTGTTGGGAATTAATCACCACCGCTCATGGAAATCAATATCTTGAAGAGAATCGCTGACCCGTCGCCGGTCTGTAAGTAGTAGGCTCCCTCACATACAGTCAGCCTCAGCGGCCGTAACATGACAGCCCAGGTTTAGTTTAACCCTTCCCTGTGTCTCTGTCTAACTAGTGACAAAAGAAAGGGACGCAGATAGAGATAAACTAAACTTGGCCAGTCATGTTAGGGCCACTGAGGTAGTTACTTACCTACTTACTTAAGAACATTGACGTATTTAACGAATGAAAAAAAGAGTTGCTCGAATCTGTCCACATCACTGATAGCGACGAGGTACTAAAATGTTCAGGTATTTCTGAGGCTGACCGTACGAAAGGCAGAAGCACACTACTACGTCTTTATACAAAATAGTTAAAAATAAAACAACATGGGTTCGAAAGTTTTTTTAGGGTCCCGAAACGAAACTGTTGAAAGGAACCAAACCAAACCCTACCAAAAGGTAGGATGGAATGGAATGACACGAAGTTGAAAAGGAACCGAACCGAACCCACTAAAAAAGAATTAATATAACCCCTGTGTATCGCGTGACCTCAGATCAGACTCTCGCGTCGCCTTAAGGGGAGCTTCGTCTTAAATCAGTGCTGCGTGTGCAGTACGGTTGCTTGACTTTTAATATTTAATATTTATTTATTTATTCAGACAACTAGAGCCACAATTTGTTAGTAAATTACTTATGACTATGTTAGTTATATCTTAGTATTCGTATATTTTTGACAGACGCGTCAGTCTCTACAAATCGCCGTCGTACAGCGTCATAACATCGCGTATTTTAAGCCAGTTGAGATTAAACGCATAGCGTAGAACACCAGAACGGCTAGCACGCTTGCTCATTTTCTCGCTTGCCGCTTAGTATCTGCGGCCCTTACATGACAGCCCAGGTTTAGTTTAACCCCTCCCTGTGTCTCTGTCTAACTAGTGTCATAAGAAAGGGACGCAGATAAAGATAAACTAAACTTGGCGAGTCAGGTGAGGGCCACTGTACTACTGGACTAGCTAGGAGACGCTCTGAGCGACAAAGAGAGTGGCGGTGTGTCGTGCTAGCTATTGAGTGGCAGATTACCTAGCAGGCTGAGTAGGCTTGAGCCTAGGGCGGAAAATTTAGAGACTTATTTTCAATCTGAAATCAAAAAGATTTCACATTTTTACAGGAAGTAACAAAAGCGTATTTAACTAAAATAAAACAAGCCATTTTAAAAATTATACTTTATTGGAATGAAAAGTTACAGCAGTTTTGCAGCAGTTTCTCGAATAAGGACGTAAAAAACTAAGCAGTCATATCGAGTTTCTACTTCAAGAGTAACTTAGGCATGAGAAGGATAGAAAATCTAAAGCTTAACACTAGATAAGAAACACAAATTAATTATTACATCCATCAGTTCAGAATGAAATATCCACAGCAAGAATGTAGCGACGCTGTGCGCCTATACTGGACAGTGGCAATTTGCGCGTCGCGTCAGTAGAGATGAAGCACATTTTTTGATATATCTCAAACGTGATAAAAATCTCGATGTATGCGAGAATTGAGGGCCAGGTCTTTCAGGGATGACAGCTAGTTCCAAGGCACGTTTTGACTCTCACCATTTTGCTGTCGTTGAGGTTAATTTATGTTGTCCCTAACTAAAATATCTACACCAATGTAGGTATGTGTCATAGGTTTGGATTTTTTAGTATCTACTTACTTACTAACTAAAACCTCTTAACCAATGTATCTTCGACTTTAATTATTGGCCGATCGCTAGTAACAATATTTACTGACATTGGCACAAGCTTGGTGGCCGCCGTGAAGAACATTTTAGTTGCACATATTTAGATACCTCGACAATAACGCCAAAATGGCGTAAGTCAAATGGTGCCTGTTATCGTTTTACATAAACCTATCTATTCAAACCAATTTTATATCTATAAAGCATGAATCTCAGTGGTTTTACAGTTCTGATAGTCTTTTTGGCGTACCAAGTGCGATTTGCTTGCTAGCCGAAGATATAGAATTTACCGTAAATACTTATTGATGAGCTTTCATATTCAAAGCTGTTGCTTTCACGATCGCATTTGGGTTAGCCTTAAAAGTTGGTGGTCCAATTACACCGCGATCATTTCATGAGATAAACCACTAAGGCAGTCCAACACTGGTTTAGTGTGAACAGAACTGTCCTCGGTCCGTTAAGGTCTCTGAAGGCGGTGTTTTCACTAGTGATGACAGTTCGGCATCACCTTAGCTAAAGCCATAGGCTAAAGCTAATCAAATGTTTATGAATGATACTATATCTGACAGCCTTGTTTAGCCTTACAAATATTTCATAGTCCAGCTGGATCTAAATTCAGATTAAGCCCGCAAGAGCAATTTAAGAAGTTCATCTTACTTAATTGTAAAGTCCGTTTTTTAATCCAGAGACCAAATTGATATTTCATCCCTTTTCTGTTACATAATCTCATATTTGTCACCTGTCAAGTTAGTTTCCGAATTCAAAAACAAAACTTTAGGTATAATTGGGGAATGATTAGAAGGCTCCTAGGTCAAAGCATAATCAAACGTATTGTGTATAGCAAATCGTGACTTTGGTAGAGGGTTTCCTCTCGTTCCTCAACTGTAGGTAGGTAGGTACAAGATACATATATTTATGCAATGATTAATTTATTTGCCTAAAATCTGCATACGCGTACCGAACTAGCGCCACTCAATATCATAGCAATATAAAACTGTGTCTATTATTAAATACACAAAAATATATCCCAATACATGTATAAAATCCATACGGTAGGTACTTCATAAGATGTTTAATTCCTACTAATCCATATGCATCAAATCATTTGGTAAAAAAGTTTGAAAAATTTGCAACGTACGAAAACTACACTCTTAATAATAAAGATTACTTCGGCAGTGGTCTATGATCATTTCTATGATGTACAAAATGAATTACCTAAGTAGCTACCTTTATTATTATTTCTGGCCAAATGTTTAAAGTATGTTTAGGTCTTCTAAAACAAACGCCCCCTTTTCATACCATTCTTGTATATACAAGTATCAAAATGTAGAATGTTAAAATTTTATGACTTATTCAACATGATGGATTAACACTATTTTGACTATTCAAATAAAAACTAAAATGAACAGTTAAGTCCAAATACTTTTAGACATATCGAAATGGCTTATCATATTTCGGAAGCCACAATTTTTAAAGTGACAAACAAATTCATTAAAATATGATAGTTTCGTTCTTGAAGTGCACAGTGCAAACAAAAATTACACTCGAAAGCAAACATTTTGAGCTCGCGGCGCGCGCTGTCACCTTTCCCGCCGTTTTGCACAAGATGGCGGCCGCTGTCAAACCGCAGCGTTTAGTTTAGTAGCCGGAAAGATCCGCGAACGTTTGGTCCACTTCCTCAGCAATCGCCTTGTACTTACTGCGTTCTTCCAACACCTCGTCTGTTGTATATTTTAGTGTTAATTTAATATGACAGGTATAGGGAAAGAAAGGCTCTATTGTTAGAATGGTAAGTACGATTTCACAGGGACATTCTATTTGTAAGTAGAAATGTCATGTACGATAAGTTATAAGACGAGGTACTTAGGTTAAAAGCAGCAGTAAGGATATATTTTATATTGTAAGCCAAAATTGTAAGAAACAAGATAGCTGCTTTATCAACTACTTGGCCCTTGCACGCTAGCTTATGGACATACTCGTAAAGCACATTTGATCTCTTTCTAACTAGTAATCCTGCTACCAATGCAGGAAGCGTTTTTCAAAAAAGATCCTGGATCGCAAGCGTTTCATATGCTGACCCCTATTATGGCTACTTATGGCATAATGCTGCGCTACGAAGTCAAGTTATGTAGATTGTTGTACGTTTCTCTAATTATGTATTTGTATGCAGTGCAACTATATACTTAAGCTAAATAAATGAAGCAACTACTTACCATGACAAAACTGAATATACAAGCATAATTGAACAGACAAGAATAGATTCATCTTCTGAAGCTGTACGGTCAACCAGTTTAGGTTTTGGTCACTGTAGAACTCTGTTGCAATAAGTCATCACTATGACATTGCATTTGTTGTCAAAATTAGTAAATCATATTTGTATCTACTGTGAAAAGTTCTACAGTGGCAAAGAAACTAACTTGATTGACTGTACTGGGTAGGATATATTATTAGGTATTCGATATTCGTTAAAATATCAACTCGGGAAGTTGCGGCCCTTCACAGAAAATTATACAGATGCGTTAAAATAAGTTGAGTGGCATGACTTCTTAAGTGAACAGGCTGATCTGTACGTACCAATTAGTAGGTATCGTTTTTAACGAAAAAGTATGGAGGATGTCCTGCGTATAGTAAGGCTATAGTTTTTTTTGATACTTCCCTTAAGTGCCTACTTACATACTTACAAGAGTTGCAGGCTTTAAAATTAGGTACAATTTAGGAGTCCAATTATTTAATGATGGCTACCTCTGTTATTCTATCTACGATATCCTAATTTGCTGCTCGTCATGCCAGTGCAAAGATATCGCAAGTCAGGATAAATAACAAAAAATACAACAGTAATAGTTAATAAATTATTTATTATAAACGAAAATAAATACCGCCATAAACCTATGGTTTGTAATACTTTAAATCAGGAGTATAAAATATAAATTAAGATACATTTATACAGATAGTGTGAATCGCGGGCGGGTGGTGACGCCTCAGCGTGCCGGCTGAACATCCTATTCCTTGAGGATGAGCTCCACAAACGCCGTGTCCAGGTCGTCTCCGATGTCCTTGTACTTCTCCTTCTCGGCGACAAGTTCGTCTGCATAATTACCAAACATATTAGGAAAGTCCCTCCAAAAACTAGTGACGTCAAACATTTGAAATGATCACAAACAGTAGTTTTTGAGTCTCCTACAATTTTCGTCTGAGCAACGTTACGCTCTTTCAGTAGACGCGAGTTCCGTTTTTTACTCCAAGTCAAGTGTTGCGACGATTAGTCTCAGCGTATGAAATATTTGTAAGTAATAATCGAAATGCTTACGTGTGATCTTGATTATTCCGAAGCCATGCGCCGCTCGTGTCGTCACCTCAAGCTTTTAGGTCATCGAAAACTGGGATTAGGAAGCCGATCGGTCATGCAGTTTTTAGAATTTAGCAGAAGCGTTTTCAGAAAATAAGGATGATATCGACAGGCTAATGGTTTACTGGCTTTAAATGCACATGAAAAGCGAACGGGCGCAGAGCGGGCGGTCAGTGGCAGCAGGTGCAGCGGTCGCAGGGCTGCGGCACCGCGTGCAGCGGACCCGGCGCCCGGTGCGGCGCGGCCACGGGCAGCCCGAGGTCGTCGAATGCGCAGTCTAGCTCGCCTCCGATCTCGTGGAACATCTCCTTGCTCGCGATCAGGTCGTCTGAGGAAACCGGCGTCGTGAGCCCACTCGGTCGCATCCTCGGTTAGTCGCCCACACGCATGCATTCGCTCATGGGACAATACCTCTCCTACGATCGAAACACTATTCCATCAGCTATATTTTTGTTGTTTTTTATTTATTCAGAAGATAAAAAATAATAACTCTGTCTCGCATCACATCTACCGCACCGAGTCCGGTCGGTCCCGGTCATCGATCCGGAGCACGCGTAAAATTTTGAGGCGAGCACTCGAAGAACGAACGGGCGAAGTTAGGACGGGGGAGCCGCTTCGGCCGGCGGGGCTTCCGCGGGGGGAGCGGCGGGGGCGGGAGTCGGCTCCGCGGCCGGCGCGGCCACGGCGGGCGCCGCGGGCGCCGGGGCGGCCGCGCCCTCCGCCGGCGGGGCTGCCGCCGGAGCTCCCTCGGCGGCCGGAGCCGCAGCCGGCGCTCCTTCGGCAGCCGGAGCCGCTGCTGGCGCTCCCTCGGCAGCCGGAGCCGCAGCTGGCGCTCCCTCGGCAGCCGGAGCCGCAGCTGGCGCTCCCTCGACAGCCGGAGCCGCAGCTGGCGCTCCCTCGGCAGCCGGGGCCGCAGCGGGTGCTCCGTCCGCGGGCGCCACGGCCGGAGCGCCGTCGGCCGGCGGGGCGGCGGGCGCGCCGTCGGCCGGCGGCGCGGCTCCCTCCGCGGGCGGCGCCGCGCCGTCGGCCGGCGGTGCGGCCGGGGCGCCCTCGGCCGGTGGCGCGGCTCCGTCGACGGGCGGCGCGACGCCCTCGGGCGCGGGCGGTGGCGGGGGATGGGTCTTCTCGTACTCGATCCGTTCGATCTCCGCGAGCCGTTCGGCCTCGAGGCGCGCGGCCTCGGCGACGACGCGCTCGGCCTCGGCGACCTTCTCGGCCTCGATGCGCGCCGCCTCGGCGACCTTCTCGGCCTCGATGCGCTCGGCCTCGGCGATCTTCTCGGCCTCGAGGCGCGCGATCTCGGCGATGCGCTCGCGCTCCTTGCGCACGATGGCCAGCTGTCGCTCGTTGGGGTCGACGCCCGGGATGAGCTCGACGAAGGAGTCGTCGATGTCGTCGCCGATGTCGTTGAAGCGCTCGCTCTCGTTGATGAGGTCATCTGCGGCAGGCGCGGGCGTGAGAGTCGCGGAGACATGCGACGGCTCGGGGGCTCCATGCGCGCTACAAGGGACGAGGGTCTCGCCATGCCCCGTGCTTCGAACGATGGCTATGTGCACCGATGAATTTCGATGTGCGATGCTTCTGACAAATTTATCTCATTCCGGTTCTTCCGAATTGTTGATGAGCGATTGTACAATGAGCATGATCTGTTTGATTTTCTTTATAGCTGATAGAATCGATGATGATTAGTGAACGGGGAGGTTAGAAGGAGCACACGGATTAGTACTCAAAAAAACACAACACCGAGTTAAAAATAATGATAATATATATTTATAAACACTTGTGTTAGAATACTCTTAAATTCATTAATTTATTTCTCACGAACTTATCTACCATTTCATTAATCGATAACATTAAAAAGACGGATTTCCCTCGATTTATCGAACGTTTTCGTATGTATTACAATTTGTATGTATGTATGGCTAGCGGTACTAGACGCGCGCCCCTCCACAAACTCATTGCGACAAAATTGTCGTCATTTATTCATCGATTAATTTAAATAAATAGCAACAAACTCAAATTATGACACAAGAAAAAAAATCATACTCAAAACAAAATAGAATATCAAATACTTCGTAGCAAGTATATTCTTATAAATATCAATATGTTACCATCACTCATTAAATAAAACATCTAATCTCTTCTCTAATATTAAGTAAATAAGAGTTCATGGAATTGCAAACAGTGACGCTTAGTGTTGCGCGATCCGTTTCTGGAATGCTCTATCGGAGTTACTGTGCCGGAGACGTGGCAGTCATATTTGTCTCTATTTTGTTCTATGCTACATTGGAATGAAGTAAGAGTATGTAAAGGCAATATGTGCTGAAATATCCAAACATTTTGGTCCCTCATTTTGGAATGTCAAGATTTTCCCTTATTACTAGAGTGCCATAAGAAAGCGGTTACTATCAGCTGCATTCAACGGCCGCATACGTCGGCTCAGACAGTCACTCTCGATAAATAATGACTAAAACGAATGAGGATTTACGAGTACACTTCTCAACAGAAAAATATTAGTAAATTTGTGTATCAAATAAAAAAATTGCACATGGCAGTGGTGTCGTAGCGAACACTCGATCTCGACGTTACATTAAGCGGCTGGCAATTACTCTATAGCTAGTAACATCTATCAGGCGCCCGCCCGCCCCGACGGCCGTCAATTCCGTGTCAAAACAATAAAAATATACGAGTTCTAAACAAAAGCACATCGACAGGACAGAACTAGCACGCTTTCCAAGTTCAAATATAACTGACAATTCCACAAGATGGCGGGGCAGACTTTTGACAGCTGCCAGTGTTGGGAAAGCGCGCTAGTAAGGAATGAGGATATCGGTAGTCGGCGAGCGGGCGGGCGCGGGGCGAGGTGTTCACATGTTCTGGATGTCGTGGAGCGTGGCCTCCATCTCCTCCTGCAGGAGTTTGCTCTTTTCGCGCTCGGCAACCAGGTCGTCTGCAAGGTCGACGCGGCCACGGTCAATCACACGCCAAACAACACGCAGAGCAACTGCTCTACACGTGAACAGCTATACCTTCCGACACACTTTAAATCTTAGAGCTGTACTCCTTTATCATCAGTGCAAACGCAATGTTTTTGTAGTCCCCGCTTGCTCTTTTGCCGGAAGCAAAGAACTAAGAAACATGGCGATCGCTTCACCAACTAGAGAATATAGCTTTAAGTTTTACATTGTCCATATGTAAAGCCGTCCATTGGTAGGGCAATTGCCCCTAGATTCAAATATTAACTGACGTTGGTAACACAAACTTCAATATCGATCAACTACAGCAATAGTGGTTTGCCGTCTCAACTGTTGGGTTATAAGGGACACGATTATACGTCTTGGATGAAGAATCCGCGATTCTGCCTACATCAAAAGCTTAGGACGTTAGTAGTAACGGGTTTAAAAGAATTTGTTCTTTTCCTGCTTCGCTATAGCAGTTTTGATGGCAGATATCCTGATATGCCAGATTTGGACGATAAAACCACGATAATTTAAGTTACCAGACGTCAGTTAGCATTTAAATACAAAGGAAAAACAACAGAAATCAAAAAACATGCAATCACGATCAACACATAAAGGTTCGAGCCGTCTAACACAAAGACATGCTTCAAATAGAATAAAAGTACTTTGAAATCACAGCCCAATCAAAAACAATATGAAACCAAAATTGTGAAGTCCAGAAGTAAAAGTCGATTGTGAATGGGCTCTAATTTTACTAATTAAAATCGAATACACAATCGTGTTTAGCACATAGCAGCTCAAACAGTCCGTCAATTGTGCCGAGAAAAGTTTTACTAAAACGGACAAAGATAAGTGACTAATCGATTCCAATGTGCCAGCAACAATTGTGTAACCGATTTAAGTTTTAATAAAAATAAAAACTGAAACTGTTACTATGAATAAAGAATTAAGCTTGTAAATAGCGCAATGATAGTAAATAAGCTTTCACATCTATTTTACAGCGCTAGAAAGTCAAGATGCCAGGTCTAATGGCGACTGTGCGTTTAATGTTCAAAGCTTTAGCTCAAACATGTTATAACTTGACTTCAGAGATACATGAAATTGACTTAACCATACTGCTTGTAGGATGTAATATTTCTGGAGAACCTTGAAAACTAGCAATTACAATACAAATCAATATATTCTTTCTTTCCTACATAATAAACCTGTCATAACTTTGACGAAACATCAAGACTCTAAATTGGAAAATTTACAAAACAGTTTAAACCAAATCTGTCTAGTACAAGCTACATCACCAGTCCCCTTCGCACAAGCTAACTTGGCAGAAAGGGACACAAGTTTAACTCTACAATAAAGGTAGACTTTATGGGTTTAGGAAATGACATCTTATATGTTTCATGATATTTACGGAATGTTTCGTCAAAGTCAAGTTCGTGTAAAGTTGATAGTCTTCTTGAATATAAAATAAGATTCATAATAAAATAATGGCATATGTTACCTTCAAGCCTGTCAACCTCCTTTTGTAGTTTCTGCACGGAGCGCTCAGCGAACTCAGCGCGGGCTTCAGCCTGAAATTTTATCAAAACCAAGTGTGAGCCCAAATCTGGTCAATAAAGAAAAACAGTCTAATCTTTGGAATAAAACTGGACTAAGATATGGGAGAACTTCTCATTTTTTCTATAGAACAGTCAAATTGTACAAGCATTTAATACAACGAGGTCTCATTATGGCTACATTATGAATCTACATTTTGGGTTGTGCAAAAAAATATTGAAAAATTAGACTGTTTTAAAATATATCAAACAACACATGCAAAAGTTAATCTGATTTTAAACTCAATTTGATTGTAATGTAACTTTTAATTTAAATCAATAAAACAAATACATTAATGTTAAAAAAACACATCGTTAGAGATAGCACAAGCGACCACAACTCTCATGCGTTTACCTTCACCGTAAGCTGCTAAGTGCCGAGTGCTGACACTAAACTATGACAATAATATACCGTTACCCACTATGGAAATAAAATAACTACTTTATGAGCATGAGGATATTCTAAAACAATAAAGAGATGCTCTGGTTCTTTGTCTTAAAGCCGAAAGTATTCAAAGTAATAATAATGCGCTTGTCTTTTTCAAAATTAACTTAAGTCTTAACATTCAAATTTTTAGAACAAATAAATCAAACCGAATTTCAAGAATTTTCGATGTAAGGCAAATGTGTTAAGATGATGAATTGTTTTACTACAAACATGTGGCCAATAAATTTGGATCAATATAGAGCGCAAACGATTTCCAATTTACTATCACCAAAAAGTTAATCGCAATTTCGATATTACTGTGAATTACAATGGTCTTTCGTCCATAATGCTGATTTCACACAGAAGCATCACAATAAAATAGTAGAGTGGACAGTACAGTACTAATACAATTTGAACGCGCAAGTCGAGACTTGTTTTCTCTCGGCGTGCGCGTTCGAATTTTATTCATACTGTGCTGGCCACGCTTACTGCTACACCGTTCTGCCGACGTGTGAAATTAGCATAATGTTGTCATGTCACAGACACCGTCCCAGAGCCCTCCACCGTCGACTTACTTGCGAGAGTTTCTGCGAGAGGCCGTGGATCTTATCCTCCACGTGATCGCGGGTCGCCATCGCCTGACACATAGTCTCATTACACACGAGTCGCCACAGCGCCCGTTGCAATTGTACGACAGAAACTTACACAAGGTGAACGCTGCAGATGTTGGTTTGCTTGCTTTCGTGCCCAAAATTGGATGGCATTGATATATAAGAAAGCTTACCGCGGCTTTCAATACAATCAACGAACGGTTATTTACAATACTTGTTAGTTGATTTTGTCTTTATATTGCTTTTGTCGAAAACAATAAGATTCATTGGCAACATTTATAAAACATTACGCCAAATTTCAATGGTATTAAAAATGAATGTGAATGTTTTAAAACGCAACATCTGAAGAGAACACCTGCACAAGACTACAGAGACATAAAGCGTACAGTCACAATACAGGCGTAATGTACATTACATACATAGTAGATAAGAAAATTATGCACAGGTAAGAGGGATAGATCCTGCAAGTAATATAGATGAAGCACCAACCGCCGCCAGCTCTACACGGGCCTACACCAATCGTAGCCTAGTAACGGACGCACTCTCAACTGTATCAAGGTGTTCTTATCTAAACCATGTAAAGAGGAAAGTGGAATCTTAGTTCTTTAAATCCGTGTGAGATCGAACCAAGGACTTGTTGGGTTTTTGTTCATTGGAGAATTCGGGGATGTGGATGAGAATCCATTGGTTGTCGCGGATTTTTGAGGTAGGTATTAAAACACATCTTCATACAGTTAAGAGCAAGGACTAATACCCCAACATGGAATGGCGATGATCATGATCCTATCTACAACCGTAACCGCCTCTATCTACGGTGGTCCGCGGTTTACCTCTCGGAGCTGTGCACTCAGCAGTTTCACCTGCCCCTCGAACGTTTCTTCTCTTTGCGTAGCCTGTGATTATTTGTTGTTAACGAAAAACACAAAACGAAAACGAAACTCCATGCTGTAACGCATAGTGTTGCCTTTATATTACAAAAATAGCAACACCGTGCGATACTCGAGAAAACAACGGATAAGTCTTAGTACAGATAAAGTTACAACGTCGCTAAAGAAGGAAAACAACAACAGCCAAATAAAAAAACTCGATATTAAAGGAGGGTAACGTAATACGACAAATTAGACGCACTACGTTCTATGTCTGATTTACAAATTAGTACCGACATTAAGTCTACAGAAGGTTTTGCTGGCAACATTATTCGTCAGCTGTCAGTATGACTTGTTTTGCGCGCGATGCAACATAACCTCAAACATGATTAGGCCTTGTTAAATGGTTCTTAAGCCTTATCAAGATTTCTCGTGTAAATCAAACATAGAGGGACACTACAGTGAGGCAGAATGCAGTTAGGCAGGCGAACAACACTCGCGTAAAGACCGTTCCGTTCGCATTCACACCTCCTTTAGGCGGGTGGTGAGGGTTTTGATCTGATTTTTGTACTCCTCCTCGCGTTGGTTGGCCTGTATCAAATTGTCCACTTGATTATTTAATTCTAAACACAAACCTCAGTTTGGAAATTCTTGTAAATTACCTACATATGTTCAATTCATCATTCATGAAAAAACACGCTCATTCACCTTTTATTTTTATCATAACTTTTTTATTAAAATGATTCCTACTATTTATAGGGCAGGAGATAAGATATCAAACTATGGGGATAAATTGGTTGGTGCATCATGTACTAAAATTTTATCATAAAAACAGTTTTCAATGGACATTACAATTCCTGAAGCAATTTTCAATAAGACAAAATAATAATAAATGGCGTTGCATTGCTTCGGAAATTGTTCTTCTTAAGGACCGTTGACAGCGGGCTATAGCTAGTTGGCTATGCATACAAGAATTGAGGCTAGCTTTAACTAACTCGACTGGATAGCCTTGAGCCCTGACCACACTAGTATTGTATAGCATCGCCGTCGCGTAGCACCGACAGGCATAAAGCTTACTAGTTTCTACACACATCGGTGACAATACCTGCAGAAGAAGCGATATGCTAAAATGCTACAAGTGTGGAAAAGGCCTCAGTCACTGTGTCCAGAAGTTTACATCTCACCTAGTCGCACATTACATACTCGTACAATCTTAGGACATGGATATCTCTCAAAGTCATGTTACAGTCATCATTATTCCAAGCGTATCTTAACCGCTTATCATTTATTTAGAAGTTATTGAAAATAGAGAAGAAGTCTACCCTCAGTTTCTGATAGAACTTACTCAGGGACTAATAAACTGTATCAAACTCTCATAGCGTAAAGTATGGAAGTGGATTCAGTTTATTAGTCTCCGGGCGTAGATACAGCAGATTCTTACGTAACAATTCTAAATCATTTAGTACCAAACGATTCGGAATGCTCCAAAAGTTGTATAACCGACAAAGAGTGATCCAATTGTCTTAAGACTGTACCCTGTAGCATGAACGAGCTCATAAGGTGTTTGCAACATTCGAGCGTCTCATAAGTTGTAGAAGAAATACCGTCTAAAGGAATAATGACTATAGCGTCATTATTAGACAAAATCAGTATCTTGTAAGTTTCTGGTTAACTAGATAAACACCATATACATTCATCAACTAATGAGACTTTGCTCGAGGTTCAAACGCTTCGCAGAGCCACGTACTCGTGATAAACAATTGTGGAACAACATTATTGCTACACCGTGTTCCTATATTGCTGGCAACATGTTGGTAACGCCATCAAATATATCGGATTGATGGAGATACACCTAAATATCCAAACTCACCTTTGACAACAGGTGTGTGCATAATTTTTTTAATGGGCAATGGCAAATGTGTAGCCCTTAGATCTTTTAAAAAAGGAGGTTCTTTCGAGAAACCTTGGATATGTTATAGGAAGATTTAAAGTGGAAATGAAACAACGTTTTTTGAATTTTCTAACGATACAAGCTCACTTTTTAAAATGGACTGTATTGCATTAAAGTGTTACCAACAAGCAACACAAGAGCACGTTGCAACAACAATATTGCTTAGCAATTGTTTGGCAATAATATGTGGCTTAATTTAGCAGAACTTTAAATATCATTTTAAGGTAAGTTATCGGGAGACATACCTTCTCCTCAGAGACTTCCAAGGACTTCAGGTTGTTACCAACAACGCGGAGTTCCTCCTCAAGCTCCACAATTTTGCTGGAAAATTAAAAACAGGGAACATCAGAAAACATCTTGAACACGGAACATGCAAAGGATTTAAAAGTGATAAGAACAAATTGTTTGTAGTCTTGCTAAAAAGTATTGTTGGCGATATTAAAAAAAAAGCCAAAATATAACTTGTGTCTTTCAAAAGTTAAAAAAAAACTACTGATGCGAAGAGAATAAAAATCGGTTTATAATTCCTAGAATAAAGCTTAGGTTCCAAAATTTTAAACATTAGCTTTTTGTTAAGACTTGCACTTTATAATTTATGATATCAGTCTGACATTATAACAAACAACAACATATTATAGGTACCTACATAGCTACATATATTAAGGACTTCTCAATCAGTAACAATTTATAAACGACCTGTGTCCTAAATACTTGTGTTGTTATCTAGAGCAAACAATTCAAGCTTGTTGAATAAAAAGAAGCGTGCTGCTATCAAATATCTTATTAATAAAATAATTATTTTTATTATCACATTCGTTAACAGTTGACGTAAAATATTACTTTACTTTTTTGTTTACAATTTTTTGTTAAAAGCTACAACTGTCAACGAATCATGCAATGATATTATAACAAAGATTAATTAAATAATGTAGTAATTAGGCCGTAACACTGAATCAATGCAGTCACAATAAATAAACATCATTGGCTAGAAATTGCAATTTGAAATGAATCAACTGTATTACTTTATCTCTTTAATCTTTGGTATTTGTTATCGCACTTTTAATCTATATGTGAAAATAGAATTCACGCGATTTTCTGTATTTACAGTTTGTTACATTTTCACAAAGACTCTGCCGTTATTACGGATGATACGATTGAATCAGCGACTCAGCATAAATACTAGCTTTGAACATTTACCAAAGCTACGCAAGAAAGTACCAATCTCGATATATCGATGACGATGAATGAGAAGATACTCGCTTGCGTTAGTTCAGCAATGTTAAGCACCAGAGGCGTATTATCCTAACGGTAAGAAGCAAGATGGCAGCTTAAAAGGAACAATGTTGATTAATTCAACCTTGGTAGCCCGCTCATCCCTCTTAGCTTTTACTCATAAAGTCACAAACTACAAGTCGAAAATTTACAGAGATACTCTCAAATAAATATTACTCTGAAGATCAGCAGAAGCACACTAGCGTTAATCGTGGATATAAAGCATCCGTCCCTATCGCACACGCCGACTGGTTAAAAGATATATATGCTTTTATGTCATCGATAAAAGCTGGCGTGATAGGTGATAGTGAGATCTGGTGATGGTAACCAAAAGCCTGGAACTGCAATTTGAAGTAGTTTTAAAATAATTAATGACTTGTAGCAATGTAATTTTGAGCTTTCGGACTACAGGGTGTGGAAATACGTCTCTGGTCAGGCTCAGGCTGCGGCTGTGGCCTTGCACTTACCAGTCGCTCTGGTCGGCGCGTTCCTCGGCACGCTCCAAGTCCTGCTCCATCATAACAAGCTTGCGCGCCACCTACAGCCGGCCGCGCGTTAGTACACACGCACACACAACACACACTACGCTACGCTACGCGACGCCGCTCTCGATTCTTTGCTGTGCAGTGCTATGCGTCTTCAGTTACTTAAAATTTTAGTTAAGTGCACAGGGCGTGTAAGGGATAAGGATAGGTTGGTCGGATGGTTTTTAACAAGAGTTTAGTTTTGGACTCATTCTTGTTTAGGACGGAATATTACAACCCGGAACGATAGTCCGGTTGCTGTTGCCTGCTAAAATAGAAACAAAGCAAAGCAAAAAACACAAAAATGTTTAACGTAGGTCACACAAGCGGGCAGTCGGGAGCGGCGCCGGAACTCACAGTTAAATATAAACGAGGGTTGTCCCAAAACATTTAGCTCTAAAATTTACTTGTTGTAAACAATTATAAAAAATATCTATGTGCTATCTAGTGCATTATCGTAATCATTATGTGATGTGTGCGCTTGCATATGTGCGGCACGCATACGGCCAGTAATTCTGGTGTAATGCGGTGCATATCTGAAAACGAAAATTGCCCTATACCACACATATTTCTTGGCGACCTAACCTACAGCCACGCTAGTCGGTACACACACTGAAGACGGAAGTTTAGTCGACACATGGACATGATAGTTAACATTGCATAGAAAATATCCATGAGATGGGGCAACCCTTGTTTTAGTTCGAATCTAAGGACAGCGTCACTGACGTCCCACGGCAGAACGTAAATGACTCTGACCGAGCTTAAAAATAATTGGTGTTGCCACTTCAGAAAATGAAAGGAAACGACAACACCGTCTATAATAAAGTGATGCAAATTAAAATAACACTAAAGAATTAACCCCCTGTCGCTGCTCGCCGCCTCGTCGACCTACAATGGGACATGCAATAAAAAATAACAGTGAGCGCCAATGTTAGAAATACCGATGCAGGTAAATCGGGTTACGGTGCGATGTTACGAATGCTAATGAACAACCATGCAGAACGGCAGAAAACGCAAAACAAGATCTCGGGATCAAGCCGGCTCAATAATGCATGTCACACAAGTATGACCAGACAAGTTGGAATTAAAGTGATGCTAGTATGGCCATACAACATTGAGCGCGGCGGTGATCCGTGGACACGTGTTGGAAACCTACGATTCCCCGGACTCGGCGCGCTCCTCCGCACGCTCCAGATCAGCCTCAACCATGGCCAGCTTACGAGCCACCTGGACAGCAAAACCCAAAATCAAAACAGGAAAAAAAACATGTCTCGTGTAATTACAATTTTACAATCGTATCATAGTCGTTTGGTCTTGAGCGACTACGTAAATGGAAGTAAAGCTTATGTAACAACATATGCGACTAAAGAGACCTGTCCTGCCTTAAAAGGCGAACGAGCCGAGATCAGACACGATACGGCTCCATCTAGGGCCGCTGGCTTTACGGGCCTTCACCGTGTCAGGGAAATTAGGACATGTTGTAAAGAAACCATCTGGCAACGGCATATGTTTGGAATAACATCACGTTTCAGCGGAAACGCAGACGAAGATGGGTATCTAATCTCATTCCGATAAACTGACGTGGCGCTATAAAAGAATGTTTGTTTGCTAAGTTCTGTCATGCTTCAACATTCTATCTGAAATAGGCACACGCCAAATACTTAGGGAATGCAACTTTTGTTGCGTGTGTTACGAGGTTGTATTAAATGTTAGTAACTTGACAAACAAAACTTTTATATCAATTAGTTGTTCAACAAAATCAGTTATGTTTAGAAACAAAAACATCAACAAGGGGAAAAGGGAAGGCTTTCTCTATTTTTAAAGGGAATCAAATTCGTCAATGCAACACAACCGCCGTGACTTTAAAATCACGCGCTGCATTGCAAGCGCAAGCCAAACCAAACGACACCAACGCTATAAAGACCTCATCGTATTTCTTGTCAGCCTCCTCGGCGAGGAATCGGGCCTCCTTGAGCTGGTTCTCCAGGGCGTCCATACGTTCTTCATCGGCCAAGGACCTGTTCTCCAGAACCTTGCGGGCGCTGCACCCAACAACACAACATGAGTCACCAGACACGTAACACCTTCAGGGACCAGGGGCGGCTCTACCAAGGGAGCAAGGGCTGAAAAGGGTCGGGAGCCCAAGGCATGAGGCCACCCGACCCTATCGGCCGGCTGGTAAAGTAAAGCTAGCTTTCTTGCGCCGAGAACGCTAGACCCGCCGCTGTCACAGAGCCAGACTATACATAGTTCTATTGTAACCGTAGACGTGTTGTCTTTGACAGTGTCAAGAGGTAGAGACAGGTCACGTGGCATGACCAGAGTTGAATTCCTAACGTTTGCCTATGAAGGGCGACCCAGAGTTAGACATGCAAGAAACACGGAAGGAACACACAAAGCGACTCGAACAACTGGATACTGCTGTGGAAGAAATATTTTATAACGAGCATTAACTATTGCCGATAAGGCTATCGGTAAAGGAGACTGTTTCGGAAGAAGATACTACAAATGTAGTACGTCTCCGTGTAAGAAGATCCCGGGATCCTGAGAGGTTAGATGATTCTCAGTAATGCTCATTACAAACTCTTATATAATATGTAAGTAATGATACATTCGATATGCTATCATGATAAACATAAAACACATTTAGAGTGCTGCACGTAACCTAATACGGCATATTATGCAACACTAAAATGTTGTTTGACATTCAAAAACTTAAAATCCAGTTTTACATTCTGTTTACCATATCCGTTTATTTCTCTTTAGAGCAGCGCGCAAAACATGGACATTTAAGTTTGTGAAGAGAACCTTGTGATAATACAATCAAAAAGGCCCTTATAGCTGCTATTAGATACGCTTTTCTTCCCAACAAGCATATGTTTTCTAAGAACATAATCTCTTTCAGCTATAAGGTACATTTCCATCTAAATTACCACAAATATGCTTCTGCGTAATTGATTTGCTACACGGGTAACTCCAAGCCATTGAAAACTAATTTACACTTATTTGCGCCAATTGTTTAAAACTCCTCGGTAACTGTTTGAAAATTTAAACATTTTCTCAGGCTTTGAGCAACTGTATAACCTAAAAATAACACAAGTCTGATGCACGATTAATACTGAAGCACTAGCAAGTATCCAGGGTGACTAAATTTTTTTTAAACACTCGAGAGATTGCTATGGACGTTATGGCTGTTAAATCTTTAACCTCCCTTTTTGCAAAGCGCTCAGTATTTGATGTACATATATCGGATAATCGGAATAAATAGGCTCTGAACGTGCAATTTGATTTTTTACCGAATACTTGCTAAATAAATTACGGCGAGGAAAAAGTTCGCGACTACTTTGTGCATCATCAGTAAAACAATAAAATCATAACCCTTCCTTTTGGCTTTGCCGTAGTCCAGTAAAAATACGTTTGAAAAATCAAATTGCATTCCGAGAACTGAGGCATTGATCTAATAATCCCAAGATAAGTTAAGAAATATTAGAACCGTTCTAGGTTCTAAGTAGGTATTCTTTTCGACGCTGTGAAAGTCCAAAACCAACTAAAGCTAGTTCAATGTTGTATTGGGAATTCAGGAAAAAGTAGGTTTTAGTTGTGTTCCGTTCTTTTGAATTGAAATTAATACTGCATATCGAGTCTGAGGATTACTAGGTCAACTGGTTATTAGGAGTGAATGACGCCGATTAAGCGGTCACCTCTTCGTATTTCTTGTCGGACTCCTCCGCGATGAGCTTGGCCTGGGCCAGCTGAGCTTCCAAGATGGCAACGCGATCGTCCTCCATGTTGGTTCGGTTCTCCAACGCCTTGCGTATTCTGGTTAGTGCGGGGTCAAACACATGCGTGTTACAAACATCGATATCGATAAGTGGCTTTTAACACTATTTATGAACCTCTTCAAAAGGTCTAGAAATACGGTGGTTATGGGCGAAAGTAAAAACGAAAGCACTCATGCACACGAAAATCAAAATTATGTATTAGGCACTAATCAAGTTAGAGTCGAACTCGGAAGCCGTACAATATGGTTTGCAGAAAATCACTATTGTAGTCACCAAGAGCGTATTAAAACCTTAATGTATGGCTGCTTTAAATTATAAATGGGTCCGCAACAGAAAAAGATTGTAATCATTTACAATATTCAGTTCTAGCACTGGAACACAAACCAGCAAATGTTTAGTCTCTGTCACTTTTTCTTGGAACACAAGTGTCACCAAGTTACACACATAGTCAAATATTGATTTAAAGTTCCTCATAAATTGACACTGCCAGTGACAAAACAATTGCTGTATGCAATTTATAAACCATTGTTCGGCTAAACTGACTCTTCTTTTAAATCTTCCGATTACTACGGCTAAACTAACTTTTAATTTGCCTCAGTCAAAATTCAAGGTAAAGAAACGTAATTGTTGAATTTCATCAAGTCGAACTGCAGATTATCAATAGTTTTTTAATCAATCGTATTTTCTGTTGATCAAATTTAATCCAGCTATAGAAGCTTCAGCGTCATATAGGCGTTATGGACTGAATGAATTTAAAATAACCGGTTCAGAAGTTCCTGGCCAGTCAGTCGGCGAAAACTTTTTGGATTGTCTCAGTTGAAGGTGCGACTCACCGTTCGGACTCATCGGCGGCCTGGCTGGCCTCCGCGAGCTTGGCGGTGGCGGTGGCGAGACGCTCCTCAGACCTTTCAAGGTCCTCTTCCAGCAGTTGAATGCGTCGGTTCAGGGCGGCCACCTCAGACTCAGCCTGCAAAAGAGGTGCTGGATTAACATTGGCTCAGTCTCTATAAATTGTACACGGCAACCGCTTTACCCAAGTTCAGGCGGTTGTTATAATCACACGGTTTACATCAGTGTTAAAACTAATCGTAACAGGGCCTTTAAGCTACAAGGAAGAGATTGTTGTATATATTTTTATTAATGCTAATAGATCTTCTCGCCATAAGAAAATTAGTAGTCCATTGTTTATAGTGCTCTCTAATGGTCAATTAGGGAGCTAAAAATAAATTCCCACCCGTAAACTGCCTATATAGCCTAAGGGTGACCCAACACCAATCGACGCGGAATCGAATCCAAAAACGCTTTTTGTAGGTGTCAATCGGCTCGGCCGACGTCATTGCGCGTTTGGGGAGACCCTAAGTTCGGATGACTCTTTTTTATGAAATCGTGTATCTGTAATGGAATAATATTTTGGGATCTGCGATATGTAGGTATGTGAGTAGTAGATCTACATTTGCCACGCTCTGTGTCGTAAATGGCTTGATTGATTATAAACAGTGTTGTATCGTTAGATCCATCTTAATTGTAGCAGTGACACAGTACATAAAATTTTAATATGACGTCTGCAAGTCAAAAACGAGGGAAAGGGATTTTATTATTATAACAGAATCAAATAAATGGGTAGCAAATGATAGCTAGTAAATAACCTATTCTACATACATAAACACTTATGCTAGCATTAAAAAAAAAGTTTCACGCAAGTACAGTAAGTACGTTAACAATCGTTTAACCATCCAACTCGTTAATAATTAAAAGTAAAAAGATTAAAATAAAAATCACTGATCTAAAGAAGTTTGACCTCATATCTTACTGATATTGGGGACAGCAGCGGGGAATCCTTGCGATCCCAAAGTATTATTCCCTCATTACGTATTTGAATATTAAAAACTAATGTATCAAATGTGTTAAAATAGTATTTTTATCTATGAAACCGTAATTTCAGCGAGTTTAAAAAACCATCGCATAGAACCCGTTCGGTTACATATTACGTTAGGTCTGTTTTGTAACAATCATACAGAAAAATATTTCATAAAGAAATTACAAAATATATGTATTTAATTTGCTAGCTGGATGCGAGCAGCGCGGGATCGGGTGTAGTGGCGATCTTTGGGGGAGGTCTATGTCCAGTAATGGACGTCTTTCGGTTAATGTGACACTATATTAATTTTCTATAATGAATATGCTGCCATTCCAATAGGTACGACATTTTTAGCTTATGAACCAAAAGCCAATTATGAAGGTGTAGTATTGAATTTCAGCCTCATAAACAGTTTTGTGATTGAGCTGAAGAATTCGCTTTCGAAATAAAAGTAGGTAGATGAGACATTGCATGATGTGAGGGTTTAATTGACATTTACAAGATGGCCTTTAAAAAGCAGTGACCTGGTTAATAATAACGCAGATTTTACGATTAAATAAACGAGACAACAAACGATGTATTGCAATAAATTACCGAATATCGCTAGTTATTTACTACTGTCTTCATCAAACATGGGAGTTAAAGTTTAAATACATAACTGACTCAAAATTTTATCCATTTACTCATTTATCTATTCACCTATTCTTTAGGCAACCAGCACACGTACGCATACAAGACGGGTAACAATTCATAAATTGCACTAATTACATGTAAATTAACGCTGTTAGTGATGCGGCACCAACATTTATCGATGTCGATAAACGTCGAACGCGTTGTAAACATAAGCAATGTTTATCTCTACACTGTTATTAATCGCATTGTAGCGAGAATTTAGCATAAAAACTATTAACACTAGACGTAATGAGTTTAGTGGTAACGCATGTGAGCGTTCACAGGTTCTTGTATCACGTCCGCATTGCCGAAGTAGAATTGTTAAATGTCGACACAATACACGTGTTACGAATTCACGACACGACGGTAGCATACTGATGGACGCAGTACTAACGACAAACCGAATTAGGAATAGGAATATTTTATTCAAAGTTCCAACCGACGCTTGGCGGGCTTTTTATCCACGCCTCTAAAGAAAGACGTTTTCCCACAAAAACGTTAAATGATACAAGGGACGGTAACTGTTGATTTGTTGGCACCTTCAAAATGTTCAAGTCCAAAAAAAACAAATCGAATCAGAAATTTTTTAAGAGGACTGTTTTTTTTATTGTAACTACCTGACTGACTCGATGTATTTTATTTTAAAGTTACGCCTCACATTTTATTAATTTAGGCTGTATTTTTTTGTGGTTTAAGCGGATAGCTCCGAAAGCTACCTCTTGCCCGTTACTTATTACGTATAGCTTTTGGATCACATGCTAACTTCCGTCCCACTTTTAACCTTCTTAATGGCGGAATTTCTAAAAGTCTTTTCCTGGTGCACCTTTACTCTCCCTAAGCAACACAGGTTTGAAATTTCTTGTTTCTATTTTCAGTGGCTTAGCTGTGCGTTTTCTACCAGTCAATCAATAACGGAACTCTATATGTATGTATCGGTAAAAAAGCAGAGTTTTCTAAATGTAAGAAGAAGCATAGACATTGTGTAGCGCTAAAACCCAGGTCACCTCGTCGGGCCAAACCCGCAACACTATCAGAATCGCCTTGTGTATTGTGCGTTAACAAACTTTCCGCAAGTTTGAATTCAACATAATCAAAAATACGGTGCGGCTTTGGTCGCAATGCCAAGTGGAGTCAAAATAGCTATCCTTGATTAAAATAACCACTATGTACAACAAGTGCTCCAATATATTCATGACATCACGCGTCCTTGCCCGCGAGGAAGCGTTAACGAGTCCCAGTTTCTCCTCCTTTTATCCTGTGTCGTCACCGCGCGCGGCTGCTATTAATATCGCGTCCGCGAGACTCTTGCTTTGCTTTATCATTATCACGGTTGCTTTCTTTGGACCAATTATCCAAGTCAGAACGTAGAACGATCCGATAAAAACCTGATTGGACTCTCATTTGAAATAAAAAAAACATCCAAGTTACACGTAAGCTCACATGAGGTGTTTATTGCCTTGTGACGCTAGACTGTCTCGTCACCTTGAACCCGAACATGCTCCTAATTGATGCTTAAGGCTATTTTATAGACATTACTCAAACAGCCTCAGGTGAGGTCTATGAACTTTTTGCTCCGCATACTAATGGTCGAATTGTTTGAATGAACCTGCTCCCTTCGATGGTTAGTTCCACGCGAGTGTTTCTGATTTTCAACATTGTTTAATTTTAATTGTATTGGTAAAGGGTCGATGTGTATTGATAAAAGCACAATGGCACGCCCAATGGACTGTAATACAATAGGCGGTATACGGTCATGCGAAGGGCCGGTGCGGTGCTCCCTAGTAAACGTTGCACGATTGGGAAACATAATATTGAAACCTTTCACGACAAGTTAAATTTAAAAATAACTAAACTTGCGTGATTAAGATTAGTTCGAACAAAACCAATACCACAGGTATTACTGTGAGGGAAATTAGAAATTCCGATGATAACAATTCTTGTGTTAATTAGTAAGTCATTACTAAGCCCAAATTAGTTTTTAAAGATGCTTAATTACGAGCAATGTCATGATCATGACGCACCAAACTTGCAACAGGTCGCAATGATCGTTGCAATCTGCTTTCTCAAATTTAATAATTTGTTGAGACAGAAATGCTCGATTCTGAAGTGTTTAAATAACATAATTCTTATACCAATGTTAGTTTACGCCTACGAGTAACGGTCATTACACATATCTTAATTTGGATTTGACTCATCCTTACAATTTCACCAATTAGAAGTGATTGTGGTCTCCGCAATGCATAAATGACATTACCTTTATTGCTTCACCGTTGAGGATGTCTTATCGCACGTTTGATATACATACGTAAGTTGATAAGACATGCGCTCACACTAAGGGAATTAAAAACATGAAGTATTACATTTAGTACGAGTTTAAGTTTAGGGAGATAATTATTAGGCCGTTCATAGGTGTTGGCTGAGCATCGCTGCCGTGCGTTACGTCATACGCCGATAACGGCTAAGAGGTCGGACACGCCTTTCTGGCGCCAGCGGCCCTGAGAGGACGTCCGACCAGGAATGCATAAAGGGTGCCGGCTCGCGGACCGTCGACTCGCTCTACATGTGCTACAAAAGACCGGTACCTATGCGACCTCCAACGCAACCAAACCTGTTACGTGTAAAATAAAAATCGACGAACAAACTCAACGAGCAATTATGTAAGGTTAATTTTACGGCAGCCTTCCCCGTCCAATGATGATCTTAAATCAACACAATTGGTCATGTCGATATTTTAATTTTAAGGACATCACTAATTTTGAAGAAAAATGATTATTTGCCGTCTCTTTTTCGCGAGATAAAAAGGAAAGGGACAGAAACATGCGTACGTCGCCTGCACACCTAAGTATGGCCGGACATTACTCACTATAGGTAGATAGTAACCGAACCAGTGATAACTTCCATATTTCCCGATACGATAGTTTTAACACAAATATTTACACAGTTAAACTGGAAAACACAATACACTAAGCACGTTAACGTAGCACATTTCTTACTTCTTCTCTCCGCATAATTTCCACTTGTAACCGTTTGTGATACTCCTCGCACTCATCCTTGTATTTCTCCATTTCCTCTTTTGTCTGGCGCATTTTCTTCTTCAAAACGTCCAGAATCGTTCCTTGCTGCATGTTTGTCGTCATTTTTATGCACTTTTGTGTTTAGATTACAAGCCTAAAAGCTAAAAACTAGAGACACCTCCGCTCAACTCGCGAAAATGCCAACTGACTGGGCCGCTCGTTCGGTCTGCTCCGTATCGGGGAGATGGGCTCGGCACGAATGAACACAGCCGGCGAGTAAAATGGCCGCCACCAACCTAGACGCTCAACTTTATCGCAATCTAGCTAATGACGTGCAGTTTTGTGCATTAAGCGATAACTGATAATCGACAACTACACTGATGAACTATTAACACGAATCAAATTAGTATTTTAAACGACCACACATTCTTTACGAAGCATGAATTGACTTTGACAGCAACACATAGGCAAAGCACGGTAAACGTCACGTCACTAAACAATCGACCGTGCGACAGCGAATGCTAGCTCCACCTGTTGGGACTCCGCAGAAACAACATCCTGTGTAGGGTCAAAAGCAGCCTTTTGAAAGAATTACCAAAATTATGGGATGGGTGAAACGCTCCAATGACTACACAACAATAAAAACGGAAGTGGGCGATAGCCATGGCATAAGTAGTAAAGGGCCATTGTAAGCCGAACCTAAAATCATAATCATGGGAAAAACGTTGTTCAAGGTGATAATTAGACATAGATGCTTTTAATGATTATTTTTACTGGTCTCGGTCAAATTATCATTATCAATTTGGTCAAACAGAAGATAATTCCCATGGCAAAAAGTTTCGTAACAAATCCCACATAACTTAGGGACTTATAGCGCCATCTAGTACTTTCACTGCAATCATCAAAGCTATGCGAAGTGATGCGAGCGCCACCGAGGCATTAACCGGGACTGACGTGAGGTGTAGCGGCAATGTCCGAATTTCGTGTAAGCGTTGATGACGTAATTTGGAAAGTATTTGGCTGTTTTAAATTCCGCTAAGTAATGCCGCGACAAAGAAACTTTTTGTGATATTTTTTGACACAGAGCTGTTGCGGTTATCCTCCAAAGCAAGTCCAAACCTATGTTGCAAAATGTCCTTTGAAAAGTTGTTTACCCGACATGTAAGAACTCAAAGTGGACGAAGCTTTAACTTTAATTGATCAGATATATTTAAGTATTCATTGTAAATTTGACCTTTAAAAAATTACGGTTTCACTACCTACTAAATATTCAGAAAAAATATGGGAACTTGATTGATTTTATGTAACTTATTTCCTGCAATATCGCCTTTAATAATGATTAAGTATGTTTTCTCCCGGGTCTACCAAATTCGATAAAATTCTGTTTTAACAACTCTCCACATCTAGACTTTAGATCTAAATAAATTTAAATACAAACACAAAATGCTAAGTAAGTAGAAAAAAAATATGGTTTTTAAAATCAGTGTAAATAAAAATAAAAAAGTAATATTTCTAAAACAAGTATCATTCATTGATGAAGAATTAATTAAAATAATATTTCATATTAAGTAGGTAGGTAGGTATACAGCGACAGACATTTTAGATGCCATATGGTTAACCATATTAATGGTTGGTACTAGAAAATCCAAATATAGACTTGGTCGCTTGAAAGGAGTTCAATGTTATATAGCATCTGTGAGGACATGACATCTGTTAGCCTTGTTGTATGAAATATGATACGGACTACAGATTCTAAGCTCTGGACTGCAATTTTTTAATCTCACCGGGTGACTAAAGTTCACCAAAATGGCCCTTTTTTAGAGACATTCGGCCATTTTTGTAACC
Organism: Ditula angustiorana; assembly: GCA_963691745.1. Taxonomy (NCBI): domain Eukaryota; kingdom Metazoa; phylum Arthropoda; class Insecta; order Lepidoptera; family Tortricidae; genus Ditula; species Ditula angustiorana. Next base: position 10,393,492 of record OY829486.1, on the reverse strand, counting down.
TTTAGGCACCTGGTGAGAATAAAAAATTGCACCTCTAAAACCAAAAAAGTGTAAATGGATCTAAGTTCTCTGAATTCCAGGGTTGGAACTGTTTCATTAATAAATACCTACACATACATTAAACTACATACCTAGATTTCATTGTACATATACTTATTATTTATACTCATAAAAATAATACTATTCTTTAATTAAGCAATACCATTGCCTGAGAGATAACCTACAGACAGAATATATTCTTGATACGAGAATAATTACCATCACTGTTTAATTAATGGTTGATGCAAAACATTTCAAACCCATTCATTAATGCATGTCTCATCTCTAATGTGCTACATTATGAATTATGAGATGTGTACATCATACAATTATCTTTAAAATGAAAACGGTTCATTTATTTATACATTGTCTGACTGAAAATCACACTACAAGAATTAGCTTAAGATAGACTACTTAATTCACCCTTCAGGGCTTTATGAGGGTACCAAAGTAGGTATTTTTGTTGCAACCCTTTATGACCTGTATTTTTTTTATCGTATTAAAGTAACTATTAAATGTTACTATAATACAATTCCTTCTTTCCTTTCTTAATTTCTTGGAGAAGGCTTATGCCCAGCAGTGGGAGTCTTCTGGCTAATATGATGACGATGATGCAATTAATTTAAACTGGAGTGATCTAGAATCTGCCACACAGCATTGTCCAAATGGAAAAGTGAACGGTTAGATATATCTTCTCGGCGTTTTTTTGGGCAACCTCTCTTTATTTTAATCATTTTTTTACTTTCCTTATCCATCTGATACCATATAGTGTATGAATACTTCCAGTCCATTTCTATTTCATACTTTCTATTCTATCTACAGTGTCAGTTATTTTTGTCATTTTTCTAATAAAGTTATTCCTTACTAATCTGCTATCCTACTTCCCAACATGCTGATTGTGAATAGAAAAACAATATAGATGACGACATATGATTTATCATATAACAATAATTAATTATGAAATTAAAACCAGGCTTGTTGAAAAGTTATGAGATTGAGTATTGTATAATTTTGTTTCCTCAACAAGCCGGTATGGAAGTGGCATTTGTTACATACTTCACTGAGAATGTAGTGGTTGTTGGAATAATTTAGAAAGTTTTCATCCACTTGCTGACTACTTTAGGTGTGTTTCAATACAGAATAGATATAATAGAAATTCATAAATACCTACTAACTTCAATTCATTCATCATCTTACTCAGAAATTACATTACACCTATAAATGTGTAAAAAAAAAGGTGCCAAGAGTATAGCTAGGGATTTATCTCAGTAAAACAGTCTTATCACTCTGGTTTTCATCTGATTGTTCAAATTATCTAAGCACTTAAGATAAAAATAGGATAATAATATCCCGCATCCTCTTTTAAAAACTAAAAAAGTGAAAGTTGAAAAATATTTTGTTATGTTTATGTTATATTAGGGACAACCGGATAAAATAATAATAAGGGCAATCTGAAGCGTGAAGCCACGTGTTTAGGGCGATAGCAACGACATCTGGCGCGGGTGCGGGAAATGTTCAGCGTAAACATGTCAAACGAAATGTCAGCGGCTCAGCTGATCGCGCGCGAGCGATGCCCGCCGCGGACCAGCGTCAACATTCCGCCAGAACGCGAGTAAAAATAGTTCTGGCGCAGTTGGCCCACGCCTAACACACAGCCCAGCGATAACTCAAATAATATAGGACGTTACCCTTTTCAAAGCAGTGTTCTTGATATTCTGCAATTCATTCTTGATGATGGAGAATTTCATCATCGTGTCGGAGGAGAATATGGAGCTGCCGAAGGCCAGGCCGGGGTAGTCTGCGCAGCGCCGCCGCCGCCGGCTCTCGCGCTCCGCCAGCACCTCGGTGCACACGCTTGTGCAGCGCAGCCGCGCCAGCTCCGCCGTTTCTGGGTCCTCATCTGGCCCCTCCGCGCCGTCTCCCGCTGACCTCTCCTCTCTATTCGAGATCGAGAATTCATCGTCCGAGCTGTCGGGCGATCCGGCGCCCGTTAATATTTTATCAAATTCGTCTTCATCATCAACATTCGAAAATTCCTCTATTACGTTCCGATTCGAAAGTGTATCGTCACCGCTCGTCCTTGTCACTTGTTGAGATTCACTAACACTATTGACACAAGGCACAACATCGTCTGTTTGACTGTCTAAGGTCACTTGTGTGGACGGATCGGTGTTGAGGGGCGGCGTGGCGGCGGGCGCGCGGTCCCCGCGGAGCCGCGGGTGGTGCTGGTGCCCCCTGCGCCGCACGGGGGTGCGCCCGTGGGCGTGGGGCGCGGACGCGGACATTTCTGCTCTCGGCGCGCTCCGGCCGCGGTGGCTCAGGCGGCCGCCATGTTGACTGGCGTCTGTGTTTTCTCGCCGCGCGCAGCGCTGCCGTCGCCACTATGCTGCCATCTTTTGTTTGAGTTTACAATCTGCTTTACCGACCGAGCGGAAAGTTTTTGTTTACGCGGCACTGTTTGAAACTTCAGATGTTTAGTAAAACTTTTCGTGTTTTCAAACGATGTGTCTTGTTTATTTATTGTTTCGGATTTCCGCACCGAAAGTATTTGTATCGTAAGGAGTTAAATCACCCAATCAAATCAATGAGAGTAGTTACAACATATCTCATACATTACGGTACGTCGATGAGTCGGGCGCGCGTCTATTTTTACCGGAACACCGGACCGGGCATCGGGCCGTATTAGGTGTCAGGCCGAAAATAACCGCGTGCGCGGATCTAGCCCCCTGGAGCGGCGATTAACCTGCGCTATGCGATGCACCGACCGCGTAACTAACCAACACATGTTTCCGTTATCCAGAATAGCTCTGGCATAATGTCATCGATAAAAATAAATATCTACGATATTTTTATTTATGTGGGAATGATAGCAACATTGAATGAATGACTGACGTAAGCGAGCGAATGACTGGAAGAGATCTTTGTGAATGAACGTGTATGCCGGAGTGACTGGGAGTGCGTTTGGTGATCCGTTAGCTGCTAGTTGTGTTCTTTGTTATTTTCCGTATTTTTTATTTTCATTAAATTCTTTTATACTTCTAATTGAGTTTATTCCTTCATACGATCCCACATTTTGGGGGCTCGACCGGGATTAGAAGGATTAAATAAATCGCGGAAACGACGTGTTACGTTGACGACGAGGCGTTACGTTTGATTTCGGTAGCGGTTGCCACATACGACGGGCGGCCAAAATCGAGCCAACGACGAGTTCCTGGTGGTTCCGGAGTACGACGACAGCTTGCGGAGCATCGAGGGACAACGTATCGCTAGGATGCCGAAGGATACACATATTGACGACGCGGCGGCTAACACGAATAACGGGATTGAGGGTGAGAATGTGGCAGAAGCACCGGTTCTCAAATTGAGAATACCGGCGAGTACGACGAAAGATTCAACGACGAAATCACCCAAATCATCGCGACCAACCTCTCCAATACCACCAAAAATGACGGCGCACGAGGTAAGAGAAGGCGGTAGCTTACAGTACGTGGACGACCTTATCCAGAAGTTCAGCGGTCAGGACAAAACTTACACCATAACGAGGTTCGTACAAGACGTCGATGAAAATGCTGAAATATTCGGCTGGACGCCGTTGCAGCAGCTCATCGTAGCTAGGCGCAGCTTGACGGGGACCGCAGCGCTGTGGCTGAAGGCCGAACGCCCTTTTAAATCATGGGACGACCTCAAGACCGCGCTCAGCAGAGAGTTTCCGGACACGGTCGATATAAAAGCTATACACGAGTTGATGGCGGCTCGTAAGAAACAAAAGGATGAAAGTTGTTTAGATTACCTGCTTAAAATGCGTGAGTTGGGTAAAAGGGGCAAAATGCCCGATTACGTGGCGATTCAATACATCGTTGACGGGATCGAGGACGTGGAAACAAACAAGATGATGCTATACGGGGTTACGACTTACAACGACTTAAAAGAGAAGGTAAAAATTTATGAAGCAATAAAAAGTAAAATGAGAACGAAAAATGTGCAGAATAACGAAGTGAAGAAGTACCGACCCAAACCCACTTATACCGGCCAAAAGAGGAATTGCTACAGCTGCGGGGAGGAAGATCACGTGTCTGGTATGTGCCCGCATAAAGAAAAAGGCATGAAATGTTTCCGATGCAATCAGTTCGGACACATATCGGCGCATTGTACGTTGCCTTCAACATCGAGCAACTCAAACTCAGCTGTTGCGAAGTATAATGGCGGCCATGGTGGAAATCGATCGGCGCGAAGTTCGCCGCGCACGAACATGTGTGTTCGGGCCGAAGTTCGATCCATCGGATCGAATGAGACCGATGACGTGAACGGCGGGAGCAGAGTTGTCAGTGACGACACGAAGATGGCGGCGTTAAAGGGGACAGCTGTCACTGATGACAGCGCTCAAATTGAAGTTGACAGTTCAAGTTCATGTCAGATGAAAAACAATGGCGGACATTGCAGCGACAAGATCAACAGCTCTTATCGGAAGGCGATGAAGACTATTTACGTATATAATCGTAGTGTTGACGCGTTGATAGACTCCGGGAGTGACCTAAATCTAGTGTCGGAGGATTGTTACGTGCGGTTAGGTGCGCCGGACTATATTAAATGCGAAACGTCGCTTACGGGACTCGGTGCGACGCGAGTGATATCGCCGGGTTATATCACAACAAACATTATTGTGGACGACGAATGTTTTGAGAACACAGTGCTACACATCGTGCCTAGAGACGTTATGCCCTTTTCAATGATTTTAGGCCAAGAGATGTTACAAGACGTGACTGTCATTATGGATGGCAGTCGTATACTTTTGTTAAAACGAAACGAGTGGCTTCGTAATTTTTCGTGCGATGTGTTTGTTTCTGATGTTTTAGGGTGCGGGGCAGATCCAGCTGTTCAGCGGGAGGTCAAACGCTTGGTGGATACCTACCAGCCGAGCAAGACGCGCGAGGCCCCGATCCAGCTGAAGATTATTCTGAAGGATGACGTCCCAGTGGCTCAGCGACCTCGACGGCTGGCTATTGCGGAACAACGGGAAGTAGACAGGCAGGTTAATGAGTGGTTGAATGATGGCATCATAAGGGTGAGTTTTTCTGAATATGCTAGTCCTCTCGTGCTCGTCAAGAAGAAGGACGGCAGCACGCGCATGTGCGTGGATTATCGTCGGATCAACGAAAAGATGATCAAAGATGAATATCCGTTGCCTGTTATAGACGACCACATCGATAAGTTGTCAGCGGCTAAAGTTTTCAGCACATTAGATTTGAAGAATGGCTACTTCCACTTGTCTGTACATGAAGATTCGATAAAGTACACAGCTTTTGTAACGCATAATGGACAATACGAGTTTTTAAAGGCACCATTTGGTCTTTCTGTGTGCCCAAAAGTCTTCACAAGATTCATAAATATTATTTTCAGAGATTTAGTGGCAAAAGGATACTTATTGATCTTTATTGATGATTTAATAATAATTTCAGAAGATGAAGCACAGGGTGTGCTAAGACTTAAAGAGATACTGCTGAGAGCTTCGGAGTATGGACTTGAAGTGAACTGGAGTAAGACGCAGCTCATCCAACGACGAGTGGAATACCTCGGGCATGTTGTGGAAAATGGAACGGTGAGACCATCACCTGACAAAACGGATGCAGTGGTAAGGTTTCCTCAACCTACAACTTTAAAGCAGCTTCATGGGTTCATAGGTTTGACCTCATATTTCAGAAAGTTTGTACCAAACTATGCCTTCATTGCTCGACCATTGACAGATTTATTGAAGAAGAATGTAAGCTTTGTTTTTGATGACTGTCATAAAGCAGCGTTCACTGAGCTAAAGTCAAAGTTGGCTAGTGGTCCAGTATTGAAGATATACAGTCCAGGACTGCAAACAGAGTTGCACACCGATGCTTCGATGTATGGGTATTCAGCTGTATTATTGCAAAAGTGTCCAGATGATGATAGTTTGCATCCAGTCCACTATATGAGTCGTAAGACGAATGACGCGGAAAAGAAATATACTAGCTACGAGCTAGAGGCTCTGGCTATTATAGAAGGTGTAAAGAAATTCCGAACCTACTTGTATGGAATAAAGTTTAAAATTATTACAGATTGCAAGGCGTTCCAGATGACTTTAAAGAAGAAAGATTTGTCTACACGAGTAGCGAGATGGGTACTACTTCTTCAGGAGTATGATTATGAGATCTCACATAGATCAGGGTCCCAGATGAGGCATGTCGATGCACTTAGCCGAGCACCATTCACTGGAGTAGTGACAAGGGAGCTGCATGACAAGGTGCAGAAAGCTCAAGACTCTGATGAGGGGCTGAAGGCGATTGTGGAGATTCTCAAGGAAAGACAGTATCAAGATTATGCTATTGAAGGTGGAATACTGTACAAAGGAAATTTACTCGTCATCCCAAAGGACATGGAAAATGATATTCTACGGAGAGTACATGCAGTGGGTCATTTTGGTAAAAAGAAAATGACTGAAATGATCACTAAAGAGTATTTCATCAAAGACTTGTCAAAAAAAATAGAGGAGTTTATTGTGACCTGTATACCATGCCTACTGGCTACTAAAAAGGCGGGAAAGCAAGAAGGATTTCTTCACAGTATAGAGAAGGACAATATTCCGTTGTTCACTCTCCACTTAGACCATATTGGCCCAATGATGGAAACAAAGAAGTTATATAACTATATACTTACTGTGGTCGATGCATTCACAAAGTTTGTGTGGCTTTTTCCAGTAAAGGGAACAACGGCTAAGGAGACAATTGATAAGTTGAAAATACATCAGCAATGCTTTGGCAATCCGGCCAGATTTATAACAGACCGGGGAGCAGCTTTTACGAGTAATGACTTCAAGAAGTACTGTGATGATGAGAACATTAATCACGTGTCTATCACGACAGGGGTTCCAAGAGGAAACGGACAAGTCGAGATTATTCACAGAACAATGATTTCAGTTCTAACTAAGATTTGTATTTCAGATCAAAGCCTGTGGTACAGACATGTGGCGCGATTGCAGTTGGCGCTGAACGGTACTTATCAGCGTAGCATCGATACAACGCCGTTTGAGCTTATGATTGGTACCAAGATGCGTACCAAAGACGACCTAACAATGTACGAGTTACTTTTGCAAGAGGATCGAGACTCTTATGGGCTGACCAGAGAGAGATTGAGAGAGTCTGCTAAAGCACAAATATTGAAAGTGCAGGAAGAAAACCGACAGACATACAACAAAAGCCGTAAGGAAAGTCGACGCTACCACGTCGGCGAACGCGTGGCGATCAAGAGGACGCAGTACGGACCTTGCCTGAAACTTAAAGCCAAGTTTTTGGGACCATATAAGGTGGTAGCAGTAAAGGGCAATGACCGCTATGACGTAGAGAAGGTCCAGAGTTCTTCAGAGGGCCCTGGAAAGACGTCTTCTTCAGCTGACAACATGAAGCCCTGGCCCCAGAGTTAGTACAAGCATATCCACGAGGTTTGTTACTCAGTTTAATACTGTATATGGTTGCCACCATAATGATTGTTATTGTTTGTTTGTCTCTTGGTCTGAAAAGGTGTTTAAATTGTTTGTTTTATAATGATGTTTGTGTTTGTATATTTTTGATCAGCTGTTTCAAATTAAGTTGTTTTTTATGTTACAAGTTGTACTTTAAGACAACATTGCCAGTTTCATGTTGATAGATGCATAGAAGAATTGTTGTATTTTTTGTATAAGGATGTTTGAATCACTGGTGTTGTTTGTAAAATATTAAATAATAAAGACTGCCCAATAATATGACCTGGTCTAAAGGTGATGTAGGTACAGTTGCCTACTGCAGGGTTTGTTCTCTTCTATACTCAGCCTGTTATGTTGTTTTATATACTTTAAAAAAAGCTGAGTGTGCACATGATTTGTGTTGTTGTTATATAGGGTGTACCTAGAGTTAAGACGTTGTTATGTTATGTTTAGAAGGTATGCCTGAGGACAGTCATGTGTGTAGGATGGCCGAGTGTGGGAATGATAGCAACATTGAATGAATGACTGACGTAAGCGAGCGAATGACTGGAAGAGATCTTTGTGAATGAACGTGTATGCCGGAGTGACTGGGAGTGCGTTTGGTGATCCGTTAGCTGCTAGTTGTGTTCTTTGTTATTTTCCGTATTTTTTATTTTCATTAAATTCTTTTATACTTCTAATTGAGTTTATTCCTTCATACGATCCCACATTTATACGACTAAAGTTTTATGTTTTTGTTTCAAGAACAATAAAAGGTTTGGTAATTTCTCGATATGTTTAAAATGTTTAAATCAACATTTCTTTCCTCAAAAACTTTAAACATAGTTGTTGAATTGTTTGGTAGGTATTTTTTAATTCACAATAAACAAACAAGATAATTGTAGACCTTGATGATTATATTTCTACCATGTATTTTGTTGAATCATACTATAGTATTTGGTATAAATGACGAATATATGACATGACAAGTTCCAACTGAACTAACAATGCTTCTACCTACTAATAGCACGCATAGCACAACACAACAGAAAACATTCGTTAATGGTTCAATCTGTATGTATATACTTGAAAATTTTATACTTGACATAATATCAATGTCATATTATAAAAACAAGCAGTAGTTTTTATAAATGGATATTGTTACCCTCCTTTTTGATCCTGTATTATTTAGAAAAATGCCTTTTTTGTGTTGTGTTGTGAAGAAATTAAGTTCTTTTCTATTCTCTATCTTTAAATAGGTCTTCAAATATGATTATAGAGATTTAAAAAGCTAAACAAAAAAAGGACACTTATGTAAATGAATGTGTAACCATAATTCTATTCTCGTTTCACCATTTCAAGGGTTACGGGGGTCAGATAAATTCGCTCCAATGTAATAACCTGACCTGCAAAATCTAAGTTCATGGTCAAATCAAAGCGTATGTGATAAGCGTATTATGATGAATGATATATTATATCAGGTGCACTATGACATTTGAACATTTCCAATGCCCTGGGCAACAGGCCTTGTTCTTATATACGAGACTTTAAGCTTCTTGACTACTTCGATTTATCTGTGGCCTTTACGTTTGGCCCAAGGGTTATTTATGCCTTAGTGGGGATCATCTAATTAGTATCTTAAGATAGGGATTAGATAAGGGATTAAAATTTGGGTAGTCGTGAATTGACCGCAGCGATTGTACGTCCCTCAGTCAATTTTCCTTTATAACAAGCGTCCGAGTTTCAGAAAACTGTATGTAGTATAGATCTAAGTAACCTCTTATATATGAAGTGTATACGTATGCTTTAAGAGGCTGGTGCAATGTTGAACAATAATAACTGTCGCCTTCGAACCGGTGGGTCACCTTCGCCGTTTAAACGTTTTTTAATATGCGCAGATTGCGGAGAGAGCCGGTTATTGATAAAGTAATGCTAAAGTTATAGCCGAGAGCATTTCTGCATTTACTGCACTCCATATGCAAGTAGTTATAGTCCTTAACTTTAGGAAACAGAGAGATAAAATTAAGACAAAGTTAAATTTTATGTTGTGTGTCATTGAAATAATTAAACTAAATAAAAGCGGCGATAATGTTAGATTTTTTGGTTAAGCGAATAGTCTAGGCTTCTTGTGTCTTGTTGCCCTTTATTTTATTGTCAACAAACTTTCAGTCATTCATTCATTCATTTAATATAAAAGTAGGGTGAAAACCCAAATGCCACATTACATATCTCATACTCTCGCTCGCGTCATGCGATGAGAAAGACAGGAATATGGTACAGTATCCGGTTTCCTGTCTGCTTCACATCGAATAGAATCCCAGAGAACCTAGCACCCTAGCTTTTATCGCGGACCTAAGGCAAATCTCTTTTCAGCCAATAAACGTGTACGAAAGGGATGGATCATTTATGTATGACAGCGATAAACGTTAAAGTTCTATCTATGCAGGTGTATAAATCACGGAACAGGGACACTTACGTTCTGCAGAGCCTTCTCTTTCTCCTCCAGCTTGCCGTTCACGGTCATAAGCGACTCCTGGGTCTGATCCAGGTCGTTTTCAATGGCCTGGATCTTCTTCTGAAGCTGGCGGGCCTCCTCCTCGGCCTGCACACACCAAGTTATGTTAGAGGACGTAGAACTGACAACACAATTATTTTTCTAAAAGCATAGTTGATTGCTCGAGACGCTGCCAGCTGCCACCGAGTTGGCTTGACATATACCTTTGAATTTCTTGCGAAAGGTTTCGCTTTTACATCTTGTAGGAATAGTTAGTATCAAATAGATATATTGGAGCGGGCAAAGTGGTCAAAAACACGCCCGAACAAATTTGATAATAGAGTCGAATTCAGATATTTTTGAGCACTGTACTCACTTCCATGTATTTGACACTGACTGTACTAAATCTACTGTTAGTTACGGACTGCACCTTGTCGGCACTGATTTTAATGTCAGTAATGTCTGCAATATCAGTGCGGATGTTCGTGGCGCGAAGATTGGCGTCCTTGGCCTCCTGCTCGCACTATAAAGCTCGGTCTAGCGTCCGTCTCACCTCCAAAGCTGCACTACATTCCTCATTGTCTATGTCAGTAATGTCTGCAAAGTCCGCATACCCTCTCGGCGCAAAGAATGGCGTCCTTGGCCTCCTACTCACACTAAAGCGCAGTCGAGCGTCCGTCTCACCGATGATAGACTACATTCCCATTGTCCGTTTCAGTAATGTCTGCAAAGTCAGCATACCCTATCGGCGCAAAGGTTGGTGTCCTTGGCCTCCTACTCACACTAAAGCGCCGTCGAGCGTCGGTCTCACCGATGGTAGTCAACTTTTCCATTGTCCGTGTCAGTAATGTCAGTAATGTCCGCAACGTCCGCATACCTTCTCGGCGCGAAGGTTGGCGTCCTTGGCCTCCTGCTCGCACTGGAGCGCGCGGTCGAGCGCGTTATCCTTCTCCAGCTTCATCGCCTGCATCTTCTTCTTAATCGCGTCCATGGCGGCGGCTTTGTTTGTTTACTCCCTGGGTCAAAAACTGTAGAGAAAAAAGGTATGTTAGGCTTGCAGGATTTCTCTGGACAATAAAAATGTGTGACTCTAAACAAATGCAAACGGATCGCGCTTTATCTTTAAGTTTTCCGAAAGCATCATTCCTCTGAACTCAGAAATTTATTTTCTGGAAAATTTGCTGTACACAGATTGGTTCAGATTTCCGAGGTTCAACAATTACTTATACAGTTACATTTGCTTTTAGCAAAATGACCAACTGAATAAATCATGCATTCGGAGATACAAAACACAGTTAAATCAACTGCCCCAGAATATAAAACTAAATATAAAAAATAACTTAACACGCTAAACTTGAAATAACTCAACAGAATAAAGATACTTGCCTGAAATTGGTAAGTAGGCCAGTGACTATGGAACGCTGCATTTAATTGTTTAAATTTAAATTCCATTATCTCACAAACAAGACATTCAATTTCTTTAATCTTCCAAGGAATGCTTAAAAGCTTATTTACGTTAATGCCCGCTTAGCGTTCTGTACAAGGAGTTCCGTGAACCATGTTACTATGTCGTCTAACCCTTTTTTTCTTTCATTAAACCCTACATTGTTTTGTTAATATTCTTTCTGTAAAATTTACATTAAATAATGTCTTTGTCCGACAGATACCATACCCTATACAAATTATAATTTATTTATTCATCGCTAGTGAGTAAATCAGCGCTTACTCCGCGTGACTCTATCGTACAATAACACAACATATGATTTATTCTTAAACTCTAAAAAACATATTATATATTTAACGCCGCAAAAAAATAATGAAAGTGAGAAAAAAAACTCCTTGGGTTGCGCGTGTCTATGGGCGGTGGAGATCATTTACCACCAGGTGACTTACTCGGTCGTTTGTCTTCGTATGTTGTTAAAATAAAATTATTACGTACTTACAATAGGTACGCGATCTTATCGCTACAAGTCGATCTCTTCCGAACAGCCCCTAACTAAAAATGTACAAAAAATACTCGTACATGCACTAAGGAGCACTTATATGTATAGTCGACAAAGAAATTGCTTGACCACTTTTCGACCGTATTACAAAGGGATAAGGTTCAAAAGTGGTCAAGCAATTACTTTGTCGACTATACGTCTCTGTTATAATCGGCCTGTTTGTGAATTAAATTTAATCCCCAAGTATGAGTACCTATTACATGATTGGAGTGTGTGGTTACGTGATTGGAGTACGTTTTTTACGTAAGAAATATACCTGTGATAAACTTAGGTTTTTTTATGAAATAGGAAGGCAAACAAGCAAGCGGGTCACCTAAGTAAGGTAAGTGATCACCACCGCCTATGGACATCCGCAACACCAAAGAGATTGCAGATGCGTTGCCAACCCAGAGGGCGTAGATGGAATACCTCTTGTGCCAGTAATTACACCGACTGTCTTGCTCCCCACGCAGGAACACAACAGTGCAAGCACTGCTGCTTAGCGGCAGGATTAGCGAGCAAAATGGTGGTAGCGATCCGGACGGACCTTGCACAAGGTCCTACCACCCGCAAAGTTATATCAATATTTATCCTACTGCCGTATTTTTCAGCATATAATACATATTGAAGTATCGGCATTTAATCTGTTCATTCTTTGTACCCGAATACCTTTCCCGTCAAAGCAGACGCCGTACATAAGTTTGAGACGACGCTATTTTTAGAACCGAGAGCATTGATCTTGCTTGCCGGGCGTAAGGGTGAGGCGGGATTCCAGCTTAAATCATTACATTCAGTTGAGTTAAACATAGGAACACGACCTACCTTCACATAGTATAAAGTAAAGTCACTTTCCGTTCCTGCATATCCAAAATGCTTATAGTGCATGCAGAGGCATATTTAAGAGGAAACACAAGGGCCGTTTTTCCATACAAACGTCGTCCCCTGTTTCCTCTCTGGATAATGCCAGTAGAGCAATATTTTTTTTTCAAAAAATCGATGGCCACTATTATGCATGTCCCTATGTCTTCCTTTTTTTAATAAATTAATTATTAAAAGAGATATGGACATTCAAAAACCTAAAAAAATGGCCAGATTTTCGACTGCGTTCATACATTCAGAAAACAAATTTGACTAGATTATATAAAAAAAGAAAAACATAGGAACACTGCCAAAGCCATTCTTTAAATTTTAATGAAAAAAGTAGTTAAATCGGATAAGTTTTGGAGAAGGAATCAGGGGTCTACGAATCGTTGATTTTGTGTACTTTTAATAGGTATTTTCAGTCCAAGCTGCGGCTGTCTCTATTGCACTCTGCGGAGGGAGGCTTGATAGATGGAGGCAGCAATAGATTTTACAAATACCTATTTTTCAATTCTCTAGACCTTGGTGTTTCCTCTTAAAGATTTGGCGCCCCGGGCCTTTAGCTTTGGCGCTCCATTAAATGACGATAAAGTATTTCATTTTAGGGGCGGCTGCCGCCTCTCGCAGCCTGGCGACCCGGGCCATGGCCCGCGTGGCCCTAGGGTAAATGGGTGATTCTCTCATTTCGTGCAAATCACATGTTCATCAACATACTTATAAACGAAACTACGCACTTCCAAACTACCAAACATTTTTAATATTTTTACTGAGATACATAGCAATCTGCCACCTAAAATTAGTCATGTAGTTGGCTATTATGTTACTCAAAAAAAATAATTTAGTGCTTAAATATCATTACCAACTTGCAAGGCATGACTTTTAAGACTTATAAATTCATAATAAAATAATGTGACATTTTGCTCAGTATTCTTTTCCTGGGATATTTAAAATACATATTAAGGAATTAAACCGTGGAATCAAAAAAATCTGTGCAATTGCTATTTATTTACGTTTTATGTGATAAAATAACTTTATACAAAAATAAAATTCATTACCATCAATTCAACTTGAAATAACAAAACCAGCCTATAAACACGCGAAAATTCTGTCTGTCTTTCCTTTCCCTGCACATGCCCCTCTAACTCTGTCGACCAGTAGGCAGTGAACAGGGCGAATGCTTGCAGATTTTTGACAAAATGACTGTTTTTATTTCATTGCCATTCTTGCTATTTAGAGATATAAGTATTAATTGTCTGGTTGCATTGTGGATGCTAAGATAATCATTGTTGTGTTTGAATAGTTTCTTAATGGTAATTTGCCATGTATAGCAATGATTGAAAGAGTAAATCTAAAAATAGTGAAAAATATCATTACCATTTCTCTCATTACCATTATTTGCCATCAACCATTCGAGAAACGGTAATGATTATAAAATTATGGCAATGTTACAGCTTTGGTACTTATATATAACTAAAAATTAAAATAATAGTTGAAATAACTAGATTTATGTATATCTATCTTTAATCTATTAAACTTAGATGTTTCTTCTGTATAAAAATTTAAACGGACGTAGTTTTTTTTATTTAATTCTTCATTATCAGCATTATTTTCTTTACTTTAATAGTTAATGTCATTACCAGATTCCATTCTCCATTAGTGTCATTACCATGCTCTTTAAAAAAAACTGCCAATTTTGAGTCTAATTACGTGTAAATTATATTTAGATCCTTTTTTTTTTGATGTAGCTTGACATTGGCATTAAATTAAGAAAAAATATTTTTTTTCTCTCGAATTAGGGTGATTTGCACGAAATGAGAGAAATGCCCTAATACGCCCTTGAGTGCATGCATGCACTTAACTTAAACTTCCGGTATACATAAACTTACGAAGGTACGAGCTTTTACCTGCGGCTTTGCCTTACCCGCATAATTAATAAATATTTTATTAATAATATTTTCTATCTTTGATAGGGTATTTATACCTAACACTTCCCATTCAGTCCTATTCTATTCAAAAGCAAGATTTGATGGTGGAATCCATAAGGAATCGAAGCAACTCCTCAAATGATCTCCTCAGATCAAAGGAATTATTTTTTTTCTAAGTAGGTTGAAATAAACAACCGAGTTTATTTTAAAAAGTTACTTGAATTCTAATTTTAAAATATTTGTTTTCAGTGACGGTGACCAAAGAATGCACATAGACATTAAGTCCGTCGTTTGTATAATTAAATAAAATAAGTTTTGACTGCGCAATCAAACTTAAATAAAATAAAAAAAAATCGTTTAGATCTCCTCGTTATTTTATTTCTTTTAACTTTCAGAAGATAAAATTAATTAAAATCTCAATGAAACGAACTCCTTTTTTAACGATTGCAGGCAAAGGTTAAAAACCTCGTCTACCAGTAATTTATAGCCTGAACGCAATGCCACGGCGATTACGCGCTACCATGGACCGTATTGTTCTAAACGGAACACATTCTTTTGTAATAGACTTTTTACTTTAGTTCAAGGTACCATTAAATTGAGTAACTTGATTCTCAGACTTTACTTATTTTAAAGCCTTCTCCCTAAAACACGATGAAACTTGGTAATTTTAAAAGAACTTGTTACATTAGAATTAGAACCCAGGGCATAATATTCCGTTGTTAAAAAAAATCACAAGGGAAAGGACCGCCTTTCGTATTTTCTCCACACACTTACAGACGTAAAATTGTGGTGTTTTTGCATGATTAGGTTTACAAGTATAAAAAATCGTGGCAAAGAGTATGGGTAAACAAGACCATGCACCCAGCCGGTCTTGCGTGATTCAGAAGAAAGCGATTTTGGGCCATGAGGGCCATGAGTCATACATACCTACAGCCTACAAAAAGGAAAAAAGGCAGGATGGTCACCGCCCGGTCTGAGTCCGCTTATTTCCGATTTCTTCACACCTCCAACCTCCGGGTTATTGACTAATGTTTTATAAATGACTCAGTTACAGTAAGTATGCGTTTTATTTATATTCCGCTGCATAATATGCACAAAGGACTTTTAAGTATGTCTTTTTGTAAACTAAAAGCTACAAGACAGGGCGGGTAGCCATGTAGTAAAGAATATATTATGGCTAGCAGATTAGTGACGTCCTGATAGTTGCTCTAATAAATAATCCGATTTGCCAAAGAGACATGGTCAAGCATGCCCATTCCTGAATCAAGGGAGGTTCCCTTAGGATAATGAAGGGTTCTATTCAAAATATTACCTATACAAAAAACAAATCCCTAGAAGTTGCAAAAACTACATTATTTTAGACAGCTTTTCAACTACAAGAACGTCGGGTCAAATAAGGCTTTAAGTTAACATAAACCAGGCTTTTATTGTTAATACTGAAGTAAGTAAAGACATGATAAACAAAACAATTGAAACGCGTTTAACAAACCAAGACCGGTTTCATCACATCACTATGCATAATATTAAAGAGATATTTTACTTAATACAGTTATTAAAAAGCACGTTCGGAACGTGACGATTGCATCTTCTGCATTCCTTGCGTTACTTTATAGACATTACTTTCAACCATCTTTCAACATAACTACCCATATCGCAGTCACTGTTTATCATAGATATGACAAACAGCGGCTGCAATGTTTCTCATTTTAAACACGCGTTATCTATGCGTTTAATTTATTTAATTATGCATTGTGTGCATATGTTATGTTGTCATTGTTTTTCGTTCGCGACACTGACGCAAGCGTCAACTTTGGCTCTTCTCCAAGCAAAATAGCTATAGGTTACATAGTTAAAGCCTACGTACGATAACGTCGTATCTATTAATGTTTAGTTAGTGACTTCGTAAATTTCTAGAACTTCTCATTTGAAGAGGTAACTCTGCCTCACATCTAACCAACTTCTAACACTTAACCTATCAGCGACTCTCTTGGAGTCACCACTTCACACATCACCACTTCCCATCAGGTGACCCGTATGGTCGTTTGCACCTTTCCCATAGAAAATGGCTAATGGAAAACCAACTAAAACATGGACATTAAATTTAAATAAAAACCTAGCATTGATCTGGTTTGGAAGGGCCCTTAGAGAGCTGCTTAAAAAAATAAGTTAATTTGTTATCGAATAGGTAGTTGATTTATAATAAATTTAATTCATTTACATAAAGCCAAATAAAGTACAGTGTTAAAGAAGACAAAAACCCACAGATATTAAAAGAAACTAATGATGTTGCGTAAAAATTGTGCCTCTTCTATGTGGCTGTATAAATTTCTCGCGTAGGTATATTGTATATTACCTAAGTACATATGCTGTCAGTCATTGCAGTAGCTTCTTATATGATACTAATAATGATAAGAAAGTAGAATTCAATCTTCAAATTCAAAAATTCAAAAAAATTCAATCAAAATTCTAGACTGTAATCCGTTAACTAGCATTACCTAATTCATAGTTTTCGGGTCGTTTAATAAACTTATCAAAGCATTAAAGCGAAATAAACCTGAACAGAAACCACTTTAATTTGCATCTTTTATGATTTTTCCCAAGCCAGGTAGGTATGCCATTTTACCGACTGTAGAACCGCAATCCATCGTATGAATAAATAAAATTAAGTGTGAACCCACAGAATACTTAGTTCCTTTTTGTCCGCTTTTTAACCGACTTCAAAAGAGGAGGAGGCTCTCAATTCGTCAAGATCTTTTTTCACAAACACTAAGGGACTTTTATTCAATAGGTAATATGCATAGATAACGTCTAAGCACTCTAAACCTAGGAGTTTTTTCAACAAAAAGCTACTACTATACTACTATAGAAGTTTGTAGAATTAATTAGTTAAACAATGAATTTAATTACAATAATTAACGTCGAAAGCAACTGTTCGTCACAGCCTTGACTGATTAAGCCTCGGTCCTGCTCTCAAGGTGTAATTTTTCCGGTATTTCAAGTGTTTTACGCAGCGAAATAATTACAATACACCATTACATTGCTCCATAATTGGCATATCGATGTTATCATGCCATATAAATCGTGACAACCCAAATTAGGAAAGTTAGAGTACCTGCCAAGATTTATGTCAAGGCTCATACATGCAGAACTTATATTTAGCTCAAATATTTTAAATAAACTTTTGATAAATAAACTCTTAAGTTAAATTATTTCAAGTACCCTAATTCACTGTATCTAAATATAAGTTGCCTGAAAAAAAGTTTATCTTTGCCACTCACATCTAAACGCATGCGTGCAGCGCCCCCGCTTCCCGCGCTCGCTCGCCATTGGCCAACTAATCTGGCAGGAAGCCAAAAGCGCGGGCAAAACTTCGGCATAGACGATTCCTATTGGCCGCCCGTAATGTAACCGAGCACCGCGTTATTCAAAAATAGAACGAGGCACGATTACAAAACTTCTGGCTGCTCTCCCGGTTGAATAAAATGATTGGAAATCGATTTCATATTTTCAGCAGTAATTTCTATTTCATTTACAGTGTTTACTGAAACTTAATTACATAAAATAACACCGAATAAAACGCAATTAGACTTTGCAAGCATCTCAAACTCTGAAAAACGATACAAACTTTTTGTTTGCTTTAAATGAAAGTCGAAAATAAGATCCAAAGCCTTTAAAATCCCTTCATCAAGGCTTTTATAAGTCCTCCATAGTCACTGCACTTACCAATTGTCACGTTAAATTATAAAGAAAACACTTTTCACAACACTAGCACTACTTACATGTCGAGTCGACGCGAGCTGTGGTGCGACTAACGCTCGCTGCGCGCGCGCCGCCGGTATCGCCTTACCGCCGCGAAAGGAGATGCGAACCCCGCTCCGAGAATACGAAGACAGCGTAAAACCTCCCTTTCGGGTTCAACTTGGCACTTGATGTAAACAAGGGTTTTCCCATAAGCTTAATTAATGTAACGAATATTCTACGTTGTGTAAGTTTTTCGGAGTTTCTAGAAAGTTCACGCTTCAAGAACTTATAATGACGGTATGCTATGCTGCTTGTGTTGGCTTTTCCATCATAGACATAGGGTCTAGCAAATATAGGTGAACAATTTGACTCTAGATTTGTGTAGTCTGTGGCTTTCTTAATTATTTCGCATTGCTTCAGCATGTAAAATGATATTTAAACTTCTAGGTGAGAATATGAGTAATTTTGCAACAGTTTTCATTATTTTTTAACAAATTTAATTTAGAACCAAAGTAAAGCTTTTATCTGCAAATAAACCAATGTTTTTTGGTTTTGTTTGTGCAATGCTTGCTTTAGAATGGTCAAATCCTTTATAAAGCCTTACTTTGAATTTTTCATCTTTGAAGCTTGGGTAAGCAACGCTTAAAATCATTTCAAATTTCAAGTCAATAGCATTAGTATTTGCTGAAAGATTCATTCCTAAGGTTTCCTAAGGGTTCTTTTTTAACATTTTGGTACGGAACTCTAGAAACACGGTCGTAAACAAAACAGTAACTGCAGTTTTAAAGTTTTCTCAAAAAACTGGTTTTCACTCAAATCACAAATCTCTATGCTATTACTTTTGAATTACTATAAATTGCTGAAAATACTAACATGGGGTAAACCATGTATTCTATAAATTTTAATATTCAATCAATGAAAAGTATACTCGATCAAGTAATTGCTTAGCCACCTTTGAACTTTATCACCTTGTAATACGATCGAAAAGTGGTTAAGCAATTTCTTGGTCGACTATACAAATATTTGGTGAATGAGTGGAATGAAATGCGGCCACGCACTTCTTGCCCCCCGCCCTGTTTACCTGCGGGGTAGTACTGTAACATTGCGCGGCTCGGTAATATCGCTAAATCGCCTGTATAGTGGCCGGCAAACAACTTGAGCATAAATCGAGTGGAGGGGGTATTTTGGCGCATACACATTTGTACTAGAAACGGCTACTGCACAGTCAAGGTCAGTGCTCAAGTTGTTTGCCGGGAACTGTAGCGGGGGTAATTCTGTAAGCGTAACAGCAGGGCTGTGTTTGCAAGGCCTACTGGAGGCCTGGCGCTTTATGATAATGGGAAGATTGACATTTTATTAACAGCCGGGAATTAGTATGTTGATGATTTGGCAGCAACTCAGGGGGCCCCATGGATCGCGGGGCCCTGGACATTTGCCCAGAATCCCCTATGTAGCGAAGGGGCCTGCGCAACGACGACGAGTTTGACGTCGAGGAGCGCTTGTAACACAAGGCTTTATCGCGCCGCAGCTTAATCAGACAAGGGGATGTACGGTCAAGGAAATCCAAATACGTTACCACGTAGAGCCTAGTCGAAGAGACATACGCATGAAATTTGTATGACGCAGCGTGGCGTTTAACGCGTCGCGTCATTGCGACGGGGTTCTAAGGTGGTACGTGAATGTATTTCCCCTACTCTATGTGCCACGATGCGCTTTCTCAATACACATGTGCTTTGGCATCATACATGGGCTAAAAAAAAGGATGCCACGGACGTTTTTTGAAGTGATTACGTATTCTTAAAACAATAAAGGGTGCCATTGAGAATAATCTCAGGGTACTGATATGGGTAAAACCTAATAAATATTCCACTGAACTGTTAGATAAGTGCATGAATCCCAACGCTGTCTATACTAATTCCCCTTAATAAACACTTTAACCTAATTCCGCAGAACGAACGCCTTGGTTAACCTCGTCACATATTGATAAGTATTCCCACTATTCTATTTACGTCTGCGTTCCAATTAAAAGGAAATCATTTTCCTCAGAAACATCAGTTACCTAGTAACATAGAGTTTTTCAGTTTTTAGGGTCTTGCATTTAAAAAAAACGCTGCTAAACGTGTTAGGGCCTATACCACAAAACTTGTAAGTGCTGCAAAAAACATATTTGTCACATTTTTGCATGAAAACTCTACATTTTATGTCAAATTATAAGCGCTTGTAATTTTAGTGGTACTGGCTCGAGACGAAGCTTTATCGAGGACTTAACGACCGATTCACATTGTAAAATAAAATCTTTTATTGTCAATTACATATATTTTTTAAAAGGTTTTTAAGTATATTACACCTAAATTTACCGTGCGACGCCCGGGCTGGAAGCTAGTATATATAGTTATATACCTACTTGTTAATAAATTCTACTCATTCATACTACATGCGCAAACGTTCTCATCGTTCTGATGTTAATATTTTCAATTTACATACCTAAAAGCCTTTATTTTAAATTATGATTTATGTTTAATTATGACTCGAAATTCCTGAATAATGAGGCGATGAGTCAGCGCGTCCGCGAAGCCCGAGATTGGAACAGCTGACCCAGAATCTTTTTATGGCGCTCTGCGACCTCTGCCTTTACCTAAGATCAACGCTTTCAATTACGATCTCCGATATGTCGCGTTACGCCAACACTTCGCATGTCGGTCATTCACGATATATATGTGCAGTGTGCAGTGCAAGAACACAAAACGGCCATTCTCAAGCGTGTATCCGTTTCTATGAAGATGAAAATGAGAAAATATTTTGCAAGTAGGCCATATAGGCTCTTTTACATGTCTGAATCTACTAGCGCTTCGGAAAATGGAAGATTCTGCTGAGAAGAAACGCTGCAAAAAAGTCAGCAGTTTATCCTCTTTTTTTCTCGTGTCAAAACAAGATTTCAGAGCAATGCAATATAATCTAGTTACCGTTCTTTAATTAAGTGACGAAATACCATAAATTTCTACTAAAATTAATATAAACTCTGAGTACAGCTTCTGTTCTTGCCTGAAGTCCATGTTTGCAGACATGTATTTCGTGAATTAATTACGGAACGGTAATTAGAAACCGTAAAGATGCTTGAGAAGGGTCGAAAACACGAAAGTGCCAGCATAAAGAATACTTACGGCAGAGGCACAACCCTTTTTATTTATTTAAGATAACACGTCCAATGCTTGACACGCGGGACATTGTTTTTACCAGTAGTTGATCGACATTGTCTCTTGTTTATCTTCGTGTGTTTCCGTGTCGTCTCGTCAATTATTGGGTCACTATCAATGACTGGGACAGTTACCTTAGGTACAGTGCAGAGAATACCAAGAACACAGATCACAAAAAGCGCACTCACGTATATTTTTATTTAGTCAAAATAAAATAGTGGACGATTTAATACAACGAGTATAATTTTCCTATCGTGTCTAATATTATTTAATACTAGCGAACCCGCGCGACTTCGTTCGCCTAAAATTAGTCGCCTATGTCCATTAGGAATAGTGTAGCTTTCTGTTAGTAAATGATTTTTTGGAATCGGTTCAGTAGTTCCAGATATTTCCTCCTAGACACATACAAACAAACAAACAAAGTTTACCTGTCTATAATATTAGTGTAGAAAGATAGTGTAGATTAAAGAGACATATGTAACACACATAGGTATTTAAGTAGAGTCAGTTTAATACAAACAGTATTGGTTCCGTATAAAATTGTTAGTGAAATACACATGGCTTATAGTTTTGTCCTTTTCATCTACGGAACTTTAAAGTGGGCAACTTAAAACTTAATTGGTTATGTTAGGGCCACAGAGAGCTTCACAAACCACGAATAAAGCTATCAGGTTTGACTGAACCTGAAATTGTATCTTACAATAAAAGCTAAATTAATGAGGCCAAATTTTCAACAAGTCGATTTATCTTGGCCGAGTTATTCCCGCCCGGCCGCGTCCTAAAATAGTTGCGTGTCGTCAGCACGTCGTCGTTACGTAGATGACGCGTAGGTAGCAATCCTGTCGCCTATACAAGGGTGGAGGAAATAAATACCAATTTATGATCATAGCGTAGTTTACAGCAAATTTTTTTCTTAGGTTAGCATTCATCCCACAGCTGGGCACAATCATCCGCTCTCACAATGACATCACATGTTTTTTTGTTGTTTTGTTCAACTTCTTCATCACCCAATCTACATTGCTGTAGGTAGATTATGATCCCATCTATACGACATCTACGATCGCCAATCGTTGATTGGGGTGGAATTTTTAACTAATCAGCAGTAGCTACAAGTATATCGATGTATTAAAAAAAACCTACCAAGTGCGAGTCGGACTAGCGCACGAAGAGTTCTGTACCATTATCTATAAAAACGGCAAAAAATCACGTTTATTGTATGGGAGCGCCCTTAAGTATTTATTTTATTGTTTTTTAGTATTTGCTGTTATAGCGGCAACAGAAATACATCATCTGTGAAAATTTCAACTTTCTATCTATCACGGTTCTTGAGATACAGCCTAGTGACAGACGGACGGACAGCGAAGTCTTAGTAATAGGGTCCCACTTTACCCTTTGGGTACGGAACCCTAAAAAAGATCTACAACAGCTCTATTGCCAAGCCCTGTCGCCAAGGTAGTAAGAACTGGTGTACATCTTTTCACATCTCTGAATGTTTACTGGTAGCTACTTCTGCAACTGACTGTACGTCCGAAATGTATGTTACAATGCTTATTGATTCCAGCCAGCTGTTGGCAGACCTCGCTGTCGCAACAAGGCCCGCGGCCTCGGCGCGGCATTTCTTCCTTATACGGCACTCGTGGACCCTGATGGCTCTTAACACAACTATTGGAAAACTCCGTCCACGTAGTAGGTACATATACATGCAACATATAGGACCTACAGATTAATCAAAAACTTTATAGTATTTTGTTTTTGTTTTCGTCAACTTGTACACATTTATAAAAACTAGCGTTTGCCTTTAATTTTATTTAGGTGTATAAGTATACTGCCAAGATACGGCCTAGAGTGTAATTTTTGAATCTCACCAGGTGACTAGAGACTATCGAAAACGGCCATTTTGGCGAGCTTTAGTCACTGACACGGTAAGATTCAAAAACCGCACGCCTGTTATCAATTAGTTAGAGACTGATCGAATAAATACCAACTTTTTTTAGGGTTGCTGTCGCTCTCTTGAGGAGTAGCTACGATAGCCTACGATTAAAACAGCGACATCTGTTGACTAATAGGTTGAGTTTTGCATACAAGGGCATCTGTAGCATCAGGTAGCATAGATTTATCTTAAATCTATGATCTGTAGCACTAGATATTAAATTGCTAAATTGTAGCAAATTATAATGTCGGTATGAATTAAGTGGCGTACTAGGCAGTCGCAGATGGGACTAATCGAATGTCGAATATCTACTAAATACAATATTTTAATTATTGGTAAGAAAATTGCCGATAATTCTTCCTATACATTTTCATAATAATAACAGCAAAATCATGGGAAATAGAGCAAATAGTATCGCTTTCGCATCTTAAATATGAGTAAGGATTGCAAAACACTCATAAAGGCAAGCACGCGCAATCATACTTTTTCGAACACATGTTGAAGTCTCCATCAATTATATCGGTATGGTCAAGATGTTCAATAATATCAGATTAGTGGGTGTTTTAATCTTTGTGAGCACTTTAACGGATCCGATGTATCCTAATGGAGACTGTACCCCTTAGACCGGCTCTTCATCTCGTAAACCATTGCGTTTATTGCATCCACGTCAACCATGTAAAAAATAGAATAGAGCGTCGTGTACTGCAACCTATTTGTTGAATACGGCAAAGTAAAGTGTAGGTATTTTTCGTTAAATAGATTTTTCTATAAACAAACTGGAACAAATTACCTTGCCACTCCGCGAAACCGCGAGATTTTTCTATTCTCACCAAATAAACATTTTGTGCACATTAAAAATTACTTTCGTTTTCTTTTCATACATGTGTGTACGGTCAGCAGCAGCTATATCTACACAGTGAAGAGTTTAATATCTAAACACGACTCTATTGTCTAGAAAGGAAGAGCTTGTGTCTACCTGTTTAAATTCACTTCACTACCTCTGCTGCTATCCGTACATTTACAGTGAAACTTTCGACAATGTTCTCTTGGTTTGAACTGGCGACAGCAATCTGGCGGGACGGTCCTTAACCGCAAGGCCGCGACCATATATGTTAGTGTAAACGTATTTTCCTGTTTATGATATTATTATAATCTACATTCTGTCTGCCTGTCCATATTTAGAAATGTCAGGTCAGGCTGTTTATGATCGCGTAATCCATTTTTCTAGACGTTGACTGAGTGTACATGTTGCTGTCAACAAGATATCCGTCAACAAAGTATAGCTCAAGAAGTATAGTCGACCAAGTAATTCCTTGACCCCTTTTGAACCTTATTTCTTTGTAATACGGTCGATAAGTGGTCAAGCAATTTCAGAAGCCAACACTTTAGAACCTTGTCTAAGTGACGCACGGTATGAAATTGTCACATTACTGACAGCGACAAGGTTCTAAAATGCTCAGCTAATTCTGAGGATCACCGTACACAAACGCTATAAAAGCTTTAAAGCGGCGATCACCTCTATACAGCTACCAGACACACACAGCTTATACATAACTTGTATGCTTCTTGGGAGTTTACTAAATGTAGTTTCTCGGGAAGAGAAAGCCGGGATGCCCTCACACCATTTGCAGACGATCAGTGGAGAGAAGCTTTAACTGGTCTTGCCAGAAAAGAGTGGGAGGTAGCCGCGTAAGATGGAAGCAAATGGGGGTATTTCTGAGAACCCTACGTCCCTGTTGAGGGATAAAAGGATTGCAAGATCATCGATATAGTATACAATTTAAGCGTATAATAAAAAAACCGTATCAAAATCGGTCCAGCGGCTTGTGAGCTACGATGCCACGAACAGACTGACAGATACACACGTCCAACTTTTAACACCTATCTTTTTTCTTCGGAGTATAATAAAAAGCTCACTAAGCTGTCAACTACAACATCCAAAATTACGTGAATGTTCATGCTTTCTTCGAAATAGGCGACTATACGTTGCAAATAGCATTGTGTTCCTCTTTCTCACTTGTGCAACTGCCATAATAGCTAAAATTTTCTCGCTTGCACTCACTGGTAGTCTATATTGAATTTTTGAATTGAATTGAGTAATTAATTTCAGAGTTATAATAAAACTGTTGTATGAGAAAGATCCATAATTTACATTTCTATTTCGTGCTGCCAGCGCCATCTATCTAGAAATGTTGTTACAAAAGATATCTTCTCGGAAACGAATCGTTTTCAGACTTTACAGTAATAAAGTTTCACACCAGCCAATAATTACTTACCGACATTATTTTAATTTATAATTATCATCCAGTAGAGACATTTACATACCTGCAAACCCAAATTGATTGAGATCAATTACTTTTTTCCCGTTCCATCAATCGCCAAATTACGCGTTTCACTTGGTCAAATAGAGAACTAGCGTTTGTTCATACAACTTTTGACAGCTTTCTGCGACAGTGGCGCTGTCTCAACCGCCACTATAAATTGGCGAATGGTGAAGTGCAATGCCAATGAGTCATAACCTATTATTGCTGAGATGGTACAAACGATATTTGCCACTTGTCTATTGACGTTTGTAGTGACGACGTTAAGGCGTGTTGATTTACGTATCTATTGATTATCGACTAAGGGTGGCAGGTTATTGCAATCGATTATAGTGACGATTTTCAAAAATATTTTTATCTGAGTTACGACGATGAACATCGTGCAGGTTCCGCCCGGATTGGTACCATAATCTGATATTGTTTCAGCCAGAAATATATGCTTTGAAAATTCAAAATTCGCTTTTTAGTGAGTCTGGTTGTTTATCTAAGTTACACGCCTAATGTCAATTGCTCACAACCCTTAACAAAATATTGCATTTCCCAAGGGACGTTAATTCTTGAGGAGTTCTCCTGGAGTGCGATTTTTGAATCTCACCGGGTGACTAAAGCTCACCAAACTGGCCGTTTTCCATAGAGATGCGGTCATTTTTGTGAGCTTTAGTCACCTGGTAAGATTTAAAAATTGCACCTCTTCACCATCAGCCTCATTTAACCAAATGCATTGTAATGAGCATAAATTGCCTTGGCAACTAGGTATATTAAAATAACCGCACGTATCGCCACCCGTGAAATACTTATTATTGAGTGGTTCCGGAGGATGTCTGTATTCACCATCAGTTCCAGTTTTCCGATAGCAAAAGTACAAGTTACTATAAAAAATATCCAAATCGCTACAGGTGTGCATATATTTTTTTAAGATTTCCCTCGATTTCTCCGGGATCCCACCATCAGATGGTGACCTGATGACAATGGAACCAACTTGAAAGTATACCCTTTCCAACAAAACAAGAATTTTTCAAATCGGTCCAGCCGTCTTCGAGTAATCCCGGAACATACTCCTCCTGTTTTTGAAGTCGGTTAAAAAGGGCGCGTTCTTAGTCATGGGGATTTTTTTGGTTCATTTTAATGTTTGACTTAATGTTTTGATATCTTATTGATTTTGTAATAAATTAATCGATTTCAACAAATTTACGAAAATGTTATCTGAATCGAAACGAAGAACTTGGTCACTACACTAAGTTTAAGAAAAAAAAGACTTAATATGTAACTGTTTACGTGTTGAGTTGTTAGTATGAAATAGTTTATTATTACGATAGAAATAAATGTAATAACTACTTAGTTGCACCTCAAAAGAGCATATACATAGCTTTTAGGTATCTGTGAAGCTCAAAAGTTGTTGAATATTTTATTTATAATTTCAATGGATAATGCACATTTACGTTATATGGGTGTTGTCATGTGTCAAATGATGGGTCTTACATATATACTTCTGTAGTCATAACGTGCCTTATTTTCGAAGGGGCTTCATTTTCCACGATATTTTTAGTTTAGATCTTACAACGTTTAGAATAAAGTCTGATTGAAAGTGTATAAATGCGACTTTTATGCTCATTTGACGAACATTCGCGCTTTGAACGTCGCCAAGGTTTTGCACATGTTTTACATTCCGAGACTTCGGGCAATCTGTTATAGACTTTTCATCTAGGTTATCAGTAGATTCTTAGCTTTTATGGAACATATTATAGTGTAGTTTATATAGTATAGTCAGCAACAGAAGCAGTTGATCACCAGATTACTACGATCATTTTTAAATTTATTAATGTTTAACTTTTTTCCAAAAAAAATTTTCTAGTGCACTGGCATATCATTTAATGATATTTTTTTCTTAGAGAGTTAAAATCTGAATTTGACTATTTGAGCTGCCCCTTTGATAATAATTTTTGAGTGATGCTGTGAGACTGCCTAAAAAAGTTTAAACGGTTAACTTTTCATAAACTTTTTTTTGCCACTTTAATCACTAATCAGTAATCACTCTGCCTGCACACTAGCACTATCGCGGATAAAGCATACGTCCCTTTCGCACAAACATACTGGTCAGAAAGAGACATATGCTTAATGTCCACGATAACGTGCTAGGGCCTCTGCAGGTTTAAGCAGTATTTATAAGAATAATTTAGATAGTAGGTAGATCATAATTGATACACAAAATTTCATACCACAACATATTTGATAAGAGATTTATTCAATGATCAGTTTCTCCAAGGCAATCTTACTTTAATCTATCTTAAGGTACTTACACATAGAAGTTCATATCAAAGAACAGGCGCCGTAAGATAAGAACGGACAAGGTGCTCAAAATAACTCAACGCGTGTTTAAACACCCTGGACAAAGGGGTGTTGATAGTGAGCACATATTTTTGAAAACCTTTGCCGCTCTTAATTTGAATGGCGCAATTAAGTTTGGCATCAGAAAGATTAAGCTTATTCAATGTATCATCATGCAAAATACCATTTTTCCAAAATTGAATCACTTCCATTTGATTTTATATCTAGAAAAAAAGAAATAATACATAGTGGAAAGGTATGGTCCAGATGTCTAATTCGACAGCAGAACAATATTTTTGCCGCCTGTAATATATTCATTTTTTTTTAAATGGGCTCATTTAGAATGTAAACACGGTCATTTTGGGCGACGAAAACGTTAATTTTCCTAAATCCGACGCCAAAACTTCAACAATCGTGCAGAAATCTTCAACAATATTAGTGTTAAAATACTTTCACAAACATTCAGTCAAGATTAAAACTATTGGACCTTTCTGTGATATTCGGGCGTCGCGTTTCCGTAGTCTTGTAAATTGAAAAGCGTCGATCTATTAGTGACCATATATTTTAGGAAATCCTGTATATGGATCAAGACATGCTGTAGAGACTTTTCATCTAGAGCTGTGTAGGCCAGCATGGGGCCCATTTTGGAAAACAACCGCAGCAGATGTATCGAGCCGTATATCTGGGCCATAGGAGTGTCGGGGTACTCTTGAAGTATTTCGCTGTATTGCGGCCTTTCGAACTTGTAGAGTAGTTGGGATCCTAACGTAGCATTGAAGTATTCCTTGATCCCTTCGGTAATGTCGACTAGGACTGATTCTTTTGCCTGGTTATGAGCTTTGCTGGATTTTTTGAAAGCTAGGTAGTTGTCGACGATCTGCTCGACGCTGAGCTTGGCGGGGAGGATGGCGAGTTTCTGCTGCCTGGTGATGACGTCCCAGTCGTCGACGAGCCACACCTTCAGCTCTTCGGGTATCTTGATTTTCACCTCGACTTTTGCTAAGTATTGTTCTTCTGATTCGATGGATAAGTCCAAACGACCGCGTTTTTTCCTGTAAGAAAAGAA
Source organism: Ditula angustiorana (assembly GCA_963691745.1). Lineage (NCBI taxonomy): Eukaryota > Metazoa > Arthropoda > Insecta > Lepidoptera > Tortricidae > Ditula > Ditula angustiorana. The sequence continues at coordinate 10,364,155 of OY829486.1, read as the reverse complement.
ATAATTAATAGATTCAGGCGTTACTTTGCGGATATCCATACCAATTTAATTTAATCAAGGTAATTTGTTCCAGTTTGACAACGTTTAGTTATAAACGACCTTTTGTACGCCTTTCCATTCGCGCAAGGCAATTTAATAGTGGCGGCCCCGTTGACGGGGCGTGCCGGTGTACCAGTAGTTTCGTGCATTGCGCCGGGACTGATAAATACGTTAATTGCCGATTGAAATACAATTTGAATAACCGTTAATTAGTTTGTTTAATAGTTTGGCTGGCCTAATAAAAACTCATGCCAAGTTCGACAGAGCATCTACGTCTACTCAAAACATATTGTTCTTGCCAGAATTGTGTGTGCCAAGTGTTGACGAGCACTTTATGAGAAAATAGAGCAATCGAGCAGATACGCATTTTCGGTATTCTCACCAGATGGGGTTCACTTCGAGAACATCGGGAAACCTCAGCACTGTGGCCGCTGCAATTGAGCTGCCGAACGTGCGAGTGAATACGAGTTATACGATAAACAGGGAGGCATACAGAAGTATGCCTGTTATACCTATACTATACGCTGTTTTTGTTCGGAGAGTTTTCTCTATTAACTGTAAACTAACTTGGGTTGGTCGGAGCCCGAGTCTGCCGGAGTGTCCTTGCTGGCTGTCTTGGTGGCTTTTCCGGCTACCGGGGTGCTCTCCGCATCTTTACCTGCAAAACAAAACCAATATACAACTTACTCGTTACTTTAACCACATGTTTCAGTATACAGATGTAAACAATAAAATGACCGTTACTTTAAAAATGTTTTTAAACGTCTTTTGTTCGAGGAATATTTGATAACTTGACAAATTACAGTCACAATTAAGAGGAGTGTGAACCCAGCCCCAAAAAGCGCTCCCAATACAAACGGCGATAACACTTTCCATAACCTATGAAAATGATTTTTTGCTATGTTGTCATTATGCTCTAGAACTAGGTTTGTATGTTTTGATTTTTTTTATATTCTTCATAGATTTGACCATATTTGCATTTCGGGAGTTTCATACAAAACAAAAAAGCATCAATATTTTTGAAACTATTAAGAATATTTAAAAAATCAAAACATACAAACCTAGTTCTAGGGCATACTGACAACATACAAAAATCATGGCTGTAGGTTAAGGTTTAGAGCGTGGAAAACGTTATCGCCGTTTGTATGGAGAGCGCTGGGCTCACACAACCTCTTAAAAAACAACCGTTAACTTATTTCTTTGTCGATTTATAAATTTTGTTGTTTTATTAGGTGTGGATAAAAGTAGATAATTGTAGATAAAAGTGTGAGAAATTGTCTATGCTCGCAAAGGATAAATACCAGTTTATAGTATACATTATACGCCCCCTCTCAAAAATTAACGCTTTCTTTCAGCTTCGTCTTATGGTCACTTATGTGTGACTTTGGGGTACCTATTTCGCCGACAATTTATTCGCAGATTATTCGTTTCCCAGAGTGTTATTATCATAAAACCATTCCTATTTCGGAATGTGTATAAAACAAGTCTAACATAACCTAAGATACACGGTAGGTATCTAGCATATCCTTAATTATTTACAGTTTACCAGAAAATTTAATTCTGTGAAACGAATAATCTGCGAAACTATGTATACGATGAAAATGATTTTCGTTAAAATGACGGGATCACGTGACTGACTGTACAAGGCTCTAAATATCAAGATGTTAATAGCGTTCATGCAAGATATATTAAACAGCAAAATGCATGTTACGAGAGCTTTCTTGGCCATACATGCCTTAAACTTCTAAGGAATCACCCAGTTTTTATATCAAGACATGAACGCGTCACCCTAGTGGTTTAAATTTTATGTAAATAAAATAATGGACTAAGTGTCACATCTAAGGATAGAAAGTAATCAATCAATCTTTAATAATGTGTGTGTATGTGTACGTTTAAGTGTGCATGTGTGGGTGGAATTCTATGGACGATAGTTAAGTGCAATATTTTTAAGTAAAGTCTAACCCCCTTATTCATAAACGCTTCGTAAACGTTTGTTAGTTAACATTTTTTATGTCTTTATCTGTCATTGTGACGTTTGCCTTCAAAAACTTCAAATGAAAGGCACAAAACATTTGTTAGCTTAAAAAGATAGTATTTTTTTATGAATAAGAGGGTAAATCCGCACATAGCCTTTAACGGTGTCTGGGGTAGGTTTGGCCTAATAAAAGAAAATAGAAATTGTGTGTACCTACATGGTATTCAAAGTCGGTATTGTTGACCACACAGAGAGAGAGAATTGTAATTTTTTTTTATAGTAGCGGGGGAAACTAGCAGACGGTTCACGTGATGTGAAGCAATCACCGCCGCCTTTAGACACCTGCAATATCAAGAGAATCGCAAGCGCGTTGTCGGCTTTTGAGGAAGGACTAGGCTCGTTTCTTGAAGGTCCCTAAGTCGTATTCGTTCATAACTATGATTATAATCCGTGCGTGTGTGTGTGTGTGTGTGTGTGTGTGTGTGTTTGTGTGTGTGTGTGTGTGTGTGTGTGAGTGTGTGTGTGTGTGTGTGAGTGTGTGTGTGTGTGTGTTTGTGTGTGTGTGTGTGCGTGTCAGTACCGGCGGGCGTGGAGGCGCGGGACTCGTCGCGCGCCGCCTCCGACTTGCGCCCCTTGCCCGACGCTGCGAACACATCTCCACCTCAACGGGAATCCGACCGCTCGCAGTCCCACACAATAGTTAATACCTCCTTTTTAAGTGTTGAGGATAGATTTCCGATGTATTACGATATCATCCGATCAACCACGTTGTTCTACAGTCGCGTGCTTATTTTTGTTGAATACTGCATCTTCTACTTGCCATTTTTTGTATTATATGTAAAATTACGAACCGATTGACACCTCATTCATCAAAATCGGCTCAGTCGTTTAGGCACTACAGTGGAACATACGTAAATACAAACATACATACATAGGCTGCTAAAAACATAACCCTTCTTTTTGGCTTTGCCGTAGTCGGGTAAAAAATGTGTTTTCCACAGCTTCACTTCACTTCGCCTTTTTATTTATTTGTTTGCTTCGCAATGCAAATGGTTTCAAATTCGGTAATTAAAATACTTACAGCAAAAAGCCTTTCTTGAAATTTAAATTAAGAAATATTTATTTTTCTGATCCAAAATCCATGAAATAAATAACCTCTCGTTCTATCGGCAGGCGGATAACGATAAGATATCGAAAATCTATTCCTTTTCAAAAAAAATTGGTACCGACTTTTGTATGGAAATATGCGAGAGGTTATTCCCTTTACACAATCCGCACTTAAATAAGCACAACTTCCAAGTCGGTTGGGGGGGGGGGATAGTGGGGCAATGCCCTACTTGTAACCACCGCTGCGCCACCTTAAATTCAACTCCACTTACGGCCCTGAGTCGTGCTCGTGACTTCGTCCGCGTCAGATTCGAGAATGTCTCACGGGAATGCATATCGAAATATAAAGTATATTCAAAAAAGTGACAAATACACGCTCACTGACTCCCTTATTCATAAATGCTTCGTAAGCATTTGTTAGTTAACAAGTTTTATGTCTTTATGTGTTGAGTTTTTCGTGTGAAATACTTTATTATTACGATAATCATTTAATTTAATTTATTCGAACAATTTTATATTTTACTTCGATCAACTATACCAGTGGACAATGCATACATGACATTTGTGACACATCTGAAACTCCGCCAAAACGTAGCCATGGCGGTCTTTAGAGGCATGGGAGGCGTGTGCCATGTTTGAGTTTAGATATTGTATAGCGTGCACAGCCCATAGTTTAGAAGGTCGTTGATATTTAAATATTAATAGGATTCATGCCTAAAGACCTATTTTATTTTTATTTGCTTTTAGTACTGCTGATACCCAAAAATAAATGTTCTTGAAGTGCGACTTTCATAGGGTGCTCTGCTATTTTAGACGGTGGTACCTTTAAAAAAGGTTTTTTTTTTACATAAAGTACTATTAGTTTGAGAATTATAATATTATGTGGTAAAATATTGGACTTCTTTTGTCTGTTTCTGTCTTATACTATTAGTGCAACAGGTATTGAATGAAGTTAATTTATTAGTTATTAATTAATACTACTGGAATACTATAAGTATAGTTCATTCAATCAACCAAAATGCCCATCAATCCTTTGTTAAGATGTGGAGTGAGAAATAATACAGTTATCGATGCAGTTAAGTATACAGTTATGTTTAGAATTTAAGTAAAGGTGCCAAAGGGGGATACCACAAAAGCAACAGCAAGTTAATAATACTGCAACAGATAAAATAGTGTTAGTTTGATTTTTAAGAGTTCAAATTGGAACAAATTATAATGCTACTCCACGAAACCAACACGCGCAATAACACCGCCCACGAAAACAGCAAGGTTTCGCGGAGTAGCAAGGCAATTTGTTTTAGAGTACCCTGAATATATTAATCATTTTATGTCCATTAACAATGAATGCCACGATAATTGAAGACAATCTTCATCAGGGCTGATGAGATGGGAATTGTTTACAGACCCATACATTTTATTTTTTTATAAAATAGGAAGGCAGACAAGCAAGTGGTTCACCTGATGCTAAGTGATCACCACTGTAAATAAACACCCACAATGCCAAGGAGATTGCAGATGCATTGTCAATGCAGAGGGTTAAGATCAAATACGCCTTGTGCCAGATATTTCACCAGCTGTTTTGCTCTCCATTCCAAAACAACAGTGCAACCGCTGCTTAGTGGCTTGATTAGCGAGATTAGCGAGCAATATCATGGATAAGTGGAAAAGTACAATCCAAAGTTGCAAGCAAAATCTAGTTTGTTCATATGGAGCTTCTTAAATGAGCATAGCATGAGTTACTGGTGGAATTTACATCTAGCATACCTATTATAAGGAAATTATTTCTAACATCAGATTTCAACACTAAAGTACCGTATTGCAGTATCACTAACACTGAATTCGTACAGATAATAAAATCATAACCCTTTGGTTTTGCACTAGTCTGATAAAACAATAAGTGACACTCTATGGAGTATTTACCAGCAGGTGTAGCTGTCTCCTCCCGGCCCGGAGTTGTATTTGCAGCGGATTCCGACTTACGTCCTTTGGCTGGTGCTGAAAAAGTAATATATTACATGAAGTGTTGTCTTAAATGTCGCAACCCTTACTCTGTCATTTAGTTATGGATATAATAAAGCAAATGTTCAAACAGAACTTATAACATAAAAGAAATGATATTTTCTCTTTCCACCATTGAAATAGAAATGAACAATTTTACGGAATGTTTCTGGAAGTTTTTTTTATATATTTTTATGATCACTTACCATTCATTTGGCTTATAGCAGTTGACGAATTCAAAATTAAACCCATCTTAATTATTAGTAAGTCAAGTTACCCCAATTGATGACTTTCAATAAGACAGACTTGAAGCTTACTAAAGAAATTACTGACTTATGACAAATTCGTAATTAGCAAATTAGTAATTAACAAGCTTGTTAGTTGAGTAAAGTGTTTACACTTAACTTAATAGCTAATTAATAATTTTTCAATAATGTGAAAAATATAAAGTGACAGATGAATCCAAAACAATTCACAAATAATGCATTAGAGTCATTGACATAAAGCTAAACTAAAAACAAATGAATTACCAAGCTTCCCCTGTTACTATGGAAGATGGCAATCAGTGTTAACTTACTACACAAATTTTAATAAGAATTACATACTTTTTTTAGTCTTAGCAGGCTGTGCCGAGTGTGCGCGTTGCACCTCCTTCTGCCGCTGTACGTTAGCCTCGTTATACTTCAAGACACGACTTTCCGGAACCCATTCATCCCAACTGAGGAGAACAATTTAAAAATTTAGGTTATGTTTCTATAGCCTGCACAAAAACCAACTTAAAAAAAAAAAACCAATACGTACTTTTTGTTCCATCCTGCATAATGTATGAGGTATCGAACGTGTTTATCTTTAGTTACGTTGCTTTTAAGACATTTAGCTTCGTATATTAAGGGACCATGAAAGCACAACACTTTCTCACCTGAAATTTGAACGAATAATGATATCATTTGTTAACACTTAAATAAGTAATATTGATATAGGTTTGCTAGCATAATATTAAAAAATACATTACTAAATTACCTTCAGCGAACTTTTGCTTCGGTGCCATATTTATTTATTTCAACATTGACTATATTCATACAATGTGAGACTACAGCTTATTAAATTAAGACTTTATACTGTCTTAAAATTACCACGGCGTAAAAATTACAGTTGCATTTATTTACTTCTTGACAAAAATAACGTAAAATCGTAAATAGCTTCGTGGTTTGTGATTTTTGTGACGTATGACGTTACTGACGTTTGGTTTGAGTTTGGGTGCGGAATGTTGCAGTCACTATTTAAAATACCAAAAAAATCTGAGAGTGATTACACGTGGTTCGGACTGTTTATTCAGTGTTTATGGTTTATTAAATTATTTTTAACTTTAATCTGGGGGCAAATAGTCAAAGACCCAAGTATAAAAGAAAATTACTGTATCTAACGGTTCTGAATTCTTAAATGTTATTTAAGTGCAACCGCACCAAAATCGCACCCACCGCACTTGCTACTCTTAGCGCCCTCTTGCGGAGCTTAACTTAATTTATAGTTTCAGTTAGGAAACAGGACCAGTCTAGGGACCAGTGAATATTATATTGTACATTGTACAAAAAAAGATAAGAGTATTATTGTATCATAACAAGTCACTGTAATCCAAAGATTCTCTATTCAATTACGCAAACACAACCGGCCTTCGAGCATAATAGCTCATATGCGCTTCACTCTATTCGGCCAGGAATTACTTATTAAGGAAGTGTGCATCTGCAACTGTCCCTTTTATGAATCGGTATCCATGTATTTAAATCTTTTTAATTGGCAGAGCCACACTATAGCCAGCTGTACTGGACCATCAGGTCCAGTACAGTCAGCATCAAAAATATCAGAGTGGGCACGTGATCAAAAATATCTGAACTGGATTCTATGACAAATACGTACCCGGCATGTTTAGATAAATATTCTTAACCACCTCTATTCGACCTGCTTCTATTCGATATATTTGGTGTTGACTGTACAACCCCATGCACTACTAAGAGATATTATAGTATATGTGGGTATAATCACAGATAATATAATACTGCTATTCTAGTAGTACAACACTCTCACAAAGTACCCGGCGTGAAGTAGTAGCTGACATACTACGTTTCGTACGGCGAACGAGAGATCCGGAGGCCTATGGGGGAGACCTAAAGGCCAGCAACTGATCAGCGATTATTTAAGGGTCGCTCGTTCCATGGACGGCTGTGATCACTTTCCATCAGGTGACCTGTATTGCTCGTCTTCCCTATACCATAAAAAAAGCCCTACCAGCATTCAACTCCCTGCAAAGGTAATATTTTTTCAAATTTTTGCGGTGCATTTGTTTTAGTCTTGTAAACAACATCTGCACGATACGTACCAATACCAAACCAAATTTTCGTCCTTCCGTGCCGTTCTGAGTTCGAGTGTCAACTAAGGCGATGAGGCATTTTTAACCGACTTAAAAAAAAGGAGGAGGTTCTCAATTCGTCAGGATCTTTTTTTTTGAGAGATAGACTTGCTCCGTCATGTCAGCCACTGTATCCACCAGCTATCAGTGAACCAATTCACATTTGACCCCCGTATCACAACAAATCACAGTGACGCTTGTTATGGAAAATCTGTAACTATGACAGCTAACAATTACGTTACGAAAAAGAAGAAAAAAATAGTACCTAAACAATATTCATCCTTAGATACTTGTCGTAATTAGTGAACAACATTCTAACCTAAAATTTAAGTTTTTGCGGTCAAAACATTATTGTTTAAAAAAATAAAAGCATTAAAAAACAATAATTCGTAAATCATCTCCTTTATTTATATTATAATTAAGAATTGCTACACTTAAGTGGCAGTAGGCGGGGCACATTGCTCGCAGAAGTTCTGCATTTGCCACATCAGCGTTCTGCGCGCGGCAGAACGGATAGCCGATGTGGCAAAGAGTTGTCGAGTGGAGGACGCAGCATGGGCAGACCCGCCACAAGGTGGACCGACGACCTGCGGTGCAATTTTTGAATCTCGCCAGGTGACTAGAGCTCACCAAAATGGCCGAATCTCTATGAAAAAGATGAAAAACGGCTATTTTGGTAAGCTTTAGTCACCCGGTGAGATTCAAATGCAATTTTTGAATCTCACTAGGTGACTAAAGCTCACCAAAATGGCCGCATTTCTATGAAAAACGGCCAATTTGGCGAGCTTTAGTCACCCGGTGAGATTTAAAAATCTCACTCCTGGGGTGCAATTTTTGAATCTCACCAGGTGACAAGAGCTCACCAAAATGGCCGAATCTCTATGAAAAACGGCAGCTAATTAGCATAGTAGCTAGTCATTGTGGCGGTCTTTCGGGAGGTCTATTGCAGCAGTGGACGTTTTTTTGGCTGACATGACAACATGACCACAAAATTTTAATTTATTTGCTCCCTGCCGCTCTAACAAGATCCGTTGGAACATTAGAGATACATTCCAGTACAGTTCTTACTATGATTGATAATGATAACAAACGGTTGTTTTGCAGCCAGATCCAGTTTTATGGCTCGATAATGGCAAGTCAAAGGGTAAAGATAAATTTTAATAGCTTTAATAACATGAAGGGGACTTAAAAACCATAGCTTCACCATGACTCCATCATTCGGTCGCTGTGCTGTGCTGTAGAGAAACGGATAAACGCAAAATAAAAGGTAGAACATTTATTTATTTATTTTTACTTTCTTATTTGATTTCAAGCTTTGAAAAATGTTGCCCTCCGAATTTTAAAGAATTAAATTAGGCCCTACAGGTTCCTTCGCTATTTGTGTTTCCTTTTCTACTGTTTTCGTAGCTCCCGTGAAAAACAATATTTTAAACTTAAGTACAACAAACAAATATATTTTGTCAAATATGGCGAAGTGTGGTGCTACCCAAACGGTAGCTACCAATGAATTCATCTATTTATGTAGAGTTGGGCTCTCCTAATGATTTGCAGTATTTTTTAAAACCACATTTTAACGAAATTTCCGCCCTATTCAGTAGCATTGTAGGAGCGGCCCTTGGTAGCCCGTTGTTATATTTGTACACGCGCGGTTTTGATGGATTCACATTGTGTTCTCAAGTAACACACGTACACCGGCGAGGGAAAACCGCAAAAAAATCTGTCGTTGCATATAAAACAAAAATAGCAAATGAACTAATTCATTACATTTCATGGCATCTACATACTCGTATCACACAAAAATTTGTCATTTAATAAATATCTTCAATAACTCAAATATTTGAGAATTTGTAGAAACTCAGGGTTGAATAGGAATTAATAATTACCTATGCATGATTTTATTATTAAAAGATGTTTTACACTTCGCTATCGACGAAGACGAATCATTTTAAATTAACACCCACCGCAGGTTATAGAACAGTTTCAGTATTATATTACCTATCTCTTTAACGTTTCAGCAAAATGGTGAAGCTGACGCCTGAGCAGGTGCAGTTCTACAAGGACAATGGGTACATCAAGCTGTCCAACATCTTCACGGAGCAGGAGATGGACGAATACTCCAGCGAGTATATGAGGATCTTCCGACTGAAAAACAACCCCGAATTGGAAACGTCCTGGATAACGAACCATGTCAAAAAGCTAGCAAACAACGAAGATTTTTCGGTGAGCACTGTACCTACTCACTTATTATTTTAATGGGCACTGTTTATGAAAAATGTGAGGGAAAGTCGAACATTTTTAAGGTCCACTCATCACTGCGTTATTTGTGACGAACATCGAACATGCAAACTGAATTTGTCAATTCACTAGATGAACCAGTTTGAGGGTCATGCAGGTTTTTCAAAATTAATAAATGCTGATATTGTAAGAACCTTTTAGACTCTTTTTACTTTACTTTTGAAGCTCTTATTACTTTATGTACCTTTAATATACCTAAACTTTATGACATTTTGTAATTCCAGGTGCAATCGATCCACAATCTCCAATTCCACAGTGCAGCCTTCACGCGCTTGGTCCTCAACGAGAACTTGCTGGACGCGCTGGAAAGCGTGATGGGGACGTCGGACATCCTACTTCATCACAACAAGGCGCACTTGAAGCCACCAGGCATTGGTGCTCCGTATGTCATGCATCAGGTAGTAGATGTTCTTCTTTGCCATCAACACCACCTCAATCTCAGAACCTGAAAATGGTGTGGCTCTTCACTGTGCGCTTTTAGAGGTATTTTTCCTCGCACGAAGAAAAATTAGAATGGAGTTTCGGCGGAGATTGTCCGTCTAGCTACAACATGGGCCTTTAACGCCTGTTGCAAGACCGGTAACGCATCAGCAATCCCAATGATTTTGTAATTGTTCAGGCGTCGATCAGAAGAACCACTTGCCTGTTTATTGGTCTTAGAAGAAGAAAGAGGGAAAACTGTCTCCAAGTGATTTCTAATACGAGTAGGAATGCAAATCAATACCAACTGTTAAACAGCTCAGTAGCTTCTTCTTAGATAAAACTTCTAAGTATAATCCCAAAGTTTTTAATTAAAAAACGCCCATATGCTCAAACCTGTTCCATTAATCCACAGGACTATCACTACTTCCCGTTCAAAAAACACTCCATGGTGGCCGCGTTCATCCACATGAACAAGATCGACCCCGAGAACGGCGGGCTGTGCATCTACCCCGGCTCGCACAAGAACGGCCCGCTCGAGGACATCGGGGTCCTTCAGGAAAAAGATCACTACGGCGGCGATATCCACTATATGGACCCGGTAACGTAACTAAAAATTATACGAAACACTGAAAACGCCCCTTTCGGTACGGTCAGCCTCAGAAATAGCTCAACATTTTAGTACGTTGCCGCTGTCAGTAATATGACAAATTCGAGCAACTCTCATTTTATACGCTACTACGACGATCTTCTTAAGTGTTTAGCTACGTCTAATAGGCTGACTGTACTAGCCTGCCAATCGAATATCACCAGCTTTAACCAGGGAGCCGATTTAGGAATTCTGAGCGTTGGAAATTCGTCAGCCGTGGGCTAACAAATACGCGAGCGGATATTTTAGCCGGCACGGACTGATCTTTCGTGCGGTCGGCGAGTGTCGAGCGCTCAACGTCAAAAATCACCCCACTGGGCTATTAGGGACCGCATTAGCCATTGCGAGGCTCCGGGCGAAAGATCTTTGCGAAACCTTTATCCTAAGTACCTAATGACTTCTTCTCCTTGGCTTGTTGCACTTGAGCGTGAGGCCTCTACAAAACCATGGCCTCGTGCGATTGCCCTGCTTGCGACCCCCTAAAACTGCCACTTCAGGCTGTCACTTCGCCCTCGCAAGCACTTCCTAGAGCAACAAATAACTTGGTGATATCCACAGGAGAAATACCCCCTTGAAAAAGCAACCCCAGTGTACGCGGAGCGCGGCGACGTAGTGATCTTCTCGTACCTGACGCTGCACGGCAGCTACCGCAACCTCTCTGACCGGCCGCGCTGTATGTTCCTCATCCAAGCCAGGGCAGCTGACGACGAACCGATCTCTGAGCTCCATAAGAGCGAAGGCCAGGATATGGTGCTCCGCGGAAAGAACGACCAGAAAAAAGCGTCCATGAACGAACGATTTTTCCACTGATTCACTGACTGATTGTAATTTGATTAAGTGTTATGAATAGGTAATTAATTATATTGTTGACATAACAGTTGTGTTTTGTTTTGTGGTTAACATGTGGTAGTGTATACCTATATACCTTATTGCAAGGTGTTTGCGGTTTTTGGGAAAATGGGGGGGGGTTATGGTAAAGATCCGATCATCAAAGACTGTGTGACGAAACAAGACACGAAAGGGATGGATAGCTAGGCGCCCATGAAAGGCACGCCAGAAAGATGGCATCCCAAAAGAAGACATTCATTTCTGAGCTACTGGTAGGAAGTTGTGTCAAACTTAAAAGAATATTTACTTGGCCACTTTTCTGATTTGGAAATCCATCCAAGTTCTAAAGAAACAGTTTGTGCTAAATTTATTATCGGAAGCTTGTGTTCAATGATTTAAACTTAAACAAAGACAATGATAGGCAATAGTTATACAAGGCATACGTATATTTCAGTCTTTAAATTTTTAAGTAACCTTTTGATAACAAGCAGAATCGTTTTTTCTTAGTTGTAGATCTCAGATCATTTTAAGTACTGCAACAGTTCTTCCACATCCTTCTTGGAGCCCAAGTAGCAGGGCGCCCGTTGGTGGATCGAGGTGGGTACGATGTCCAGGATGGGTATTTTTCCATTGCTGGCGATTCCACCAGCTTCCGTGACGATGAACGCCATTGGGTTGCATTCGTAGAGGAGGCGAAGCTGGAAAGAGACAAGCATCCTCCCCTAAATTTCAAATGGTCAACCTTGTCCCAGGTGTCTCGGGCAGACGCGTTAAGTAAATAAAATAAAATATTTAGTTGAATTGAGGAACCTCCTCTGGGTTTGAAGTCGGTTAACAACGAGAGAAGTGCCTAGTAGTAACCACGCCTATGTGACGGCTCTCTTTCTACACGAACCTAATATTTTGGTATCGGTAAAATTACATTATCTTTGGTATCAGTAAAATCAATACGAACAGCAGGTAAGTATATCTGCTGATATGTGATTTTACATGATCCGTCGTATCAGTGATCAGCCTTTGCAACGAATCATTGATTTTCCTAGTCATTGCAGCCTAATCTCTGTTGTTTGGATAGCAACGAAACGACACAATCAAGAATGGTTGACTGCTTCAGAATGCCTTGAGGCATTAAGTCCGTCATTTATACATTATTTTCAATTGTGCAATAAAGCTTTATTGCATAGAATACAAAAGCGTATTCTGGACAGCTCAGTTCGTCTCTCTCCTACTCGGCTAATTAGAAAGAGCACTGAACGGCAAGTTGAAGTGGCAGTGGGCAGGGCACATAGCACGGAGAACTGATGGCCGATGGGGTCGGAAAGTGATGGCGAATGGCGGCCGCGTATTGGCAAGCGCAGCGTAGGACGACCAGCCACAAGATGGTCCGATGACCTCGTACAGGTGGCAGGAAGGCGCTGGTTGCACTCTGCTTCCAACCGGCCACTTTGGAAATCCATGGAGGAGGCCTATGTCCAACAGTGGACTTCTTGTGGCTGAGATGATGATGATGATGATGACTGAACGACAAAGCGAGTCGTAATATTTTGTGCTAGCTGGTAACTTTGACGTCGACTGGACATAGTCAAAAAAATTGTTATCAGAACTCCCCAAGAACTTCGCCATCACGTCAACTGTATTGTAGTTAAGGTAACAACGTAAGGTATCGGGTAGCCTAGGCTGACCTCAAGAATATGATGCTGTACAGGAGACTTACTTTCCCGTTAGGGGCGGACTTGGTGGCGGGGTACATGAAGATGCCGCCGTACTTGATGGTCCTGTGCACATCGGCCACCATGGAGCCGACGTAGCGCGCGCCGTACGCCTTGCCGGTCTTCGGGCGCTTCTTCTCCTGCACGTAGCTCGCCAGCCCGGCATCCCATTCCGCCGCGTAGCCTGGAAGTTATTTACCATCCTGTTCATCGTGATATCGGTTGCAGTACTAAATTATGGTGGAAGCATCTTCAAGTGCTTAGTGAGCTCAAATTACACAATGTCACCAAAGTAGTATAAAAGTTGGTTTGGTTTTGGTCAATACGATACTCGACATAGGATAACCGAGGCGTAGCATAAAGGTGCAAATTGGGTGATTGTTGTAGAAAGGATTCAATGACTTATAACCCTTAACAACATTATTTCCTTTGCTTAAATTAACCTGATCATCGTGGCCATTTCTGGATGTTCTGCTAATGTTTCGCTATCAAGTACGCGATTGTCAATCTCTGACTTCCCTGTCAATAGGAGATACTTTTGAAAGCCAGACTTCTTACCCTCATTCAACGAGTAAATATTCCCCTTCTCCGGCACGCGCAAGTTAGGGTCTGTGAGGATGAACTCCCCGATGCTGGGGTCGTACATGAACCCATTGACCCCCTTCCCCTTGCCCAAGGCCAGCACGAGCATGGTGGCCGAGCCGTAGAGGGCATATCCCGCTGCCACCAAGTCATGGCCTGGCCGCAGTGCGTCTGCAACGGACGGCGCCCCGGAAGACTGCTTTCTGGAATTTAGAAGCTCCATATCAAACCACGTACTCATACACTCATATCAGCAACCTGATGGCGAGGGAGACAAACTCCTCATAAAAACAGTTCATATTTGTAAAATAATACTTGTATTCATTATAGTTAGAAATACGAACGTTGTCGTTTCCCGGATCTACACGGAAAACGCGTACTGGTTTTTTATTTAGCACGGTAAATAGTTACTTAGATAAGAAGACGTGATTACTTGTAAATAGCGAAGATGGAGCCTACGGAGACGAGGCAGTCAATGTTGGAGGAACCGTCCAGCGGGTCGAAACACACGATGTATTTTCCTCGACGCTCAGTCTCTACCTGCACAATTGATAAAATATACAGTTGGTTAGATTGCCCCCTCTGACGTTGTTATCTTTATATTGGACAATAAAGTATGCAGTTTAAAAGTAAAAGTTACCTCAATGACGTTCTCATTTTCCTCTGAGACGAGCAGGCAGGTGGTGAAGGAGGACTTGAGCATGTTCACAAACAGCTCGTTCGAGAGCACGTCTAGCTTCTTCACCTGCTCGCCCTGCACGTTCGTTTCGCCGGAGATGCCGTGCCTGCGCAAACGCATTAATATCGACATCATCAACGTATCATCAAAGAATACTAACTTAAACTGGAGCCGTCACATTAAGGCCGCAGTATTAAAGTTATAGAAACACGAAAAATAAATATACATAGTTTGCTGACTCGACCAAATTGTGAGAGGCCCTATGACTAATATCTTTAATGTTTGGATAATATGTAATTTTTTTATGTACTTTAGTTTTTATCCGACTGCCGCGTTTTCCAGTTAAGTATTGACTAATTCTTAAGACATTTGGTTGTGTTCCGGCGCGGAGAGCAAGGCAGCCGATGAAATTACTGGCACAACAGTTATTATACCATCTTAGTTGGAAACACATCTGCAAACTCCCTGGTGTCGCGGTAATCACTTACCACCAGGTGACCCACTTCCTCGTGCTCCTTATTATTTTATTTAAAAAAAAGATGGCATATTGTACCTGAAATAAGACAGTGCATAGGTAGTGCACATTCACGACATTCAAGAGAATGCGCTAATAAATTTATTTATACCGTTCAAGGATGACGAGTTCGAATCACTTCTCGACCGATTGTAATATAAAAATATGAGTCGCGTGTCTCGAACCGGTTAAGCAAGATAGACATTTTTTAAATATAAATAATCTCATTTAGTGGGTAGGCAGCAACGATTTGTTCCTAATATAACTTTCTTGCATCTATTGAGGAAAACCCAGTATAGTAATTTGCCAGTGGATGCATTCCCAACCTGTTGAGGAAGATTTTATTCAATACCTAGTTAATTATTTACACGACCGAATTTTGCTATACGAGTACTTGGGAGTTACCTACCTTACGTTACTTTGTACATATTACGTAATATGTTAAGAGAAAGTATTGTGAACGATAGCAATACGGATGCTAGGGGTCATACCTTGTGGTCATACCTACCTAAGTAGATAAATGGCAATACAATAACAAACATCGCATATGAAGCAAAAACATGAAATGAATGAATTTAGTTATGCAAATTTAATATTAGGTGCTTATTCTCAACTTCTACCATTATTTTAACATTTTGAGTGACATTTATTTGTAGTGTACTAACTAACATGCGTCTAATTATCTAAATTGCACAATATCTTTAGTACTAGGTACCCACTGAGTATAACTCAAAATATAGTTAGTAAGAGTTAAGAGTATCTAAGTCGGCACTTAAATATATATGCGACATGTGAGTAAGTGTCGCTTTAGTAGTTTTACCATCCAAGTGACGATATATTATGATTGCTGCTTGCTAAAGGAAATGTTGACCACGATATTTTTTAATCTTTCCTCGTAGTTGTATATTTTACTTCCCCCTCTCTCCAAACTAAAGTGTATCTAACAGAACAAACAATACTAACAGTTTTGCGATGCCGGCTTTTCTGACAGCTGACTGGATGGCCTTAACGGCTGTCTGTATGGAGTTGAGGAGTTGCGTCAGATCCCCCGTGGCACTCGGCGCTGTCTTCTGCTGCGTCAACACCCACCGCGTCAGCGTCATCGCGTTCACGTCAAAAGCTGGCCCTTGCTGCGTCATTATTCTTTATAAAATTTTACTTGTTCGAAAATTAAAATGGCTATGGCGTCGTTAGCGCTCAGCTGTCGGCGCGGCACTGACCGAGCGAAGGTTACCGTTGCCGGTATCAGTAAACGTTGTTCTTTATTCGAGTTTATGAACTAGTGTTTTCCTACAGGTTTCGTGACGATAAAGTTAGGTATTAGTATAATATTATTATCCTCTGTGGTAATATTAACTTTCATACTGCACGAAGTATGTCCTCTAAAAACTTGGTAGGTAGGGCTTACGATTGCTGATTAATACTGCAGTGTGCATTTTACACGTTGGGTTCCGGATTTTGCGATCACTAAGTTTGTCTGCATGCACAAATGTAACATAGAAATTGCATTCTCTCTGAATATGTATAGGTATATAGTTAGCTAACTCCGTGGCCCTAACAATAATTTAACCGCTCAAGTTGAATTTCTAGCTCTGTCTAGTGTCATAAGAAAGGAACGCGCACTTAAAAATATAAATTAAACTAGGATGGTCATATCAGGGTCACATAAGGAATTAACCAAATGGTCACAACTTTTAATGGTACCTACCATTACCTTAGTGGTTTATCTTCGTACAAAAAATTGAACACACAAGAGAACAAGATTACATGGTGCAAATTGCAAAGTAATTTCAATGCACAAACTGACCGAGACATTATTTTAAATAAAAATCTTGTAACAGATTTCCGTCAGTGTTATTTTTAAATGCTAGGTGATGAAATTTCGTAACGTTGTATAATCAAATGTGTTTTTCTCGTGTTGTTCTCGAATTTAGTGATAAGATACAAAACATTATTTTTCTGTAGGTTCTTATCAAGGCAACATGTTGAGTCTAAACTCGGACAAAAGATGATCTTTTTGTTTCATTTTTATCGAGTACCAGATTTTATGTATCTAATTATTAAAATTTTCAAGGTTAATTTTCAATAGAGGGGCTATCTCTTAGATGTTCTGAGTGGTGTGGAAATGAACGGAGAGAGGCACAGGTAAATCAAATGTCATAATAAAGAATACTTAAGGCACAAACACACAACCCAATACTATCTATGTAAATAGATCTTCACCACTTTGCTAACTTAAGAATTAAAAACGAATTTTAGTCAGATTTGACAGCCTTTAATAATAATTCCTTATTATGTTCATTAAGTAGGGTTTTTTATTATTTTCTATGCATATCAACATACACTTGAAACTTTTCATAAACATTGCTATGCATGTTATTGTAATTATCCCAAAACGGATTATTAAGATGTAAAAGTTGCAATCGAAAAAGTTATTTCTACTCTCCAATAGATGTCGCCGCACGTTCGAGTATTTTTTGTTAAACTCGTGGTAATCTTCAAACGGAGCATTTATTGGCAATAGTTAAGCTACGGAACCCTAATACACTGGTCCAACAGGCTCTTGTGGGGGTTAGAGAGACTTCTACATGGAAAATTCATCGACTAAAACCGTTGTACCCGTAGATAACCATACTTAAATAGATACCTAACCACGATACTTCAAGTCGACATGAGTTTGTCTAATGTGGTTATCGCGCGGCACATATATTTAAAACGAGTGGAATAAAATGGGCGTGTGCTGAATAATCGGTGGGCTTGCGCTGACGTTAGGTTACGCAATACAAACCGGTAGAAGCGGGAGGCTTGGCTTTTGCCTTTTAGTTGCTAAGGTCATGTCATTGCAAATGAGGCAGTTCGCTCTAAACAAAGGGTTAAAAAAATATAACTCACTAGATGCTCCAAGGACGGATCCAGCATTGGAAGCCCCTCGGCTGGAGCTCTCCCGATCGTGATGAAACTTGTAGATAAGTAGGTAGTTGAGATTGATTTAATGTTTTAGTTCGAATGTGAGCAGGGCATGATAGGGGGACCGAGGGGAGAGCATCATTATGCTCTCCCCTCATCATTATGATGTGTAATATTAATTAAAACTGAAATTATGTATAGGTCAATTATAGTTAGGTTCCGCAGACTTAGGCCAAAGAATAATAATTATTTAAAAATATTTTTATAAAAACTCTCATGTTGTAAGCAAAAGGAAGGTATTTTTCTAAATTTTAACATCAAATTATTTCTCCTAAATTGCAAGTTTATGCAACAAACCGAAAAGAACAACTATCACGACATGATCGATCGTTGTTATTAATTATAATACTCGTAACATTCTTAAACCTACCATTCTGCAGCTATTTCTTGTCGAACTACTTGTTTAATAAAAAGGGACGCACAAACGAACAATTCGAGCAAAGGCCAGCGAAGCTTGCATGCAGAAAGGGTACACAATGGCCGCCCAAGATTGGTTTATCTCTGTGTACCTACGTCCCCTTCTTTTAACGCCGGTCAGACAGCTGCGGGGAGCGGTAAATTAAACTAACAGGCCGTCATTTATTCTTACAACTTAGAAAGGAAAACGAGCAAGTGGGTCTCTTGATGGTAAGTGATCACCACCGCCTATGGACACCCACAACATCAAGGACATTGCAGATGCGTTGCCATCCTAGACGGCTAAGATGTAACCTCTTGTCCCAGTAATTTCACCGGCTGTATTGCTCTCCGCGCCAGAACACAACAGTTCAAACACTCCGGACGTAATACTACCCGCAAAATACCATCATGTTAGGGTGGCAGAGTCAAATCAAAAACAAAACGTAAAACATAACAATTTACTTAACAAACTTAATCGAAACAATATATTTAGTTACATAATCAGTGAAGGAATCGCTCAGCCATGGTGGCTTTCTTGTAATCGTTTTTGCCACGGAGCACCCAGCCCTGGCCCAGGCTCTTGTGCACGTCCTTGACGGGCTCGTCATCGGCTGCCATCAGCTGGACGAGGAACATGCGGCGCGGCCGCTCCGACAGGTTGCGGTAGCTACCGTGCAGCGTCAGGTACGAGAAGATCACGACGTCGCCGCGCTCCGCGTACACGGGGGTCGCTTTCTCCACGGGATAGTCGGCCTGAGGAGAATTGGTGGGATGAGACAACTATTTTGAGGAGCCACGTCGTCTATCGATGGAGTATAAATATGTCAGCTGGCGAAACGTTGGTGTTAAACTAAAAACCCATTGCACTAGACAATGTTCTCTTCATAGAAGTGTACATTTTGTTGGTAGCATTATCAGTGACGCGACCGTGGAGTCTCTACTGCATTAGTATTCTCAGAAACTTCATTTGCTGCGGCCCTAACATAACAGCCCAAGTTTAGTTTAACCTGCGTCTCTGTCTAACTAGTGTCATAAGAAAGGGACGCAGATAGAGATAAACTAAACTTGGCCAATCATGTTAGGGCCACTGGTGTATACTGATCGCTAAATTCAGACATAACTCATCAGATATCATCAGATACGTTACAACCTTTTTTTTTATGAAATAGGAAGGAAAACAAGCAAGTGGGTCACCTGATGGTAAGTGATCACCACCGCCTATAGACACCCTCAATACCAAGAAGATTGCAGATGCGTTGCCAACCCAGAGGGCTAAGATGGAAAACCTCTTGTGCCAGTAATTACACCGGCTGTCTTGCTCTCCACGCCGGAACACAACAGTGCTAGCACTACTGCTTAGCGGCAGGATTAGCGAGCAAGATGGTGGTAGCAAAACGTCTTATTCATGACATGTCTTAGCAGTTTTCTTGCGACACATCGTCTTAGACCAGAAAATTATTTAGTAAATGAATAACCTACATTGAAGTTTTGACAAAAATAAGCGCTAAATAAAAAGGACAACGTCTGCGGAATTTTTCATCTCATCTAATCTGTTCTATGGAGATGCAGAACCCTCGGTACGCGAATCTAACTCGTACTTGACCGGTGTTTTTACTCGCACCATCTGCTGTTTTAAAGCTATTTACTTTAATCAAGGTGGTCTTACCGGGTTCATGTAATGGTACGCGTCTCCTTTCTCAATGGAGCCGAAGTCTTCGAGCGGGCCGAGCTTGTGCGAGCCGGGGTAGATGCACAGCCCGCCGTTCTCGGGGTCCGCTTTGTCGATGTGGATGAACGCCGCCACCATAGAGTCTTTCTTGAACGGGAAGTAGTGGTAATCCTGCAGATCAATGGGAAAGATTAGAACAGACAACGAAAGGGTTTTGAAGGGCTCCATTCTAGTGGTAAACTTCATAACTAAGCAAACAAATGACCGTTTTTTTTATACAATGTAGGATGTCAAACGAGCAAGTGGGTCACATGATGATAAGTGATCACCACTGCCCATATACACCCACAACACCAAGGAGATTGCAGATGCGTTCCCAACCTAATTTCACCGACTGTCTTGCTCTCCACGCCAGAACGCAACAGTGCAAGCACTGCTGCTTAGCGGCAGGAATAGCGAGCAAGATGGTGGTAGCGATTCGGTCGAACAGACCTTGCACAAGGTCCTACCACCCTGACCACTACCGCTATAGGTAGATATGAATATGGCATTGTTAATTTTTTTACAAAGTCTAATTCCAAAACCATTTCTAGGAATAGGGATATTAAACCGTTTTCTGATATTCTAGTAAAAAAATACTTTGTATTTGTGTTTATTTTTGCAAAATAAAGTTTGACTTTTGTTTGGCCTTATCGTCAGTACCTTTTGAATTTGTTTGCACTTTTATCAAAAAGAATAAAAATGCCACCCGTCCATAATCTATATATATAAAATTCAAAGTCCTGACTGACTGACTGACTGACTGACTGACTGACTGACTGATATATCAGCGCACAGCCCAAACCGCTGGACCTGGAGACTTGAAATTTTGCACATAGATACCTTATATAGTGTAGGCATCCACTAAGAAAGGATTTTTGGAAATTCCACCCCTAAGGGGGTAAATTAGGGGATGAAAGTTTGTATGAAAGTCCGTCAGTTTTGAAGTTAAAACCTTGAATTTTTGTTGTTAGGCTTACGTAAAAAAATTAAGTTATACGGGTCTCAGTGTTTTTGATAATTCCACCCGTGAAGGGGTGAAAAGGGGGATAAAGTTGTGTATGGAAAGGCCTACATTTTCACAGCAAAAATCACTACATTTATTATTTAGGCTTATAACGCAACGAGTATATCGGGTGTTATTGGAATTACAACCCTTAAGGGGGAAAAGGGGGATGAAATTTTGTATTTGAGTTGTTCATTCACAAATTTTTTGTATTGAAGTAAAAATAACGTACGTGGTAACGTTATTACTAAGCCTCTATTTGCCACCTATCTATCCGTCTGTCTGCCACGAGCAAACATGTCTTGACTTTTTTTTATGAAATAGAAAGGCAAACAAGCAAGTGACTGATTAGCGATCATCGTCCAACCGAAACTATTGAATCAAGAAAGCTGAAAGTTGGAAAATAGGTTTATTTTATAACGTAGGCATCCGCTAAAAAACCATTTTTGGTATTTTTTACCTTTAGGGGGAAAACAGGGGTGGGTGTTGAACTTTGTATGAAAGTCTTTGTTGACTGAAGTTATAAACATGAAAATTTGAATTAGAACTACTGATCATAAATAGCTTATAAGTATTATAACGTATTTCAGGATTTTTGCATTTTTACATTTAAAGGGGGAGAAGCGGGGGTGAAAGTTTGTAAGGACGTATTGATTTTTTTTAATAGGAGCTTGTAATTTTGAATTACAGCTACTTATCATAAATAAATAATGACACGTCACAGGGTTTTTGGATTTTCAAATTTGTAGGGGGAAACGAGGAGTAAAAATTTTGTATGGATGGAGGTATCGGGTTTTTAATAGGAACTTGAAAATTTTGAATTTTACATACTTACCATAAATAAATAATTATGTGTTTCAGGGTTTTATGACTATCGAATTTTAGAGGTGGGAAACGGGGGTGAAACTTTGTATGGAAGGGAGGTATCGGTTTATTCAAAAATAAGAATTTCGAAATGATTGTTTATTTTAGGGTATTTTGATTTTTACATTGGAAGGGGGCAAAACGGACGGTGAAAATATGAGAGGGAGTGAGAGCACTTATAAGTTTTTGATTCTAAAAAAAAAGACATTTGTTTTCTGTAGGCCATGCGGGCGAAGCCGCGGGCAGGACATAGTTATAAATAAATAATGAGATATTTCAGAGATATTAGATTTTTAATTTGAAGGGGTAACACGGGGAGGGGGGAGTTTGTATGGAGGTATCGGTGTTTTTTAAAGGTAGAAACTTGAAAATTAGAACTATTGAGCATAAATGAATACCGCTGTGTTTAAGGGTATTTGGATTTTCACAATTAAAACGAGAGAAACGGGGTTAAAAATTTGTATGGAGGTATGGAGGCTTTTTCGAATATATAAACTTGGAAGACTTAAAGGGATCACAGTTAATGTTACAAAAACGAAAGTAATGGTGTAAGAGAAGAATGAAGAGGTTTCTGAATGTGTAATAAAGATTGGTAATGAAAGAGTTGAACAAGTGAAAGAATTTATGTACTAAGTAGTATGTTTACTAGGGATGGAAAGCACGATGAAGACATTGAAAGGAGAGTGAAAGCGGGAAATTGGGAGCTCTGCGTGCTTTTGTGAGCAGCCAGAATGTCGCATCCAGCAACGTGAACAGCCAGACGTGCCTTTTACGACGTGTTAGTTTCCACGTTGATGTATGGAAATGAAAGCTGGGTTTGCGAGAAGAAGCATAGGAGTAGAATAAATGCCGTAGAGATCCGTTCTCTGAATAGTATGAGTGGGATCAAGCTGACTGAGAGAGTGAGAAATGGTGTTATAAGAGAGAGGTGAGATCTGAAAGAAGATGTAGTGACTAGAGTAGAGAAACGAATGTAACGTTGGTTTGGGCATGTTGAACGAATGGATGAAAGGCAATTATGTTAGCAAATTTATGAAGGTGATGTGACTGGGCGAGTTGGTCGAGGGCGGCCTCGACGTACTTTTGCCAACCAAATTTGTGATGTCCTGAAGACAGGTCAAACCAGAAGTACACGGAACCGCCGAGCATGCATGAAGAGAGGAATGTGTGTGGCCCTAGCGAGGGAATATACCAAGACCAGGGCAAATGACGTTCTGTGGTCTCTGCCTACCCCAAAGGAAAACAGTCGTGAGCTTATAATAATAACTATAAAAATGAACTTGAAAATTAGAATTGTAGCTGCTCATCATAAATAAATAACGATGTTTCGGGGTTTTCGGATTTAGATGTCATTTGTTTTCTGTAGGCCACGCGGGCGAAGCCGCGGGCAGAAGCTAGTAGACCATAAGAATAGACTAGTAATCTAAGAATCTCGTAATTCATATTGGCTATAGTTATAGATAGTTCCGCTTATAGGAAGCAAAGTCCTGACTTATCACAACGCGATATTTTTATAGGTTATTGGTTTGACCCAGACTTATAGTATTCAAATTCTTTGATCTCAGTATTATAAGTGGCTTGTTGGCCGCCGTCATACCTGGTGCATGAGGTACGGCGCTCCAACTTTGGGCGGCTTGTAGTGGGCCTTCGTGTGGTGCAGCAGGATGTCTTCCGTCCCCATCACGCCTTCCAGCGTGTCCAGCAGGTTGTGGTGGTGCAGGAGATGCGAGAACACCGCGCTGTGGTACTGAAGGTTGTGGATCGAGTGTACCTGGAGATGTTAAAGTCACCAATTTGTAACAGCAGTTCGGAGTTACTCAACACAAATGACAGCTATAAGTTTTAAAGGAGTCAGAAGTAAAGGCATCGACGTAGCCTTTCAAGGTATTTTACCGCTGTAAGGGTTTTAAAGGTCAGGACCCCAAACGATGAAAATGACAGCTAGATTAGGTACATAACAAGATAAACATACAAAGGCGAAATTATCCCTTTAATTAAGGTGTCTACCTTATGTGTCATGTATAAAGAATAAGTCGTCTTTGAACGTCAGGTTTGTCTTGTAGTCTGTAATTTTCATGATTTTCTCATTAATTTTCATGAACTCTATGTTAGAGTTTATTCTAATACGGACTAAAATGCACGAGCATAACGGGTTTTTATGATCGGGAATCTACATTTTCGGAGACACTGTTAAGATAGCAATATACAAAACATTGACTTCCTTACACAGTAGGATAAACATTTTGTTATTAAAAACCACCGATCAAAACAAGATGTAATGACGACAATGTCTTGTGCGTGTGTGAAAATGATGTAAGCACGGTCAGCGCCGTAATGATCACAGTTCATTCTGCTATCTCATTGGTCATCTTTAGAAGCATTCGACCAATTCAGGCACTTGCAACGATGTTACTCTAACTCCTCATCTAACTCCTGCGCTTAAATGTAGGGCGATTTTTGACTTTCGAGCTCTCGACACTTGCCAGCCGCGCGCCATCAATGCCGGCTAAAATATACGCTCGCGTATTTGATTGGCCCGCGGGTAGCGGGTGTCGAGCGCTTATAAGTCAAAAATGGACTAGATTTTATTTTTAATGGCGATTCAGTAGACAGTGGATGTTTTCTATAATATTACTAAATTACAATTGAACTTGTCTGTCATCCATTCATCATACTTGTCAGAGGCGGACTAGCAGTGGGGCGACTTTGACTTTCGACCGCTCGACAATCGCCCCGCACGCCAATCAGTGCCGGCTAAAATATACGCTCGCGTATTTGATCCGCGGCTAGAGAATGTCGAGCGCTCGAAAGTAAAAATCGACCCGCAGTTTTGGCAGCCCTCGGCCGTTCAGTAGGTACCTACTGTTGTATATGATAGATAGAGAGGCATACAGTCGGACGCTTTTTATAGGTATTAAAACTGCTTAAACTTCGTTTTTGTTCGAAGAAAAACTTCTGAACTTGCACTATATTTTTTATTTGCTAAGGCATACTTACAGAGTACTCCTGGTTGTCAGTGGCCCTGCTCATGGCAGATCCTAGCCACGCCGCCTCCATGCCAGGGTTGTTCTTCAGGAAGAACAGCCTGTCGTACTCCTTGGAGACCACGTCCATCTCCTGTTCCGTGAACAGCCCAGACACCTTGATGTACCCATTGTCCTTGTAGAACTGAATCTGTTCCGGGGTGAGCTTTACCATTTTGCTGGATTTCTATCTGTAATTATACAAAATAGAATATAATTAAAATGGAAAAAATAAAAAACTTTTTTTTTCATTAACCCTGACATGACTGCAATGCCCAAGTTTAAAGTATTCTTGCCTGCATCTCTGTCGAATTAGTATTGTAAGAACACCGCAACTACAATGCAATGACTACAAAAACAGAACATAGGCACATAGTGATAAATTAAACTTGGCCGGTCATGTTAGGACCACAGTCACCACAGCCTTTGTACGTATGACGACTTTAAGATTATAGACACTCGGAAAAAACTGCTTTATATTTGAGATCAATAAAATAACGAATCTTTGCAAGTACTTAAAAAATAATACAGAGCACGCGACATAAACCGTTTTAATTGGTTTATTTTATTTTAAGTATGTATTTCAATATCTACAATGCGCGAAAACATAAGAAATTACTTTGTAAGTAAGTTACTTATTAAAAAAAATCACGCCCAGAGTCAGCCTTGTAGTATTTTGTCTGTCACGCATTTTAAACAGAGTTAGTAAATGTGTTCGTCGTGCAGAAGGTACACTTGTGGGATTTAGGAAACTAGTAAAGCCTGTAAGTTTGTATCTACATTAATCTGGTTCTTAGCCCGCGAATATAGTTTGGTTAAGTTAGACTTACAGTTTTTTAACTTTAAATCGCGAAATAAATACAGGGTATGTAGCGACTGCGACGCTACTTGACGATAGAAAGGAAGGAAGACGTCTGCGTCCGTACTGATTTACGCACTTTAATTACATGTTGTTTTGAATTGTCGCAGTTATCTTAAACACTACAAGATGTAATTACTCAAGCGGTGCACTATTACAATGTCCGCGATCAAATAAAGTCAAAAAAGAGCGCCATTTTTGTGACAAAAGTTTACATCTCTGTTGTGGAGGTGAATAAAAATGTTAAATTACTGAAATATCTACTATGTGCCTATAAGTATTAAAAAAATAAGCAGCGGGCAGACGGACGGACGGATGGAAATGGCGAAACTATAAGGGTTCCTTGTTGAGAATCCTGATGGGAAAAGTCTAGCAAAGAACCAACAGTTAGAATCAGTTATATCGATGCAGTTTATTAAGGTTCACAAATATCCTGACAATAGTTTTTGAGCGCCTTCTGTGCTGTGGTGATATCGATAATCTGATGCTGACCGATTATATTTAACAATGCGGACAGAAAAATATGAGCTCCTGGTGTAGGGGCTAAATGAAATAAAAGTTTGTAGTAAGTATATACAAGAAACTTTACAGTAGGTATGCAAATTCCAAATTGGAACAAATTGCCTTTTTTGCTTTTTACCAAATTGCCACTTGTTGCTACAACGCTGGTTTCGCGAAGTAGCAAAGTTCTAATTTGTTTTAATTTGTTAATATGGACCTTCGCAAATTAACGCCTGAATCTATTTAACTCCAAACTTCAGAAGTCTGAACCACGCTTTTCGGTTAAAGAAGTTAACTTGCTAATAAATCCTAACTGCTGCCCTAACTTGGCCACCAACGCTGAACTTATCCCTCAGTAGATATAAGGATTAAGGGATAGCACTTGGACTGTCATGTCAGGGCAACTAGACTAAGAAAATAACTTACTTTAAAAAATATGGAATAATTATGTACCTGAGTATGAGACCCTCGATTCTGCGTCTGCGACGACCGAATGCTGGCGCTATGGTCATCCCATAGTTTTTATGTCGTCCACATGGCGATGTTGGTTTACACTTATCTGTAACCTTTGGCTTCGTTATCAATTCAGCTGTATCGCAAATTCATAACATCCAGTATTACTAGTGTCCCGCCGTGGGTTTCTCTATTACTTGGATGATTAAGTAAAGCTCTTTAGTAACACAGACGAAAAGACTGACAACAAATTAAGGAAGCAACAAATGTACGAATTATAATACTCACTCACTAAATCACAGTATCTCTTTTTGTCATTTGTTTTCTTGTACAATAAAGAATTTACTTACATACATAGATAGAAGAATCGGGTATGTTACATTCATTAGATCTTTAAAATCTAAAATCTTTTAGCTTTTAGTTACGTAGCGTAACGCAAAATACTTACGTACAGTCGGCGTCCAATATATCGGAGCGGGCACGATGGTTAAAAATATGCGAACACACCCGAACGTATTTGACAATAGAGTCGAGTTCAAATATTTTTGACTGTCTCGCCCGCTCCGATATATTTGACACTGACAGTACATAGGTACACCCGTGTCTTCTATCGTTATTCGTAGCCGGTTACATTGTACATGGCACAGCACGGTGGAGTTTACCCTTCCACAGAACGTCAAGGTAAAGTAGTAGTACCCTTTTGCGTTGCTTTGGGTGGCCTAATTCCCCTTCCTTTTCATTTTCCTTATACTATCAAAGGCCACAGCCACGCGGCTGGTATTCTTAGGATGTAACGAGTGTCCATAGGTGGTCATGATTAGTTGATATTATTCTCCGCTTGCCTGTTTACCCCGTATGACAAAAGAAGAAAAGAAGAAGAGATGGCGTTGTTTTCACGGAATTACGGTTAAATTTGACGTAGGGTGTCTGTCAGTCTAGCCCTTAATATCTTTGACTAAGTAAATAATACCTACCATTCGGTGGTTCTAACATGACCAACTCAGGTTTAATTTATCCCTCCCTGCGTCTCTGTCGAACTAGTGTCATAAGAAAGGGACGCGCATAGAAATAAACTCAGATATATATGTATACTAAAATTAGCCGGTCGTTAGGGCCACGGGATTAGGACTAGCACAGGGCAAACCCGTCTAAAAATAATATCCGCGAACACATTAGTGAAACATCAAGTGTTATCGCATGTTTGGCCTTCCATATAATTGTATAATTTGAGGTCAAAACCTAACTAATGTAAATAACAATTATATCTGATAGCAGCTACGATGAGGGAGACAGGACTTAAAAAAACTGAGTTTTGGTTTTATTTAGGCATAAGTACTTAAATTACAGTAGAAAGCAAGGCTAAATTAAACCAAATATTATAAAATTACATAATCTTTCGCAAATAATAATAACGATGGAAAATACTTTAAACCTTTGAACCTTACAATGCCACCAATTAAAACATTACAATCATTATCATATGAGCAAGTTTATGGAAACTTTATGGGATCTATGATATGATGAATATTAAGGTGCATGCATACAATCCTATCATACGCGTTACAGCTTGTGGCTCAATATATTGAGACGGGAAGAATCCGTGATCTTATCATAACCGCCAAAGTTTAATTTAGCCCTCGCTACGGCTCTTGCATGATGGCGCAGTTTAGTGTCGTAGCTTGCCCTGTATCAATATTTGTCGAGGGGCCCTTCTACCCGACTGCAGCGAGGGTAATGATTTTATGGTTCTACAAATCGAGGCCCCTGTAGCTCGGGGGCCCCGTATCACTGATACGGCTGATACAGCGGTAGCTACGCCCTTGGACAGGTGTCATTTAATTCTCCCTGCGTAGACAGAGCTCTACCTAGTGTTAGATACGAGACGCACATAAAGATAAACTTAACTTGAGAGGTCATGTTAAGGCCATAGAGGCGACAGACAGAGAATTAACGTAATTGTCAAATTTTTTTATGAAAAACTTTACAATTATATCAAATTGTAGCACTTGTAATTTTAATGGTATAGGGCGCAGTTCCGGCAGTTGCTTTTTGTGTTGAACAATGCAATACATCTAAAGTTTTGCATTACATATCGTCACTTGGATGGTAAACCTACTAAAGCGACATGTGAGTAAGTGTCGCTTTAGTAGTTTTACCATCCAAGTGACGATATGTTTATTTATAAAAAAACAGCGCTTATACAATACCCCTTATATTGTATAACCCATGGTAGTATCTCATGTTTTAATTTTCCATAACAGGCGTCATAGCGATATTGAGGGTTAGATGTCAATTTGGTCCATGACTTTTCCTATCGTCGGCGATAAGGGAGAAGTATCTACATGAGTTATGGTATTCGGTATGCAAGTCACAGTTGCTAGATCATTCGACGTTTCAAAACAGTTCGAGAATTAATCTCATCGTGACAACAGCGTTTCTGTGGCTAACATGACCGGCCAAGTTAAATTTGGTCTGTTTGTCCTAGTTTCGTATTACGATTATAAAAAAGAAATATACATAATATATATGTATAATATACTAGATGTCTTGCGTGTGAAGGTTTTGCGGGTGGTGGGACCTTGTGCAAGGTCCGCCAGGATCGCTATCACCATCTTGCTCGCTAATCCTTCTAAGCAGCAGTGCTTGCACTGTTGTTCCGGCGTGGAGAGCAAGACAGCCGGTGCAATTACTGGCACAAGAGGTATTTCATCTTGGCCCTCTGGGTTGGCAACGCATCTGCAAACCCCTTTGGTGTTGCAGGTATTAATGGGCAGTGGTGATCACTTACCATCAGGTGAACCGCTTGCTCGTTTTCCTTCCTATGTTGTATAAAAAAAGCGGGACTCCTAGGACTACTTCGTTCATAATTGCGGGATTACAAATACAACTACGGGATTGCCCGCAGAATCAGCGACGGTTGACCGCCATAGAGAATATCTGAACTCTGGTCCAGGAGGGCTACTGTAGTGTTGCATTGAGTACCAATCGAGTAGTTATTGATAACCTCGCTTTAGTGGCGAAAGAAGTGCACCTGTTTGACCTGAGTCGTAAATTTTATCTCAGGCTCTGCGTGGCCGTGATCCGAGGAGAGCTCTTTAAAATCTTTCGCGATTTGAGGCTATTTCATACAACATACTCTGACTCTAAAAAAAATTTGGTTGTGATTACACCTACTGAATACCGGCGTGCAGTAGTAGCTTGCTGCGTTGTTTTGTACAGTGAGCGAGATCCTGGTAGTTTGAATGCCAATTGAATGGATACCCTGAAATGTTATCCATCCTCTATAATCCTCAGAGTATTTATAATGTTGGTATAGATAGGCGACGGCATTATTACAAAGTTAATTCAATACGGCAATGAGTTCAAGTCAATCACATTTTCATAGGACACGTTCGTGTCACCACCTAAATCATTTTGCCTTTGAGTTTTTGGTTAAATTGTTAAGTTTTCAGTCTTACTTATCTCAAGTACCTAGTAAACAACATTCTAACCTCAAATTAAAATTTTTGCTACCAAAATAGTGTTTATTGTTTAAAAACACATTCTAAAGCAGCACATTATAAATCTCCTCTTTATTTCCAGCCTAGTTTAGTTTTATTTTGATGTGAACATAATTCTAACCTAGTATTGAACTTTTTTCACATAAGCGTTGTTTATAGCATAAATAAAACGAGGTTCACATGGACAAGAGTAGATAAACAGATTTTATTACTAAATCTGTATGGAACTTGTCTCAATTATAAGACCGCAGCGAATTGAATTCGACATTGTGTCTTAAAATTTAAACACTGCCGATTTAAAGAATAATTTATAAAATGCTCACATAAAAAAAAACAAGTTATGAAACTGAGCTTCATATTTTATTTACAAGAAACACTTATATGTGACAAATAATTACTTATTAATTATTACAAAAAAACAGCAATTATTATCGGTTATAGGACATTAATACTCTATTCTTTTGAAAAGATCATTAGGCATATTGGCAGTCAAGTAACATAAATTAAACCGGAAAAGTATTGCTAATATAGAGGCATCTTGCTTTGTTATGTTTTCGTTGTAAAATTATCTACGTCCCAAACAATGACGTGGATATGTTACTGAATACATACACTCAGTATCTAGGAATAGAGGTTATTTTTTTGTCTGATTTCATACAATTGCCAATGAACAGTTCAGTTAAAAATGAAAGATCTCGCTCTAAACACCAAATAAAAATGTATACAGAAAGACATGTATTTACCAAACTCATTCTTATACGTGTCATCATGGATGGGTTTTAAATACAAAAATAAATAGAATTTAAAAACTTATTTAATTCTATTTGACAACCAGTTTATCATAAAATACGTGTCCTTAATAATGGCTGAGTATCTAGGCTGACTTGCACCAAAAAGTTGCATATCCTTAAGACATTAAATTGACACATCTTGTTATATCTTGTATGAATTTGACGTGGTATTGCGTCTTTGCACGATCGGAAGTCCAGCGACCGTTCGTTGTGATGCTTTTTGAGCTATATTTTGTTGGATATAGCTCAAAATGCAAGCAAAATGGACGCATCCCGGCTGATGATGACGATCCTATACCCTACATGTAAATCCATTAGGATAATTGTCCATCTGTATGCCATTCAGCCATTTATGTGTGAAAACTTTTTCTCGGTTCAAGTCAGCTTGATTAATCATTGGGTAAAATCAAAATGAATGTTGATCACATACATAAACCTGATCTTACACATGATACCTAGGTAATTCATTGTCAAACGCTATAGGAATAAAATTATTAGTCAGACTACATAAAACACTGTCGTAAAACACGACCTATTTATTTTTCACTTCATTACCCAGTCTTTGTGTTCTACAGTTCTAAACGTATCGGCTGCTAGCATTGTAGTAATTTTAACCTTTTCACCGTCCCTTTAAATACTAAAGTCGTCTCTCGTTCAACTTATACAATAATACAATAATAAGTCAATTGTTGTAAAAGTTGAACTTTCGGATAATTACGAACGTGCGCTATAATCATTAACTTTATTCAGTTTTGTAACAATGTCATTACTAATTAAACTGATATAAATTGTCACAAAACTGGTACGAAACTGATATTAATTATTTTAGTAACAGAAATAATGACGTTCTTAGCGTGTAAACTAACCCCCTTTATTCATAAACGCTGATATTCATAGGCTTCGTCTTTACCTGCTATCGTGCCGTTTGCGTTCGAAAACGGGAACCAAACATATTTTTGGTAAAAGATGTTTATAAACATTTATAAATTGTATTTTTTTTAGATAACACACATATTAACTAAGAAAGCTTTAGTCAGCGTTTATGATTAAGGGGGGTCTATCATAGGCAGTTGGTGCAGGTGATGCGGAAACGATAAAAAGTGATAATTTAAAAAATATGTTTTGGCAAACCCGCGTTTTTAAATACTTATTACAATTACATACCATTATTGCCATAAATCATAGACGATCCTATCAGTTCAGGAAACAGAATTTTCTTGGCTTTTGAATAATAAACAGGGTTCCACACTTATAAGCTTCCGTTCGGACGTATACTACAAACTAGATAGTAACTTATCAAGTCATATTTGGTCATATAGGTACCATTTAATCTTATAACCTTTCATTATTATTTTAGTAGATACACATATGTCACTATGTCAAACATTAGCAATTTTTGTTGCACAGACAGGACAACAGAAATTCACGACTGAAACCGATAGCAGAGTACTCGGAGCTTATTCATTCTCATGTAACGGTAATGAGAAATATCCTTAAATTACAAGTCGATAAGTGTGAAATTAGTTTCTTAATTTAAAAAAAGTGCCACGAGAATTCCTGACCCCGCTAATCACAATGACCATGATAAGAGTAGATATCCAATCCTAAAAAAGTCCCTTCGGGGTTTTAATCTTCACACCAGAAACCGTAGCACGCTAACTTGCACCGTGGACATAAAGCATATATCCCGTTCTATCCAGCTAACGTGTGCGAAGGGAGTGAATGCCTAATGTCCGCGATAAACCATCAATGTGTGTGTGTGTGTGTTACCAATGCAGGTCTCAAAACTTTGTAGAGGGCTCCTCCGCCAGGTCCCAAAGTCCAATAACTAGCTAGCTACTATTTGGTAGTATCCGCAAACCAGTGTTGGCTCACAGGGCGTAGTTAAGATACTCCTGACCTGTAGGTCCTCAAGGACCTCATTCCCTGGTCGTTAAAGGTCTAGGCCGTGAGCGCCACGAACTGGTGGAACACGTCCAGGATGTGGGGATCCAGATCTTGCGTGAACAGCAGCGTCTCGAGGGTACTGCTGTACTTCTGCACTTGTTCGTGGTGCTGGAATAAAAAGTCATATTTACTGATAAAATCGACTGCTAGAAAATATGGCGAGGGAAATCACTTGAATCAACTGCTTTTTATTACCCACCTCCCGCCAGAAAGGAGCCTCGTAACATTTGCGTTTTCATATTCGTTTAAATCTATCCGCAAGGATCGTCAGTCAAAATGTAACCACTTCGACCGAGTGATTGCAACTAGGTTTTCCAAGAGGATCATGACGCAGTACTCACGGCAAGAAAAACCTGGCGCAGCCGGCCGACGGTGCTGCGGTACCAGCCGGTGGCCGGGTCGCGCGCGTCCGTATCGCAGCGCACCAGGTGCTCCGACAGGATCATGATGAACCGCTGGAACACGATCAGGAACAGCCGCTTCTGGTCCATGTGCGCCGCTTCCAGCCGCTCCTCCATACGCTCCACGGCCTGAGAGGACATCGAAACATCAGCATACGGGTGTTTCTCTGCTATTTGGAAATTCGTCCATACAAGACTGTCCTGAAGTAATTTTATTAAATGTTGAGAATGTTTGTTAATAAAATGAAGGGCAATAGTAAACTAAATACATGTCTTAAAAAAGCCCACACATTTTCCTCTTGATTTTTGAGTTATGGACGTTTTTTTCCAAAGCCGTGACAGGGGACTGTTGTAACCATCCAGGGGAATGTTTTACGGACAAAAACAATTCGTATTTTTGTTTAAGTTATCAAAATCTTTATTTTTCTTCGCTATTCTTAAAATATGTAATTGTTTACAAATAAATCAACAGTATTAAAACAAATTTACTTATTATAGTGACTTTTCTTAAGCCTAATAACAGTTACATTAAACTTAACAAAATCAACTTCTTAGTTTAACAGTATTTTTAAGACTAAATCGTATGACACTAAACTCAATCTTTATAATAATGAAAAATATGGTATCCTACCATTTCGCAGAAATTTTATTCCCAAATGTCTCATTTGCCAACTCTCAATTATCTCCGAAAGCAAAACAAAATCTTAGTGTATTTTCTTATGGTTTTATAGAACATAGTACGTTAGGTTAGGTTTATTTTATGAGTTCTGAAAAAAATATGGTTTAAAAAAAATCGTGACTTGGGAAATGAAACAGTTTGGCAAATAAATCATTTGGGAATAATATTTCGGCGAAAAGATAGAGCCAAAAAATATAAAAAATAATAAACAAAAGAAACATTACTACTGCTAAATAATTAATACAACCGATATTTTAGGTTGATATAATACTTTGAAAAATTTGTACTTTTGAAGTAACTAGAGTAACTAACATTAATTGTACAACGCCTTACAAACAAATCAGTCTTAATATTGTACTTTAGGGAAAAATATTTAAATTAACTTATTTTTCTCAAAGACCGGTACAGATACAGGAAAATAATAAAATAATGTTCTCCCTTTTAGACTTAGATCTGGATCTGGTAACTTCTGCAATATCTGGTCAAAACTGACATCAGAACTATCATTTCCGTCCATTCTAAACTTGTGGCCCTTATTATCACAAATTTTCATAAAAGTTACCGTCAGTTCGCTTTCCTCATTATCAACTTGAGTGATAACAGCAGCATAACGATATTCTGTCTTTCTAACGTTAAACTTGACTAGAACGTAATCACCACTATTGTACTGCTGTTGGTTGATTGTACTGGGCCCTGCACTATTCTCAAAATCAGTATGGATATTGTCACACGGTCGTGAAATTTCAGTTTCTGTAACAATGTTACTATCCGGCGAGTGATGGGCTAGCCTGGCTTCGCTTTCGGATTCTGAGTCTGTGTAAATGTCCTCAACGTGAAGTTTCGTCACTTGGTAGTTCATAACCCCTAGATTAAAATGCTGACACTCTTCTTCACAAGAGCAGCTTAAACTTTTCATTATAAGCTTCTCAGCACCTTTCGGTAATCCCAAAGGGCATCGTGATATTTTACCCTTAATTTGATGTATTTTGAGGGTACCATTGAAACTTTTCAAATTCTTGGCGTCTTTCTGAATATCGTTAGTCATATTATTAATTGCATCATCGTCAATCGCAAACATCGTAATTGCAGGACATCTTTGTTGCACAGATTCAATAAAAGATTCCAAACTATCAATGTCACCTCCTGCAGCAACGATGGCATCTGCGGTCCTCTTGCACGTAGCTCCAACACCATCTGCGGCACCCTTGCCATGGCCACTCTCCGAAAAGTTCCAGGAAAACTGTTGTATATTTGGAACCTCTAAATGAAGCCTTGTAGCCAATATATGGAACATAGTTTTGTTCCGATACTGTGTAACGGGTCCGTCGCTTATAAAATGAATGCAGGTAATATGCGTCGATAAAGTTTTGAATATTGGCTTCAAGTGTTCCCATATAGCAGCTGGTGAATGTGCGGTGTTTTGCGAAACAGTACAATAGGATTTCGTAGAGTCTTTTGTGTAAAGTACTACAGTGTGAAGACTAAGCTGAAGCCTAGACCCTCCAAAATGATATGCCTGTATTTCTTCATTATACTTGGTACAGTAATTCTCTGAAAAGTCCATAAGTATTGCAACTTCGTTATCATTAAGATTTTCTTTTAACTCCATAAAGGCTTTGTACTGATGCAATATGTTTCTTTCGTGCTTATAATACGCATCCAATTCCTCGTGCAGTTCTTGTATCAGTTCACTCGGACGAACCGTTAGATTTCTTTTTACATATTTGGTTATAGATCGCACTTTATTTAACTTAGGATCCTTGTAATCTTGTTTTTCAGCTATCCATTTTTTAAACGATATAGGCTTGGTCACATCAAATTCGTCGTAATCTGGATTCTTGTTCATACAACGGTGGCATTCGCGAGATAAACATTTCTCATCGTAACGATCGCAGCAAGTGTTTTCCAGTAATTTGTTATGATTATCGTAATGCAGAATCTTGCGACAACGCAATGCAATCAATTTTAAATTTATATTTGCATGTTTAATGCACAGGCATGTATCCCGTTCGTTTATCTTAGGTGTTACCACCCAGAAAGGACGTAAACGACAGAAAGTCTGGTAACTGATAAGACCACAGTTATTATTTTGAAATTTTTTGTATAAATTAGATATTGTGTCTAATAAATATCTTTTTTGTTTCTTTAATCCGTTTCTTGTCACACATTCCCGTTTTCCTGCACCAATTCGACTATTATCATCATTTTCATAGAAGTTTTGCACTGTCTTCAAATGCTCTTTCGAAATGAACGCAAGACGAGTGCGTTTCAATGGTAATAGAGAGTGATTTTTGGATTTCTGAAGTCTCTTGTACGTTACAGCACTATTTTGAACCCTCCATAACTTATATTTTTTTACTATTGGACCAGATACAACTTTCCCAAAAATATCTTTCTCTTTTTGCGTTTTTAAACCTGCATAGTTCTCTTTTAATTGTTTATTCAATACTTCCCCGAAAAGTGCCTTTTTAACAACATCTCTTCGAGTTTCTGGAGTATCACACATTTTTTTTAGTTTTGTGTTAGGTGACTCTTCATTTTGATTGTTATTATTAGCCTTAATTTCCAACCGCTGTAACCTCTTTTTATATTTTTCCATTTTCCGTTTGTATTCCTGAATCATAAAGTCTTTTTCTTTCAGTACCCTTTCGCGTTTCTTTTTAGCATTTTTCTTTCTTGCTTTAACTAATGCACTTTCTGATAATCTTAAAGGTGCCTGACGTTCTTCTGCGGGATCCTCTGAATCAGGTGTATTTTCTCTTGCGAAAGTATTTGTTATGTCTTTCATGACTTTTTTTTTTGCACGATATTTAGAACAGTGCTCTTTCCAAACCTTTTTAACAGCCTTATGCTCACGACGACTCATATCTTTAACTAACTTTCTTTTGCCTTTTTCTTTTTTCTTTTGATATTTCCGCCTTTCTTTCTCTTTCAGTTCTTCTTTTTTTTGAGGGTCATTTTTAAGTCGTTGATATCTCAAACGCTCAGCTATACGTTTTTGTTCTAGTATTTCTTCTCTTGTTTTGGGTGGCTTCTTTTTCGGTGGCATTTTGAGATTTTACCTACGACAGAGACGATACTTTTAATGGACAAAACCTAAGAAAACAGTCCCCTGTGGTATGAACAGTCCCCTGTGCTATGAAATGACAGGGGACTGTTGGCCAGGGGACTGTCTTTTTTACATGAATACTTTATAAAACAATATCATTTAAAAACTTTCAGATAAACGAAATAGATGTGGCTACATACTAGATTAACAATTATTTTTAGCAAATTTTCGTAATTAAATCTCTTAAAATAGTGAAAAAAAGGCTTACCAGTGGACTGTTTTCACTAACGGCCGAGACGCGTGGTTCACCACCTGTGGCAGTAGTAGCACTAAACAAAATGGCGGCTGCCCGTTTAGCTACACAACCGAACGAATTTCACGCCAATTGCGTTCCGTTTCACGATCAAAATGCTTCGCGCCAAAACTAAATTTGACACCAGCGCGGTTTTAAAATTTTAACAGGGGACTGTTTTAAAAAGTTGAGGACAGCATTCGCACATAGATATCTTGATTAAAATTCTATTGTAAAAATATAATTGTGATGTATAAAGATGCTTACCGTTTTTGTTTATGTATCTGGATATTTTTTATTCAATTATAAACGGCAAAAAAATAAATATTTGTAACAAGATTTGTAATTCTGGAAAAGGGACGTACCAGGGGACTGTGTTTTGAGATGTTTGAGGTTCATTTATTCGAATATTGCATTAGTAAATTACTAAATAAGCTGTGGCGTGCCAAGAATACCTAATACTATATCGGTATTGATACAAAAAACTGAGAAATTTTAAGATTTATTACATAAAATTAGCTTGGGACAGCGATTTTCCATTTAGTGGAGAAATGCCCATACAAGTTTCCTTTAAATGCAGCGCTAACATCAAACGCACTTCGTTCCCCAGGTGTATTTTCTGTCCGGTCAGAGATCTTTTAATCGGTTTTTTTTCCACAGCTGAAAGAAGTCAACTCGTGAAGATAGGTCTCCCCCAATCCTTATCCCCTGGTCCGTTAAAAAGTGAGCATAGGTTGTAAAAATCGCACCACTGCATCGCGTCGCAAAAGGTCGACCCATGGGTCGACCCTTTACCACGGCCCGACGACTGGAATAAGATCGTTGTACACAGGAATGCAGAAGGCGTACGACGGGTTCTTCGTATGGCACATAATATTCAGCTGTGGTCGATATTACAACAATTAACCCTTGCCATGCGTGTCGCAAAAGGCGACCAGAGTGTAAGCAACAGAATCCCCTGGTCACTCTTCAAACCTGTCAATACACAGCTATACAATAGGATTGTGGTTAAGGTCACCTCTTCAGTGGGCTTGTCTTGATCCTTCTTCTTCTTGCTGGTGCCCTCGTCTTCGGAGTCTGAACTGGACGAGTCGGCTCGGGCTAACGCTTCCCTGGCTTCTTGCAACTCACGACCTATACGTAAATAAATGGGATAAATACGTGTGGAGTAAACATTTTTAAACAACTTGTACATGACCCATTTACCAAAATTTTCCCCGGGCTTTGCAGTACTCCTTCCTACAGACAGATAAGTTATTTCTCCGGCAGGTCCTGGGACACCGCTTCCCATCAACTTCTAGCTCTACTTCTCTTAAACTATCTGTTTAACGGCACCTAAATTACACTTGTAATTTTTTTGTATTGTAAGCAACACAATGTATGCCATTTTAGTAGCAAACGTGACCTCTTTAATACATTTAGAACTACGCACACAAGGTAAAAAAGTCGAATGAATTCCCGAAACATTTTAAAAATTAAATACCCCGAAAATCACTAGCTTGCTTGCCAACAAACATAGCTACCGAAGAACCATCTTTCTTAGTTCAGCTACCACACAGGATAAAAATTTGATCCGGAGTAATAAGGTCACAGACCGACACTGCTTAGACCTCTGCGGTGCGCCAGGAGTTAAAAATCATCCCTTATGTTGGACTAACCTCTCGTTCCCCTTATAAACTTCTTAGTCCCCACGATACTCACTCAGTTTGGAAACATGCTTGTTCATCTTGTCAATAGTGAGATGCAGGATCTCCCACAGGTGGGAGCTCGTGAAATACGGAGCCATCTCCTTGGAGAACAGCCAGGTGGCCACGGCGCTGCACTCCACTATCTGCGTCTTCAGCATCTTGTCCACCAGCACGGACACCATCTGGGGGTGGCGCTGCCATAGCTCCCACACGTTGCGGAGGATGCAGATCTGAGCCTCCTCGGATTCTGCTAGAATCTGCAATAAAAAGACCTTTACTAATGGGACCTAATCTGATTAGTTCTAGAAATCTATCCCCGATAAAGGCGCTACTCTCAACCAAACAAACCATAGCCCTAAAGTGCTTATCAAAAGGTAAGGACCTAGTATTAAAAGCGATTTTTTATACTAAAACACTTGTTATTCAACTTCTTTTGATAAACGGCCGCCAAGCAGCTGTAATATTTTTTTGGGCCATCGAGTAGGAAATTATAAATGCTAAGGAAAAAAACATCGTAAGAAGACCTAGAGCCCGTATATCAAGAGATACTGAAGTTATATTACAAGCTTGTTAGTGTAAAAAAACACTAACCCCCTTATTCATAAAAAATTAACAATCTTTTTAAGCTAACAAATGTTTTGTCTCTTTCATTTGAGAGCAAACGTCACAACGACAGATAAAGACATAAAACATGTTAACTAACAAATGTTTACGAAGCGTTTATGAATAAGGTGGTTAGAATGCAATTTCCGTACATTCATATAAGTGAATGTGAAGCCGTGTGTGATGTTATTGATTCGTTATCCTTATCACTGGGTTTAAAGAGGTCAGATGGCAGTTGTTCTAACGTAATAACTTGACCTGTCAAATCTGGGGTCATAAAGGGTACCTACCTAGTCTGAATAAGGAAACAGGAAAAGCGGTAGAAGGATGATAGGTTTCGCTTTGTTTTTGTAGTTCCTTTTGAATGAACTATTCCAGAAAGTTACATCCCAATGATGAGAAAACAGCATTACTTGCCTTTAAGGCTTCAACTCCGCTAATTCAGAGGTTCTCACCTTAAAGACGTAATGGAACTTGGATATAGCGGCGAAGCTGTGCGAGATGCTCTTGCTGCCCAGGTTGAGCAGGGTCTGCACGAACACGTCGATCTTGAGCGGGTTGTGGGGCGCCGCCTGCGCCGCCGACGGCTGCTCGCCCTCGCGCAGCGGGTTGGGCAGCTCGCGCAGCACGTTCAGCGCCTCCTCGGGGGTGCACTTGTTGCGCACGCACACCACCAGCTGGTGGGCTGCTTCCGTGCCGGGGAGGGAAGCTGCGAAAGGTTTACGATCATCGATGGAGGCCCAAATAACTGACAGGACTATAATAATTATGAATGTGAGTCTTAGCCAGCACAGTAACACCTAGGTTGGTGCTGAGGTCCAATGTAAACAATTTGTAACAAATCACCATAGAACTCCGATTGCTAGCTAGATTTTGCTAAATAGCGAAATAGCGTTCCAATATGTTAAAAAAAAAACTTTTGCTGTCTTTTTGTTTACCTATTTAGCAATAACATTTAACATGATAGTTTAGAGAAAAGGAATAGATTGATAAGAGTCAGATGTCTGTTCGAAACGAACCAACAAAAACCTTAAGCTTTACGTTCTCAAGTAAAAAAACGTGATAGCATTTGACATTTCGTTTTTATAGGAATGAAACGACAAATACGATCTTCAGAACGATCTATAACTAACGACTTAATTTAGCCTTTTGTACAATTTAC
Organism: Ditula angustiorana; assembly: GCA_963691745.1. Lineage (NCBI taxonomy): Eukaryota > Metazoa > Arthropoda > Insecta > Lepidoptera > Tortricidae > Ditula > Ditula angustiorana. Next base: position 10,323,064 of record OY829486.1, on the reverse strand, counting down.
TATTTATTTCGTCCAATAAATAAAAAAAAACAAATAAAACCAAAATTTCAACTCGAGCACAACCATAGGCAAAACAGAGCACTCCCCGCACTAATACGTCCAATGAGATATAACGCAACGCGCAATGCTCCGTAATTAATGTAGATCCGCGATAAGATACGCCGACAATGGGTTGGGCAACCGGCGGGAGCAGCCGCGGGTTACGCCGGCGCCGGCTAGATGAACTGGAAGTCGTAAAATCGACGTGCAAACGTGAACTAGCTCCTAGTATATTTCTCACCATAATAGCAATGATATTATAATGAATGGATCTACAGTGTCATATTAAATGACAGCAGAAAAACGGCCCGATATAAGAATATAGGTTGGCGCCAATGTTACAAATGCAAATTATTAGTTTACCATTTATAGTCATTGGATTAACAACTTTACGTCTAACTGAATAAAATAAGCCATCAAAAACAAAACTTGTAAAAAAAAACAAGTCTCGCAACTAAGTTCTCTGCCGTAAAAAGTTGTGAGATCCATGTTATACCAAGTCGGTTGGCTTATTCAGTCCCTAATTAAGGGATCTTCTGTCTTAAGTTATTACGTAATTAGCTAATCTAACAACATCTTGTAGTGACCATATTAATATTCAAAATCTTTTATGTTTAAATAAAATAGATTGACTTGGCCATCGCATGAAAACACAATGTAAACTCTCATTAATTTGTCCAGGAATTATTGCAGATTGCATGTTGGGTGCACGTTTGCTCGATTCAATTAAACAAGTCTACGCGGACGAAGACGCGGGCAAAAGCTAGTACTATATACTAATGATTACGTTACAAGGAAAGCGGATTGATTACAACCGCCCACGCATAAAATCCTACGGCTGCCTTACATGCACTCACATATTCGAATACTAACTATTCCATTATTTATCACCAGAGCTCGATCGACGAGCGACCGTTTCCCGATTTCCAATCCAACCACTGTCAGTTTTCAGTTTAAAATTGATTGACATGTTAAATATTGTAATTGTGAATGTTTGCGTTCCGTGTGTGACAGAAGTACTACGAAAATATAGTCAGGAGTGAGCCTTTAAATTGTTGGTAAGGGTTCCGCTGTTATTATTGCACATTATCTTTATATTAGTTCTTATGAAAACCTATTATATCATTTTATTGTTTCATTTTCATTTTATTTCATTTTTGCTTGTATTGACATTTTCACCGTTTGTGAGTTTATATTTTTATTTTTATTGTGACATTTGAATTTTTTATTTTTGACATTTTGACATTTTTCTAGACGTATTTCTAGATATTTTTATTTTATTATTTTGTTTACCTTTTTAACACTCTTATTGTGAATTTGTTATGTTTGACATTCAAAATTTAATGTAATTTCCAATAAGTAATAAATTAATCTAATCTAATCTAATCTAATCTATTAAGAACTTAAACCAACCGCAACTCACGGAATATCGTGGGTTTCTCCCTGTAGTTCCCTAACGCGTTGATGCATTTCTTTATTTATCGGAAAAACAAATGAGCATGCGAGTTACCTGTAGGGAAGTGATCCCGCCGTACATGAGAACAACTATAGAAATAGTATAGCATAGAAAGAGTAATAAAATTTAAATCGACATTTTAATAGCTGATCTCTTTACTTGAAATGGCAATACAATGTACCAAAAAGAGACGACTACATACTCTTAACTTCCTCTTCAATTGACACCCTGTTCACAATCAAAAGACAAAATTAGTTACCTTTGATGTACATTAAGGTAGTACAATCTACGTTTTTCTTATTAATTTGCAGGTTTTACTACCTTGACGCATACCAATGGTATCCATTTTTACAGTTTTGGGTGTGCACAGTTGACATGTACTGAGGCTATATCCATGCTTTAGTTCTTCATCCAAGGGAACAACTGATCCAAAGAAAAATGCTGATCTGTTGGCCGACTTAAAGTCCCTCTCCCCGTAGAGAGTGGGAGGTGTGCTATAAAAGAACACCGTGTGTTCACAGTCACAAAAACTATAACAATTACGCAACGAGCGATAATATCGAAGGCATAGAAACTAAGCAATGTACTATTGTCAAATCGTGAGACGAAAGTCACCAAACCATATTTCTCGCCTGAGCCGGTTCACACCCGGTCTACCAGACGTGATATCATACATTTCGTAACACGTTAATATAGAAAAAATGCGCAAGGAACCCCAAACGCAAAAACGGCGAAAAGCCCGCGAGATGGAAAGTGCGCACGCGACGGTTTTCACTCGCCCCACCCCCCGCGGCCCGCGCCCGCGTCGCGTGGATGCTCCTACTATTTCAGCAGGCCTGAACAAACAAATTTTTGCACACTTTTTAACAAGCAGATCGGTTGTTCTGGCACACAATTTACATCTATGTAGATGGGAAATTATGAATATCTTTTGCACATACGATTAATTTCTTAGGCAAGATACCAAAAAAATTTTAATGAGAGATTTATTTATTTACTAACAAACTTAATTTTACAGACATGGCCCACATGAAAGTCATAGGTTACATTTTATATAAATTGTATAATACATAGAATCTAGGTAAGTTATGCTTGCAATGATCTAGGTCCTAGATCATTAAAATCATAACATAACAAAAAGTGCATCTACGGAAGTATAACTAATGCGGTTGTGGTCCCAGATAGTATAGAAAACTAGTGGATAAGATAACTGTTTGAGATGGGAACCACAAATAGGAAACGCTGGTGGGGACGAAGAGTACTTCTAATAGGTATTCGACCAAGAAACTGCTTGGCCACTTTTCGACCGTATCACAAAGGGATAAGGTTCAAAAGTGATCAAGCAATTACTTGGTCGACTATACATGGTGTCTCTAGGGAGGTAAGTTTCAAAAGCTATGGGTTTGTTACATTATAATGCCTCGTATCAGCCGAAGGAAAGTTACCTATTATTATTCTCATCCCAGAAGACGTATACGTTTTAGGTCGAAGTTACATGGCACTAGTTTTTCAGTTTTTCATGAGTTACGGCCATATATCGCACCTCAGTGTAACAATGTTTCTGCACCGTACAGAGTGTCTAGTATATAACATAGAAGTCGATGATCCCCGCAATCTTCAGCAACTAATATGCGAAAGCTCACACCATGCAACTTTACCTTTAAACGATTTAGAAACGCTGCGTGTTTTACTTAATTTCAACAATAAAACCGACAAATCTCGATTAGCCATTGCAACAGTGAGCCGACCGTTGACACAGGAAGCAAATGCAACGATTTTCTTCGAAACAAAGTCGCCAACGCAACCGTTTCCTATGATATTGTCTCTGGCACGGCGATGTGGACGGCGATAGTCGGCCATTATTTGAAATTGCCTGTCGTTTACACTAACATGGTACAACATAAGAAACGGTGGTCGAGTACTCGGCCGTTTAGTTGGTTCTGCTAGTCAGGAAACAGAATAGAAGCTGAGCTAAGAATATTCAAATTTATTAGGCGATTGTACCGTACCAAGATGTTAGCGTTTATTTCCTGCGTTGTTAACATCACTTTTTATTATGATATTTATGATTATACTTTTGATTCAGTAAGTGTAAAATATAATCAGATTTGAATTGTGACAACTGGTGGATATAGCTCCTGGTTTTCGGAAAAGCTAGCTCTTGCCTTAGTGGTTCTGTTGTTTGGTCTGGTATTAAACTAGTGAGCTTAAAACCAACGCATTAAAGTCGAAACAAAAGTTAGTATTTAAAAAGCCGATATAACAACCGAACTACTGAGACAAAATGACAAGCTATTATTGAAATGAAAGAATGAAAAATAAACTGTTTTCTAAGAAATACTTAATAAAATGACGTTGCAGTAACATAGGGTAAAAACTCCTATTATCGGCACCTCTCTAATGATGAGCACGTTCAATCATATTTCAATAGCGGCGACAATTTTTCAATAACTAGGTGCCAATTATAGGTACTTTGAGTACCAATCAAATGGGTGTTTATCCTAATACCATCATAAATTCTTCATCGCAGGCACATGTGCGCATTCAAAACCAGTTAGCAATCATATCTAGGGTTGCCAGAAAATTTCAAGAGACATATGGGACATTTCCAGCTATAGTAGCAGGCTAGTGTTTGTCGCACAGATAAACTGCTAATATGCTTTATGTCAGTACTACCGAGCTAGGGCCCCTTAAAAACAAAAGTCATGTATATTACTATGTTGTTTTTAATTTAATGTCGGTAGGCAAAGGAGTTCAATTAACTATACCTTCTTGAACAGCCTAGTTTCATTGCCATATAAAGACTTTCGGACAATTGTTTATTTAATGTTGCTTGCTGGCGACAATTTATCAGAATTGCTACTATATACTTGTCCAACCATAAATATATAATACCTTGATCCAAATTAGATAAGTATTATGCTATAAAGGAATAGAATAATAGTATCCTATCCTATCCATTATTTAGTAGATTTGACAACCCTAACCATATTATATCTATCATACATACACTGGACTTACTGCTGTATATGTAGTAATTTGTAATTTACCAGCTGCTTATTATTTATCAGCAGCCTCTCATCATCACATCACAAGATACTGTACAATTATTATGAAAAGTATGCATAAATTTGACTAACAATAAACGAGTATAGTCAATTATGTAAGGCATAGGACAGAATAGACAATGTCACATAAGTCGATTCATAACAGCTGTCACCGAATGTTTATGGAATTAATGATAGATTTGTACATTTACGGCGCCAGCTCTTATGAATAAATAGGGAAAGAAGCAAGCAAAACCTTAGACATCGGAGGTGCAATTTTTGAACCTCACCAGGTGACTAAAGCTCACAAAAATGGCCAAATCTCTATAGGAAAAACCGCTATTTTGGTGAGCTTTAGTCACCCGGTAGATTCAAAAATTGCATTCCTGGTCCTCATACCCAAAAATTAAAGCTGCTACATAAGACATAATTGTAAAGTTTTTCATACAAAATGTGTTTTTTTTTTGAAAACTGGTCAAAATAAAGCAGATAGCGGTCGACTCTAACATTTCGTGACTGCACCTCAAGCTCGAAGGTTTCATAAGTTAATAAACTCGTAAACTGGGCTTAATTCAACAACGGAGTTCTCATTACATGAGAATAACTAACAACTTTGTCTAATAATACATTAGTATTGTTCATTTCGCCTGACCGTGTGATTGCTTTGACAATCTAACTCGAATAAAAATAAACTAAACAGTTGTAATAGCAAACGCATAAGTGTCAATTAGTAACTTGAGATTATCAACGGTATTGGCAGCATTTTACAGGTTGGCCATGAAGAGTGGCGTACAGTCAAGGAAATTGAAACACGTACCACCGTAGAACCTAGTCGAAGAGACATAGGCATGACATTTGTATGACATAGCCTGGCGTTTATCGCGTCGCGTCATTACGATAGGGTTCTACGGTGGTACGTGAATATATTTCCCCTACTGTACGTAAGAGTTGGACGCGGTGACAAGTGGAACTAATTTTCTAAGAATATTACTGAAAAATGTGACAGTTGCGAATAGGGTGCCAACTATCCTGTATTTTACAGGACGTCCCGTTTTTCAGCTATCATTTTCGCCGTGTCCTGTATTTTAATAAGAGAAATACAGGACCATATCACACTGTAAACGCGTTGTCCTATGTTTTTTCTATGAATCCTGTAATTTTAGATCACATGCGCTGCAAAATGAGCGCCCTGGGTTGGGGACCCTAGTTGCGAAGAAAGGGTCACCCCCAATTGTTCCAAAGACTTTTTCGCCAAACTCTAAGTAATGACAATGGTCAAATTAAAAAACAGGGAATGCCTCTACCATGCCGTTTGATTCCTATCCTACAGTGGATAACTAATTCTTTAGAACACCTCTATCTTACTACAGAAACTTAAAAAAATATCCAGTAAATTGAAAACACATACGTACGTATTAGTGTCTAATTAAATTTAAAAAAAAACAAGTGAATTGCATAATCTACGTCTAGAAGTCACGTAATTCAGTTCACTTCTGGATGTATTGCATCAAAGTATTGTAGAAACCAATTTCCAAGTGTTAATCTAAAATAGACTTTATACCAATTTCATAACAACTAACATGTGATTTTTTTTGTCATCTTACAAACCAATCAAGTTTCCTGAATTTAAACAACAAGCGGTCATTATCGAGTCATGACTTCATTTGGTTGCATGTTGCATAACACTGTTTTTCACCTTTACTGTCACGACACCATAAAGAACACAAACAATTATGTAAAATTCTACACGACTAACGTTAAAAATGCTCGAATTTTTTTTTTTGTTTTTCCCAAATCGTTTTTTTTAAGAAATGTTCTTGTTAAAAATAGGCAAATAACGTTCTCAACATGTTATTGTCGATAGGATTTATTCATGTCTTATGTATGTCATAAATTCGTAATGCTATATAGATGGTAGTGCACTTGCAGTGAGCATTCGACGAATAAAACTTGAAAATAAACCACAGATATCGTAAAAAACCGATTTCTTCCTGATTTGTTGCAACGCAATACGAAATATGGTCGTTAACAAATAATAAATAAATAAATAAGCTAAATTGCTATGCGTTCAACCAAAAGAAAGGAAAACTCATTAAAAACAAAACTAGCTGGCCAGGAGCAAAGACGATAGATTTTAAAGTTTATCAAAGTTTCATATTACTAACGTAACATGAAAATGTTTATATTCACCGTGATTATGATCGCACCAAAGAGCGACAAGTTATATTATTTATTTAAGAGAAAGCATTTTTAAATACTTGCTGTATATTTTGTTAATTTGTGATCCTTCTATACCTAATTAAAAGAATCAACAGAACCAATTGAATCGACACTTCTACGCTAATATAATAAAGAGGTTAACTTTGTTTGCTTGTTTGTAGGAGGTAATCGCTGCAACTACTGAACCGATTTCAAATATAATATATGTAAATAAACACGAGGCTGGCCTGCCCTATGGTAGATAGGACGGTGACTGAGCGCTCGAAAGTCAAAAATCGTCCCACAAAAGGGCGAGAACCAAATAAATGGAAACGAGCTATTGCAAAAAGAAATAAATCGGCTAATAACAATAGGATATACTTATTAATTATTAAAACAAACCATCCGTTTTTGAGGCTCACGATAACTATTAAGTATTTTCCGATTTGCATAATAAAATACAACGAATTCAATTTCAAATACTTTCAGCCTGCAGGTTTCCGCGTGCCGACCCGAGTGGGGCTTGCGCGCGCGCCGCCTGCCTCAGTCACCGGGGCCCGGTGCGAACGCGCCGCACGCGTACTTACCGATCCATACCGATCGATATCGATCTATGTGCTGTGCCGTGAATCAGTGATCAAAGATGCGGTCCGGTGTCATTTATGCTTTGTTAGTTTTGCTTGTAAGTATCGTCTTGCGTATTGGAATAAGTCGGTGTAGTAAACCATGGCAATACTATGTTTCTGTGAAGTTGACTGGTTGAGACTGCCATATGATATGGCTTTGAAAACACCAATTGTATAGTACAAAAAAGTTCAATACGAATATTTTTATCACGGTGCGTAAATATTTTGACTATTTTTGTCACTAATAGTGAACATAAAAAACCTATCCAGTTTATAAGGGTAGGATGACAGTTAATAGGAACTTACACTCAGAAAAAAACGCTTTTAAACTCTATCTAAATACAATTATAATTCAAATAGTTAAAAAATAAAATAACACAATAAAGTAGGTATATATATATATATATATATATATATATATATATACATAGTTATTTTACTCTTGTATGAATATTAGGTGCTACGTCTCTCTTGGATATTACTTTGACTGCAAGGCACGGTTAAATAAATAAATTTCAAATAACGATAACTTTTTAGAATACTACTATAAATACGCTGAATTAAAACTAAATAACTTCCAATAGTAAATAACCCTACCTTCCGGCGGCAGTACGGCAAAATAATAGTAACATGTGCTTTCAGAGATGACAATAATTATAACTGTTCAATAAAATCAAATTTGGAAAATTCCACTTGGAGAAAACTTTTCCTTAATGCAGCTTATCCCGTTTCTTTATTTGGAGTACGCTTTGACCATGAAGCCACATTTAATCTGGCCGAAGGGAGTCGCGTTCCGTCGTTTTCACGGACGGTTGCTGGACACCCCGAAACTAGGTCACACGTCGCCGAAATAACGTGCAAATTTTTATGTTTCGTTTTTAATTATGTATGTTAGTCTGTAAGGTTTCTTCTATGGGCTTATGCAGCCTGAAATAATTTGTTGTATTCTATTTTATTCTATTTAGCATGTCTGGTTTTTACATTGGAGCGACTGGCATCTGACCTCCGTAACCCCTGTTACAGGGAAGCCGGACCGACAGGATCAACGTTACACATTCATTTATACGAATGTGCAGGTTTAAACGCGATGTTTTCCCTTATCTGAAGAGCGGTGGTTACTACAGTATTTAATGCACACAAGTTAGAAAAACAATGGCGGTTCTAGCCGTCGACTCAGAGGTCGTCAAGTAGCCGAAGTTCAGTCAGGACAGGGTCATCAATGACATTAGAACAATTACCAGTGGTCGAACTGGACCCAGCCCGGGGGGCAGTCATAGCCCCCTGGATCCGCCATTGGACGCACAGACCATAGCGTTATGCTTTTTACGAGCGGTTTTAACGCCTTAATTGCGCTTAGTAGAAGTTTATCTTTGTCGTATCATTGACGTGGCAGTTAATACGCCGTTTTGACAGGTTAATTTATTAATTCCCTTGTATATCATAATACAGGTATTTCCACTATTACATCTTAACTTGGCATAATGTCAGGAAGGCGGTAAACGCAATGTTCCCGCGTACTGCGTACAAATAGAGTATTAAAAAACTTGTCTATGACAACAAAGACTGATCACCGCTCAATTTTGATTAGTTCCCACATGACAATGACCTCAGTTACCTCGCCATTGTGGAATGCGAGTTTCCCAGCTAAGTAGAGCGGCGACGGATCTTGGCGGTAACTGCAATATTGCACATCTTCTTACGAGAGCTAAAGACAAGTGTTATGTTTTACTAACAAAAGACGGTTAAGAAAAAACTAGGCACGATGGAGCTGAGGGCTTGAAAAGTTATGGGTAGCTTTAAAATTGAGTGAAATTGAAATGTTTTTTACTATACGTACTGCCATAATTATTTCGTAAAAAACTAATAACTGATGTTGTCAATGTTGAAATTAAAACCAAAATTAAATCATGTAGACGAAAGAATCAAATACAGGTTCCGGTCTGGGATGACACATAGTAACTTAAAAAATTAACAATAAATACTTATTCTAAACTGGAAAGTAAAGGTAGAATAAAAATTATTCTAAACTAAAACTAAACGTAAAAATACACCGTCCAAAACCGCAGCCAATAAAAGCAGTATTTTCGGGGATAAATTGTCTTGAAGGCCAAATTTTAATAATGAAATTAGTTTAGATATTCAAAAAACCATTTTTTTTTAACCCGCCGCTGAGTGTCTTAAATGTACTTTACCTTGAAATCACCAAACGTGTGGAAAATTGAATGGAAGTTGTACATAAAAATATTACGATAAATTGCCACGGTGGATGGGCAAGTGGGTCTCGATCATAAGCTCGATACAACATAATCTATGCCGTAACGAGACCAGTGGAAAAAGAAATCCGTTCAACCAAATAACGTGCTGAGACCTACCAACTTATACTTAACACCTAATGAAGAATTTAGTAAAACGCGGAGCCCATGTTATACAAAACTGAATTCCGCCCTCTAGATTGATGGTATACTGACGAGTTATAGTATGGCGCACGCACACGCAATAATAGGCGCGTGTGAAAACGTCACCTTGCTCATGTACTACTAGTATTTGGTATATCGACGCCGCCCAGTGATGCGAGCAAAGCAGGCGGCTGGACGGATAACCAGTTAATTACAAGAGTCATGAATGTCTGCAGATATGTGAACCTATAAATTAAGTTGACCTTTACTCATGACAGTCTACGAATTTACAACCTGTGAGAGAATTTCGCAACTAGTCTTTATACGCCACTTTGCACCCAATTATTGTCTATTGGACAAGATTATTCCATTGTTAATGCAGATGTTTGCGCAAACGGCGTTTCAACAGAGCGTCGTTTTAATGTGAAGAATTCAGTGTTAATTAAAGACCGAACAGTTTTCAGACAAACAGAATTTTATTGTAATCAGCCGATTGGAAACTGGCGAGCGGAGGATCGGCGCGCGCGGCACGCGAGCCCCGCACGCCATCGCTCCGCACTTTCCCGCCAAGCGCCGTTTTACTTTCAAACGCACGCTGAAATGTCTATATTTTTTCCAGCTAATAAGATTCTAATAATAGACCGCTCGATTAATTGTTTACTCGCTTTCGTATTTAAAGTTTTACGTGTTAATTTTCAGATACGAAGGGACGGTAGTGGAGCCGCTGATGACTTCAGGCCGACGCCGATACCGCTCAACGAGTGGCACGAGGTGCGAGGCGGCCGCATGGCCGGCCCGCGCGAGCAGGCGCGACCCTCCGCCCCGCCGCGCTACTGGGAGGACGCGCTGCGGCACAGCGTCTACCTCACCCTCGTCAGGGACAAGATAGATCGAATTATCGCCACCGGAAACTACGACGACCAGTCCAAGGAAATTGACGACCGCGATCTCTGGGATAAAGTCAAACGAGCACCGTTCCAAAGAACTGAAGCAAATGAACCTACGATGTTTGGCGACGTCGCCATAATGGCGAAGGGAAAATTAATGGAGGACCATCACAGCTTCCGGTTCGCTGAAGACGATAAGTTCGAGGACAGATGCGCGCACGACAAATGTATGGACGGGGTGAAAGCGCTGTGGTCCGTCAAGCGGGAGAGGCAGCGGGACGCGGCGACGGTACCGGGCCAATACCACTACGAGCTAACGTTTTCCGTGATCACGCAGCCGCAGAAGAAGCATAAGCCGCACGAGAAACCGGCAAGAACCTTTACTGTACGTGAGAGCGTTCCAGAAAAGATAGTCGAAACGCCGAAGGAGCCCCGCTATTATGAGCCAGTGCCGATACAGGCACACACATCCCGCCCCGAACGGGCGATCTGGTTCCACAAAAATATAGCACCGATCGCTCGTAACCAAGCCCGGCAGCATCAAAACGGTTTGGACAGGCTGTTCTCCTCTCTATTCACAGATGATGATGAAGAATTGCCCCATCCGCGTTACAAGCCGAAGCATTATATCCCGTCAAGTTACCAGCAGTATTCTAAAGTAGGATACGTCGGATCACCGAGTGAACACCAGCAGAAAAAATTCAATCCTTACGGGCAAAAGCCGTACTCTCACAAGCATAGCCGACCCATCCCTCCGCCGCCACCGCAGTCGCACAGCCATCACCATTACTTAGACATCGATGCTATTGGAGTCGTCAGCAACCCATACACACAGGATCACAGATACGGGCCACTTCATAAACATAGCAAAACGCAACGACCACCGGTGCTACCGACTCCGCCTAACCCTGTTTTGCCGCAAAAGAACTTTACCATAGAAACCACAACCAAAGTTAAACCAAATACTGCGGAAGAAACGACGCATCAACCTGAACATGTGAACACGCATAAAACTCACACCAAGCAGAAGCCGACGACGATTAAGATCAGCTACACTGCGGATCACGTGAGGCCGCCAGTCTATAACGCACCGCCTGGCGTATTCGTGACTATGGATAAGAAACCCTTCAAGCCGATGCCACCGCTTAGACTGGTCCATTCATCGAAACTCCACAAGACGCCTCGACCAACAGACTTCCGTCCCAGCCCGCAAGTCTTAGACATACAATTCTCTGAACCGGATCCTTTATTTGACACTGCATTTAGGCCAATCACTGTGAACTATGCGAACAATAACACAACCGAGAAAGCTGTCGTCGCCGCAAGCGACAGTCATTTCCGAAAATCTAATACGACTACTAAGAAACCACCGAAAAAACACGACATACAAGTCACACGAGTCACGACGCCCACGCCCGAGATTATAACCGCACACACTATTGTGGATAGCGAGGCGGAATGGACTAACGTTTTAGGCGCCTTCGCTAAAACTACACCAATGGCCGCAGACAAAGAGAAGACGGTTGTTTCCGAAACCACTACTCCTCTGACAACATCGACGACGATAACGACGTCGACAAAGCCCGTCACCACCACCTTCAGGAAGAGGGTAACAACAACGACCACCGAAGCCCCCACGACGACGCCTAAACCCAAAAAACGTACACGCCCGCCACCGAAATTTACCAAACCAGAAAAAGTAAAAAAACACAAACGCGTTACAACGACAACTACTACAGAAGCTCCTGAAAAACCTAATAAATCGCAGGATCTAACGCCTCAAGCGAGTTCTGCCGCTGCCACACCAAAACTGCCTTCGAGTACGAGTACTTCAACAACCACGTCAACCACGACAACCACCACAACCACACAAGCAACGACAACTCCAGTACAGACAACGACGACGACCACGCAACCCACTACGACGACCTTGGTTTCAAAGCCCACACCTAAACCAGAAAGCGATCACATTAAACGGAAAAATCGCTACAGGCAATCCACATTAAAATACAGGAGCACTTCAAGTAAGGATGACAAGAAAGAAGATAAGCCGCGAACAATTTTACCACCGACCGGAAACTTTCCACCGAGAAGAAAAGGCTCTAAATTTCAAGGCCACATCCCATCCTCCACGCCAAAAAATACAGATAAACAGTATGACGAAGAGGGACGCGAGGATCATGTTGTTAGTCCATACAAATCCAAAATGATTTCCACCACAGAGTCTCTAACAGCTAAACCAGGTGCTTCGACCGAAACGACACAAACAACAACAGCTTACGAAGGAGTAGTCGATCATATTTACATTACCAGTGAATCACCGGATTATTTCCAGAGCCAGGAGGAAGAATCGGATCTGAATTCAGACGATATGGGCGAAGAAGAGCAGGAGTCAATAGACCACTCAGTGTTTATGTCCTCGACGGCAGCCATGGCGGCAACACCAAGTGAAAAAACAAATGAAATCATAGAAATCGATGATGAAGCCTCTGATATAACGGAGGACATTGCTGTGACGACGCCAAAAAACAAATCCAAGTGTAAGAAGAAGAAACATCACAATCTTACAAATACTACAGAAGAAACGAAACCAGAGACAACTGAACCAGCAACTTCCGAACTGGCAGAGTTTGAAACCTCAACAACCACTTCTACCACCACCACTACAACAACTGAAACGGCTGTGACTCCTGACATTTTCCAAGAGATTTTCGGTGGATTCACATTCGACGACTCTCCAGAGGAATCAAAAAATAACGAATCCACAAGTAAACTATTAGAACAAGAAACTATCAACCAGGAGCAGTTCGTAAAAGCGGAGGAAGATTTCGAAGATTTCTTCGAAGCTTTTGATGATAAAGATAGACATCCAGATGGCAAATTCGAAGATCAATATGAATACGATGACCAAGAGCCTGTACTAGGTGATAACGAGTCCTTGTTCCAGAGCGAGGACGACCGAAGGTCGCCACGGGACTCGGAAGACGACGAAGCTTATGAGGACTACCAAGAGCGCCCTTTCAGTTTATTAGAACTAATGGCCATGGAATAGACTGAATTTCTCCTATGAAATTAGCCCCTAAATACTCATTTTGCAGCTTTAACTTTCTTTCTCACACTGATCTCAAACAACAGATCATGGTTGTAAGCGTACGTAGGATAATAATAGGTAATAATGTTACAAAATATTCAGAAGCATTTATTTGTAAAATCATAGTATTGAATCAAATCGCACTCTCGTTCATAGCTCGCGTTACCGATGTGTAAATATTTCAACATTCTAGATTAGTTTAGAATAAGATGAAATAAATTATTTTTATACGAGAAGTAAATTATTAAATTTGGATGTTGTTTTCTTACCTGCGCCTTCCATGGAGTATTTGTACATTGGCTCCGGCTTGAGCGGCACGAACGACGCAAACGCCTCCGGCATCATGTCCTTCAGTCTCTGGTGGTATGATAACCTAGGGAAATAATTTTAAAACTAAAAATTGGGATAAGGCTACACGCCAAAATTCGTAACTAAAATAGTACTCAAAATTCGTAAATAAATTATTTGGGCTTATTGTAACAGCTACCCTACCCTACTTATTAATATTATAAATGTGAAAGTACATGTGAATGTCTGAATGTTTGTTAGTTCATCACACTTTCACGGGTGGACTTATATGGATGAAACTTGGCAGACAGGTAGATAATGTCCTCGTTTAAAACATAGGATAGACTTTAACCCCGAAAAATCCATAATTTCTCTGCGTAAATCATAAACGAATTCTACACAAATCCAGTTCTGGGAGAATAGAGTTTGGTGATCACCTGAGGCATCTGCTCAGCACTTCGCGGATGAACCGCGGCTTGGGGTGGTCGGCATCCAGCTGCGTGCACGCCTCCCAGTCGTCCCACGACCAGCGGAACTGAAAGTTGCTCAGGTGGTACGAGAACCAGTTCGCGAACCTGCAACAATTCTCCTCTTGATAACATACACCTTCTTAGGTCTTGGGGTCTTGTGAAACGGTGACAGCAAACTTTAGTGTAAATGATTACGGTGGTGTCTCTGCAACGCTATAGTGGCTGAAAAGAGACCACCATAGGGCTTTAAAGTGTCAGCGCTTAACAAAAAATCAAAGACTTACTGCTTAGCTTAGTCTAAGACTGTAGGACAGATGGAGGTATGAAAACCAAGTTAATTAGTACACATATCGACTGACTCAACGATGTTATGAGCACCCCCTTTAGAGTGCCACCCTAGAGCAGCAGATAAGTGTGTAGTCTACCAGTTGATTTTCATCAGAATCCAGTGTGGCTGGCTGGCAACACCTTTACACTGCATGTATATAACTTTGGTGTTTTTAATGGTTTGCTATACCATCTCTAAAGTTACATGAGAAAATACAAAGTGAAGATCCTGATTCTGATATGATATACAATTCTTAATCAACATGACATATTTATTAAAGGTATTAATTATTGAAACAGTAATACAAGCTTTGCTTAGTTTGGGACTATGTCAATTGGTGTAAATTGTCCAAAGATATTATTTTATTTCAATAATGGCAATCCACATGGTACTTGTCACTTGAGCATTACTAGTAATTTAAGGCTGCTACTGCTGATGCACAATGTAAACATGCATAAAATCGCCAGACACTGCAACTGCCAACAAAAAACATTAAATGATACATACCTATCAAAACAGGCAACATTCATTGTATCAATCCTCAAGAACAAAATCTCAGTTGCCTGCGCCAGAACTTGGGGCATAGTTGACGGTTGGAGCTTACACAGCTCAATGAGGATTGACCCGTAGCAAATCTCAAGATATCTCGGTCGAGGTAGATTAAACAGCTCAGCAAACACCACTTCCACAATGCAGTACTCTAATGGTATCTTCCCTTTGTATGGGAAACAGAGTAATTGCGCCGCACACTCTTTGCGCTCGAGATGGTAAGCTTCTATGATGTTGTGCAGATGTTCCTCAATGAGGAAGCGTTCGATGGAATGGGCTCCGGGGAGCACTGGGCCATCAGGGCAGTCCGTGTAGTCAAACATCCGGAATACGACGCGTGGCATGGGGTAGGAATCACCGTCATTGTGAGGTGGTGGCTGAAAGTATCAAACGGATTATCATAATGCTACCAATGTAGTGTAAAAAAATTATGGATTCTGCAAATCTAATATACAGTGTGTTAAGTTTAAAGAAACTCTGAAGGAAACGCATTATTTAGATCAAAATATAATAGTTAGTATTTTATAATAACAGTGTCAGCAGTACAAATTTTACAAACAGAAGAGTTGCTAGGCGACGTATAGCATATTACCAAAGACAATAAACTGAAAGTATTAAACCTACAAGAAGGTGCATACTTAACATCCCCGGAAATTTAAAAATTTATAAGGATAAATTTGTTAGTCCTATATTAGAGCTCAACTCCTTCAATCTAGGGCCATACAGAGGCTTCGTAAGCATGTCGGCCAATTGTTGCTCCGAGGGTACATGCTTAACTGAGAGATGTCCATCGTTGACACATTCTCTCACGAAGAAATGTTTCAGTTTAATATGTTTCGTTCGTTTGTGATATTCGTACTGTGGATTGTGTGCGAGTTTGAGAGCTGACTCATTATCCAAGTACAGTATCGGCTTCTCTGTTTGTATAAGTCCATCGAGTAGGCGATTAAGCCATAACACTTCTTGAGTACATTCGCTTGCTGCTATTATTTCTGCCTCAGTCGATGAAATCGAGACTGTTGCTTGCTTCTGGCTTCTCCAGCTAATAGCAGCTCCTGAGTATAAGCACACGAATCCAGATGTAGATCTTCCACTAGTATTGTCACCAGCGTGATCTGCATCGCTGTAGCAGACTAAATGTGAGGGCGACTTTCTTGAAAAGGTAAGACCATTATTTTGTGTGCCTTTTAGATACCGGAAGATGCGTTTTACCATCATGACATCTTTTCTTGTAGGTGTTGCAAGATTTCTTGACGCGACACCTACCGCGTATGAAATATCCGGCCTAGTGCCCACTGACAAGTATGCCAAAGCACCCACGGCTTGTCTGTATGGGAAGTTTGCATTAGCTTCTTCTTCCTCTCCCATATCATTTTCTTTTATAATGGGCGTTGGTGCTGATTTGCAGTTGGACATGCCATATTTTTCTAATACCTTCTTTGTATAGGCTTTTTGAGACAGTGTGATGTTCTTATCATTACGCACGTTTATTTCCATACCTAGGAAATACGAAACAGGTTTGGTAGTTATCTTGAATCTTGCTTTCAATTCTTGAATAAACTGATCTCCTGCTGCAATTGAATTGTACGCAACAAGTCCATCGTCTACGTAAAGCCCAATAAAGACTTTTGACTGTCCTTTGTTTCTGATGTACAAGCATGGATCAGCTTCACTATGTTGGAATCCAGATTTTTCTAAAAATTCGGCGATACAGGCATTCCAACAACGTGGTGCTTGCTTGAGTCCATATAGGCTACGATTTAACTTGCAGACTCGTTTTGTACCATCTTGATAGCCTTCGGGTTGTTTCATGTAAATCTCTTCCTGTACTGCACCATACAGAAAGGCGGTTGAAACATCAAATTGGTGTAATTTTAAATTTTCTCTAGCAGCAATAGCAAGAATAGTGCGTACAGTACTCAGGCGAACCACAGGGCTAAATGTTTTATCGTAGTCTACTCCAGGCGTTTGAGAGTAGCCTTTAATAACCATTCTGGCTTTAAATCTCTCCACAGAACCATCAGGATTCATTTTTATTTTGTATACCCACTTCGAAGGGAGAGCTTTCCGTCCTTTAGGTAGATTTACAAGATCCCATGTGTGGTTGTCCTTAAGAGAATTAATCTCGCTGAGCATGGCTTCTTGCCATTTGCATTTGTCAAGAGATTCCATCGCTTCTTTGAAGGTTGCAGGTTCTTTTGGCTTATGAAGGTTCTCAATTTCTTCAACTGCTGCCATAATATAGTCATCAAAGCGTTTAGGTGCTTTAATTTCTGACCTGTTCCTTAAAGATATTGTTTGTGCGGTGGCGTTTTCTTCATCATTAAGATTGTAAGATTCGTCATCGTCGACATCGTTAAAAGAACCGGAGAGCGATTGGTAATCACTCTCTACAGTGTTTGTTGGTTCAGTTTGGCATAAAGTGACATTGTTTTCGTCGCTGCTGTCGTTTTCGCTATCAGATTCCTGATTGTCTACTTCATCATCCTTGTTCAAAGTAATAACTACTTGTTTATGCAGTGTTCGTTGCGATTTGCTTTGTTTAGCGGGTGCTGACTCTAAGTCGTCGTAAAGAGTTGACAGTCCCTTTTTGTCCAGTTCATCGTAGAACATGGTCTTCATCACTCGAACATCCTTTGAGGTGATGATGTTGTTTTTCGAAGGAATGAATATGCGAAAAGCTTTTGCAGTTTCAGAATAACCCGCGAACATTCCCGGGATTGCTTTGGGAGCAAATTTGTGAGCTTTGATTCCTTTTAGCAGTACATATGTCTTGCTACCAAACACGTACAAATGATTTATGCAAGGCTTTCTGCCGACCCATCGTTCGAAAGGTGTTTCGCTTTGAATGGCGCTGTTTATTGATCTGTTTGATAGATAATTAGCCGTCATTATTGCTTCACCCCATAGACTCAATGGTGCTCTTGCTTCGATCAACATTGCTCTCGCTCTCTCCACAAGGGTACGGTTCTTGCGTTCAGCAAGTCCATTTTGATTCGGGGTATATGGTGCGGTTAACCTTCGTTGTATCCCGCAGCGTTTAAGGTAAGTTTCAAATTCCTTGTTCACGTATTCTGTGCCATTATCTGACTGTAAGAACTTGATTTTGTTTCCAGTGTGTGTTTCCGCCATGTCCTTAAACTCTTTGAATTTTTCTAATACTTCGTTCTTGTTTGTTATGAAGTAAACTCGACAGTATCGGCTGTAGTCATCAATAAAAGTAACGAAATATTTGTTACCGCGTACGGTGGGCGTTCTGATAGGTCCACACACGTCGCTGTGAACAATTTCTAAACATTCAGTTGTTCGTTGAGACGGATGTTCACTAGGAGCTGGAACTCGATGCAGTTTTGCTTGTATGCAGGCTTCACACTCTGCTAAGGTATCGGAGGCATCGAAGTTTAAACCAATTAAGTTCTCGTTTTTAAGTGCTAGTTTCAGATCTTTGGCATTCATGTGACCAAGTTTTCTGTGCCACTCGTTGATGTCTGAAGGCGTCGTCTTTTTCAATTTGTAGATTGTTTCATCTTTATCGTTGACCATATTGTTTCTTTCTTGTTTATCTGGTTTTATGTAGTACAGACCATCACTTTGTTTGTAAGCGGTGAGAGTTATTCCGTCTTTTGGATTGATGACCGTAGCTTTCTTTTTAGAAAAGACAACAGAGCAACCGGCATCTGTCATCTTGCTAACTGACATCAAATTCGTGCAAAGACTAGGTACGTACAGCGTATCTTTCAAATAAGTAAGGGCCATACCAGTGCCATTTTTGGTAATAAATGCGACTGTACCTTGCCCTTCAATCTTAGCTGTATGTTGTTCTGTTGCAAAGTTTAGAATTCTAGATGTACTCTCAATGGTCTTGAACAAATCTCGCTGGTAAGTCATATGAGACGTGCAACCGCTGTCTAGAACCCAAGTGCTGTTGTCAGGCTTCCCGTTGCGTGTTAGGAGGCACTGCGTTGCATAGTTGTTCTTTTGTGTAACGTTATTGCTTGAGTTACCTTTACCAGGGTTTTTCTTCCAGCAGTTTGTACAAATTTTGTGAGTCTTGCGTTTGAAGATGTTACCTCTTCGTTTGCATACTTTACACGATGCGTATAATGCTTCTTCATGACATGAGGATTCAGGTTCGTCGCTAAATGTCTTGTTTTGATTGTGGCGTGCTTCGCTTTCTTCAATAATTTTAGTTTTAAGCTCTTCTGGCTTTGGAAGGTTGTCACGCGTTTCTATTGCGACTCTAAAATTCTCGTATTCTGAAGAGAGGCTGTACAACATCATAATACTTAATAGATCCTCGTTTATACTGACGTCCATATCAGCCAGTTTGTTAACTGTATCCATAAATTTATTCAGGTGACTGTACACGTCGTTCCCTTCTAATTTAGTTAGGATAAGTTGTTTTAATAAGGATGCTTTGCGAGCAGGTCCCGTACTGGCGTATGTATTCTGTAACTTTTCCCATAATTCTTTTGCTGTCTTGCAATTTTTTGTTTGCTTTAGCTCTGACGGAGCGATTATAAGAATAAGTTCTGACCTCGCTTGTTTGTCTCCTTCCTTGTCCGTATCATTAGATTCTGTCGTCACGGGATTTTCAATGTATTTCCATAGCTTCTGGCGTACAAGAATGGCTTCTGCTTGAATAACCCAAGTGTCATAATTTTCTCTCGTAAGAGGATCGATTCTTATGCTCGACATTTTTATTTTTATGCACACTATTACGTGACTATCTAATATTGTGAATCACGTAATTCACGTTTTATATTTCACGCTCTGCTACCATGTTAAGTTTAAAGAAACTCTGAAGGAAACGCATTATCGAGATCAAAATATAATAGTTAGTATTTTATAATAACAGTGTCAGCAGTACAAATTTTACAAACAGAAGAGTTGCTAGGCGACGTATAGCATATTACCAAAGACAATAAACTGAAAGTATTAAACCTACAAGAAGGTGCATACTTAACACAGTGCAACAGTATAGATAGTATCATAAAATACAGCAATAGTGAGCCTCCTTAATTGCAGAGCAATAAATCACAAGAAAACTGACCACACAAAAAACACAATGGTTCTCACAAAATTAATCAATTAAGTGTCAACTTAGTGCCCATATGTGCAGGAGGAAGAGGTATCATGTGAAAATGAAACTGAAAAATTTATTTTGCAAGTAGGCCATATAGGCTCTTTTACATGTTCTAATCTACTAGAGCTTCGGAAAATGAAAGATACTACTGAGAAGAACCGCCGCAAGAAACTCAGCAGTTTAATTTTTTTTTCTCCTCTATTCAGAACAGATTACAGTGCAATATACATAATTATCACAATAGTACATGACATACACACAAACACAAAAAAAAAAACAATAAATAGCACAGCATACTTTTCTTTGTACTACACCCCATTGTAACATCATGCACCATTATACTATTATATTTTAGCTGCTTATTGTCAGAATGACTGATCCCAGATAACAATTAGAAAACTTACAGGTAAATAAAAATAAAAATAGAAGCTTGTTATTACCTGAATAGCAGGCAGTGTGTGCTGCAAAGCTTCACACAAAATGGAGTCAAACGCTAGATAAGGCCGAGGGATATGCTTCTCTGACCAATTATCCTGCCTCAGCTTCTTAATCTGAGCCCAGAGACAGTCCAAGTACTCCTCTTGCAAGTGGGGCGAGTCTGCCGACCAAACTTTAAGTGCAGGCCAGTGTTTCTTACTGCGCTTGTTCAAGAACACTTCAATAGTGACAAGAAGGTGGTCTAATTGTGATTCCTTTTTTTCATAAAGTTCCCTACCGACCCATGGTAGAGTTGACAACACAGCAAACACAAACCAATCCCGCCTAACCTGGGGCACCCCATCTTCATTAGCACAGTCAACTAATGTCTCTAGTAGCGTCAATAAAGATGACGCCGCTAGCACGTGACAGTTGACAAGGTCCGATATAAACCTGAGGCAGTATCGAGCCGCATTCCACTTGCCAGCTTTTAAATTCTCCTTAAAAGTTTTAACAATGTAGTCCACAAATTCACCTCCAAAGTTATAGTTCTTTGCATTGAGAAGACCCACGAGGGTGGCGTATATAGTACATTTCTCGGGCATACGGATCGCACATTCTGTTAGAATGCGTAAGATCTTTACGCGAAAAGTGTTCAGGTCGGCTTCGAGAACGCTCGCCAAACCCTCCAAGTTACTTTCCAAACTTGAGCTACTTTTCTCACCAACTCGCAAAATAAGGGACTCTAGTCTATCTTCAATTTCTTGGTTCTCTGACACGCGGCGTCTTTTGCGGTGTAAACGTTCTGAAAACGAAAATGAAATTAATGTTAGTTGCAGCGTAAACAATTATAACCTAAAAATTCTAACAAGACAGTCTAGCACTAACCATAACCATCTCCATCTTCCTCTCCGTGCCCTCTCCTACGATTCATTGTTTCTTCTGAAAGTTAAAAGCTAGAAAAAACTCAAAACAGTCTTTAAATAATATCGACGAAATATGCATCAAATATATGCAGTGCAACGTAACGTCAATCGTCAGTCAAACAATATTTTTTTGTTTCAGTTTATCTAATCCCCAAAAAGCAAAGAATTTTATATTTATACAGCCATTTAAGGTGGCTTCACGAATGCTTTTAAGAAAATCACACCATTTTTGGATTTGGAGTAATAGTACTCCAAATCCAAAAACCCACCAATGTGAAAAACATAACACATGCAAAACACCTAGACAGGATAGTCAGCCGAGGCATTAATGTAAATCATGGTGCGATGATTTGAATTATAATTGAATTCAAGAAACTTAATCTGTGGCCCGTTTCACTAAGCTACAAGTTACAATTTTACAAGTCTAAACCGGCAACATTGATCAATAATGACCAATGGCAATGGGCATAATGCCCAATGTTGCCGGTTTAGACTTGTAAAATTGTAACTTGTAGCTTCGTGAAACGGGCCACTGAAGCTGAATAAACTTGGGGTAAACTCACAAAATACACAAAATACTCATATTGCAAAGTAAAGATCGCTGCGTTTTTATCGCTTGCAACTTTGCGTGGTGTGGGTGAATCCTACACGGGGTGAATCAAGGGTGAATCAAATCGATGCTTGATTTTGATTGGCTTCGCAAATTGCTAATGTCAATGTCAAGTCACAGTCCAGCGGTCACGCATGTTTACATATAATTATTAGGTTTATGCCTAAAAACAGATCTTTTCATCGAAGTATAAAGTACAATACCACAAATATTAGGATTTAGGAACACCATAGGATTTAAGCTTAAATGTGTGTCCAAAATGTCTTGTAATTATGCAGAGGGTTTGTCACCGTATGAACACAAAGGCGTCCTAGGCATACCTGAGGTAAGGGAGTTTTAAAGTACGAAATATGTCGTCTATTGAAATAATGCCATATTTATCTATTAGTAATAACGTTTTAATTTACATAAAATACTGCTTTTTTCAGAAATTCGATCCAATCGATAAATTTAACAAGAAATGTGATCTTTTAGCTCAACTCATAAGCCAAAGTAAACATGTAGTTGTCCATACTGGTGCGGGAATCAGTACTTCGGCGGGTATACCGGACTTCAGGTATTTTTGAAAACCACCTAATATTAGTTAATATTAATTTGCCACGGACACAGGACTTCAATAAAAAAAAAAATTTTTTTTTCTAGAGGCCCTAATGGTGTATGGACCTTGGAAAAAGAAGGCAAAAAGCCTTCAATCAATGTATCGTTTGCTGATGCAAAACCTACTAAAACCCACCTAATACTAAAGAAACTGGTAGAATGCAAGAAAGTACATTATATTGTAAGCCAGAATATTGATGGTTTGCACCTTAAGTCGGGATTGCCAAGGAAATATCTCTCTGAATTGCACGGGAACATGTTTGTGGATGAGTGCAATTTGTGTAAAAGGTATTCAATACTCACAGTTCATTATATTTCTTGTATTTTTCACAGACTTAATTTAGAAATTCAAGGCTGTAGCAAATAGGCAGAGGCTAGATGAGCCCACTCCTTAAATTAATTTATTATTTCATTCAATCAAGTGATTAATTAGAATGATAAAATTACATAATTAATTTGTAATTGACTTTAGGATTTGTCATCGCTAAAGTGTTAACTCTTAGGGTTGATGACCCATTCGTTCTTATGCTTATCAAACTCATCTGTAACAAGCTACAGCCAATATCAATGTTTGTTAAAGTCCTTTAAACCTAGAAGCCAGCTTAGAAGGAAAATTCAAAATAAATACAAAAATTAAACAAACTTATGCACCTTTAGAATTAAAGCGACCCATTTCTGAATAATACACATCCCAAAATATCACCTTAAGTAAAAGACATAGGGCTTAATTTTGGGAAATGTCATATTCAGAATTGAGTCGCTTTAATTCTAAAGGTTATGTTCGATATGTTCTAGGCAATTTGTCCGAAGTGCTCCAGTGGAGACTGTAGGTAAGAAATGCAGTGGAGTGCCATGCGCTGCGGAGCACGTGTGTGGGCGCCCGTGTCGCGGCCGCCTGTTTGATGGGGTCCTGGACTGGGAGCACAGCTTGCCAGAGAATGACTTGCTCATGGCCGAGTGGCATTCTAGGTAAGGAAATAACAAAAAACAACAACAAATATTCTTTATTGTACACCACATAAAAAATACAAAGAAAACAAAGAAACGAATTAGAAAGGTAGACAATAGGCAGAAATAAGTATGTATCGCGTGTATTGTAACGAATCTAATTCCCGACGTTTCAAGCCCTTTACAGGTCTCATGTTCACAGGCAGACAACCGTTTAAATTGTTTTATTCAATGTCTACAAGTCGGGAAAACATAAGAAAATACTATGTTGAGGAAGTCTATCATCAGCTTGCATACATCATTATTCTCATTAAATCTAGATTCTGTGCTTAATTTTAGGTCAGTAGTGTCTAGCTGTGATACAGAAAAAAGTAAAATAAAATGTGCCTCTCTCCTCATGAATCGCGTGCGTCTGTGACGCAGGAGAGTGTCAGAGAGCACAGAGGCTGCTCCTACCTAGCAGGACAATTATCGCGTTAGTAGAGATAAAGTCACATTCGAGATATGTTAAAAAAAACTATCAGATTGCTTCAAAACCTGTAGTTTTTTTGATATATCTCGAATGTGAGATGTATCTTGAAAAAAGGCAAAATTGGGAGCCAGGGAGAGAGGAGTGGCAAACAGGGTGGGCTGCTAGTTTATCTGTGGCTCGTAGAGTTGCCATGTTTCATATTGCCGTTATTATTCAGACATGCTTACTTACATTGATTTGATTGTTAAATAAAATAAAATAATTAAATGACTGCTATTTCATTAGATGATTAGTTTTCTAATTTTAATATGGACGACTTTAATAGACAACTTCAGTATACTCATCTATTGGCCTATTAGCAATGGCCTGTAGTATTATTTATTTATTCCCATTGACTGAAAAAAATAGATTTCTATATACAAAAGACGCACTTAATACCTTCAGGCATTTCCTACTACTTAACCTATAGGCAAAACAGAAATCTTAGTATTTTGTGTATTAAAATAATACGTAAAAGCATGCGAAGGCGACGTAACACCACAAAAACGTGCGAGCAAGCCCTAATTAAATAATATCCTATTGTTTCAGTGTTGCAGATTTAAGTATATGTTTGGGAACAACGCTACAGATCATTCCAAGTGGCAATTTGCCTCTAGAGACAGTTAAGTATGGAGGCAAACTGGTCATCTGTAACCTACAACCTACTAAACATGTAAGTCATCATCATCATATCAACTGAAAGACGTCCACTGCTGGGCATGGGCGTATAGATTGTGTGCTAATTGCATCCTACAGTTTCCCGCAATCTTCACGATTCTTCTGCGGGTGGTAGGACCTTGTGCAAGGTCCGTCCGGATCGCTACCGCCATCTTGCTCGCTAATCCTGCCGCTAAGCAGCAGTGCTTGCACTGTTGTGTTCCGGCGTGGAGAGCAAGACAGCCGGTGTAATTACTGGCACAAGAGGTATTCCATCTTAGCCCTCTGGGTTAGCAACGCATCTGCACTCTCTTTGTTGTTGCAGGCAGTCTATAGGCGGTGGTGATCACTTACCATCAGGTGACCCAGGTTTGCCTTCCTATGTTGTATAAAAAAAAAAAAGATTATCGGTAATTCAGTCTGTAGGGACATAGCCTTTGCTCTACGAAGATGATGTAGAGAAGGTTTTGACATAATGTTGTTTAGGTATGGCGGCCTACTAAAAAGCTACTACGCCCCCTATTGTAGAGCAAAAATACCTACTGACTGGATTAATAAGGTTTAAAATAATGCAGAAGTTCATGGAGGCTTACATGAGCTGACCTGTAACTCAAAACAGGTTATAAATGGCGTGGTTTATTTTTCGGTCTCACTTGTGTGACGGACATATTCGATTACTTTCTCACTTGCACACTACAACATATCCACTCTAGTTCCATACTAACATAGTATGAAACTGGAATTGAGTTCGGTTTAAAACTGCGACCTTAAACGTCTACCCCTTCACTTGAGGGTAAACGTCACAATGACATAAAGACATAAAATATGTTAACTAACAAACGTTTACGAAGCGTTTATGAATAAGGGGGCTAGTCTATACTTCCTTCTTTTAACATCAAAAATGTTGTTAACAATCTTGATACTTTAAGGCTTCTTTTGCAATAAATAAGAGCTGCACTACTAACAAAGATATTAGAAATTATTAAAATCTATTGTGGCACTTTAGCAAAAAACTACTTACGAAGATTGTTTACAACTTTCTCATATTAAAAAAACGCGTTATAGTTTATTCTAAGTTTTGTAGTTCTTCTACTCAATACTAGATGGCGCTAGGGTTGCTACAAAACAAAATTTAACGATGCCTTGAATTTAATAAAATAAATTCTTTTTCAGGACAACAAAGCCGACCTCATTATAAATTATTATGTAGATGAAGTATTAGAGAGAGTAATGAATATACTCTCTATCGAAGTACCAGAGTACTCTGAGAATGACAATCCTATGAAACTAGCCCAATGCTCCATTGTTGACTGGACTATAGCTAGAAATGATGTCTTAGCTTTAGAGAAGATATTTAAAGCTAAATGCAAAGGAGTTAAAAAGAAACGGATACTCATTAAGAAGAGAAACAGCGATGGTGTTGCCAATGGAATCAACTGTGATAACGATAAGTCTAAGATAATCAAGTTGGAAGTAAAAGAAGTTAGCAGTGACGTCACTGAAAGTGTTGAACAAATCAAAGTTGAAAATGACGTCGATGAGCAAAACATTAGCAATGGTGTTGTAAAATGAATCAATTTTATCTTACAAACATGCAACTTTTAAACTGGTTTTAACCGGTATTTTCTTAGAGAAAATAGCCGGGGTTGCATTCCCTAACAAACAGCAAAAAACTTAAATGACCATTAAGGAGGGAACTATGAGAAATTATCAATATTCGAAAGGGATATATCAACTTCATAGTGCATACTATATGCCTCCCTTTCGAGACACAGGATACCTCTCAGTTCACTTATATCACAACTTATATGTATATGTGTTTTTGACTACTTCTACTATAAGTTTTAAATAGACTGAACAATTCGAATGAAACTGCATTTTAATAATAAACATTTTTATTTACAAACTTTCGTATCTTATTTACAATTAAATATCTTTGGTTTGGAATGTTTTACTCTTTTATAAAAAACGTAGAAAAATATTATAAAATCCTTTACAGCCGTCCTTTTTCCCCTGGGATAATTTATTTTTACATTTTCAACCTTTGAAATTTGAATACAAAATTTTCTTTTTAGTTATCATAAAAATAATAATCTCCTTAGAGCTGAATGTACTATCGACAAAATGGAAACCTGACGCACCATGGAACTATCTCAAAGTGACGTTATAAATCAAATCATAGGAAGCCACTATTACTTGTAACGTCAATTTGACACGGTTCTATGGTGGGGCAGAGTTCGATTTTGTGGATGAGTTGTGGACAGTACAGTCAGCAGCAGCCAAAAAAGCCAAAAGAAAGAAGTCAAAAGCTCTACACTCGCTCTTACCCTCTTTCCTCTTGACAATTAAGAGTCGTGCGTAGGTGTACCTTTTAGACCTGTTTGACTAATAATACCTAAGACATAGTATATGTACAATAAGAAAACTGCTGCCGATTGTATAGTCGACCAAGTAATTTGTTGACCACTTTTGAACCTTTACCCTTTTGTATTATTATTATTATTATTATAAGCTCACGCCTGTTTCCCTTTGGGGTAGGCAGAGATCACAGAACGCCATTTGCCCCGGTCCTGGCATACTTTCCTCGCTTTTGTAATACGAGCGAAAAGTGGTCAAGCAATTTCTTGGTCGACTATATATACAATTATACAATAACAGAACCCAAAATGTGTCTAGGATAACATGTCTTTTCAGAATATTACAGGAATATAATTAACCTACTCTATTTTCAAAAAAAAATAATTAAAAAAACGCCCTTGCTTGAAGTTGCAATTTAGCTTTTCGCGACCGATGAGAAAGTCATATTTTCATCTTAACCCCTTTTAAAATATAAGTAGAATGTATGTACGTTGAAAGAAATCAAGCAAGGGGCGGTAGGTACAGTCAGCGTCAAATATACCAGAGCGGGCAAGGTGGTCAAAAATATCTGAACACGCCCGAGCGTATTTGACAATAGAGTCGAGTTCAGATATTTTTGACACCTTGCCCGCTCTGGTATATTTGACGCTGACTGTACCAGGCTTTACTGCCTCAGAGCTGAACAAAAACTTAGCTCCCCAACTACCCTTTAACATAGTAAATAGGTGGCTTGAAACGCTATGAGGGTGACGAGCGGCAGGATCAAGTTGTCAACCTGCTCGGTCCGCGCCTCCACCAGGCTCGACGCGGTGGCGGCCACCGCCGTGCGGAAGAGAGCTTTGTCGCTGTCCAGAAATTCTGGAAATTATCACAATATCTTACCACCGATATCTGTAGGGCCTAGGGATCTAGGCGTGATCTGGTTCAAGACATATTCAGGCCTGATCTGTCATTTCTTTAAGATTTTTTAAGAGACTCCTCTAAAAACTAGCACATAATGTTGCGCCTGATTTGATCATATTAGCGATGGGCGATTGCGAGAGGTTTTGGTTTTTTGATTGTCTCGATTGATCAAGATGTTCCATGGGGTTGCATTGTTTTATTACAGGGTTCCTATGGCCATCATCATCAGACCAATTCTTTGACACCACAATTGTCATCTGACATTTGTTGCGAAATGTCAGTTCTATTGAACATTGGGAAGTTGGTCTAAAGCGTATTAGATTCGATTACCAACTTGGATAAGTGATGGCAAGTAAAAGCTGTAAAATCATCAGACATTCTTACCAAATATCACTAGCCCGTACACAGTCATAATCTGTGACAGGATGTTGAATATTGTGCCTTCGACTGTTCTGCTGCCTCCTGAAAAATTAAAAGCAGTATGAAACAGCCATCTCTATTACACATCATTTCATAGTCTATTACATTTCAGGTTCGAGTCTTGCCATTACTCTAATTTTTCTTTATTACATTTAAGTTTTATTTCATATGCCGTAGGTATACGTGCGATCTGGCAACGTCGCGTATAGTTGCAGGCAAACAACTTGAACATAAATCGAGTGATGGGGTAAGTTTGCGCATACACATTTGTACTAAAAACGGCTACTGCGCAGTCAAGGTCAGTGTTCAAGAAGTTTGCAGCTGGTAGCACGAATATCGATAAATTATATTTATATCGACACTTAAGTAAGTGATAAAAATATCGATATATTTTGGCTATCGATATACAGTCCCTGCCAGCGCTGTACTGACCGGGCCACTGGCGCGTGCCGTAGCGCGAGCCGAACCAGCTGGCGGCGGAGTCCCCGACGCCGGCGGCCAAAACGCCTGCGAGGCGCTCCAGCGCCGGCGCGGCGCGCGGCGCCAGCCACAGCGGGCCCGCCAGCCCCAGGTACAGGTACAGCGGAGTCATCGCGAACGCTCCGCAGTCCTGGACAACACATCATCAAACCGGTTTAATACAGTGCGCGGCTTCGCGGACCTACAAGAATATCGGCACACCACTGGACTGAGGCTGGCACGATTGACTAGTTGACAATAAAATCTGCTATCAAAAGGAGAATGGGCAAATTGTCCCAAGTGCTGTATACAGTTGGGCTATATCTTATTAGAAAGCTCTCAATAAGAGCTTAATTTTTTTATATAACAGCAAAAGCTACAGCCCATTTTATACCTCACTTTGTACTAGCAGTTGTATGAAAAGTATCTGTAAAATCATTTTCGAGATATAGCCGAAAGATTTTAACCACGCATTACTGAGGCCACTAGAAGTAAAAAACGTAATGGGAGCATAGGTCTAATTTGCTATTTTTTTTATTTTTTTTTCATACAAAACAATGATTAATGCTGCAGACACCTGGTCTTCGAAACATAGCCTATGATGATCCTTACACCGAGTACTACACGTCCATACTACTCACTATTGTATACAAGGGTTGGGACAGCGCCCATACAAAAATGCCCATTCACCTTTGAAGAGTTCGTTAAAAGAAGAAAAACTGATTTTTTTTTCTCTGATCACTATTTCATGAATTATCGCGAGTAGAAAAACGATGCAAACCCCGTGAAAACGCTCCTTACAAAATGGCCCGCAAATAAGACGTCACAATTTATACTTTTGGCTAGTAAATTACCAGTAATAAAACAAAGTTCAAAGTGTTTAGTTGTGTCCGGCTTTGACGTGATATTTTAGTGTACCTAATAAGATGCTAATTTATTTTAGATATTATTGTAACCCTGAAGTAAAAAAAGAAGCTTCTTTTGTCAAGATGGCCTAATTAAACAAAGCAGTAAATCACCTTCTCATCGCTGTATATGAGGAACGCCGACTGTAGAGCTGATGAAATAGGTTCAATGTTAGATTTCCTCAATGCCTGCAAAATTAATAACAATATATCAACATCAATACACACAAAATGATGAAATTGTTCGGTACGATAGGATGCGTAACAGGAAGGATGAATTTACGCCCAGACTATTGATAAAAAAAATTTAATTCTGAATATGTTGCACACAAGTAACCAAAATTTAGTACCTCAACTAAAATAACCAATCCGAGGCCGAGACCCGCTGCTAACTTCATGAGGCTGACGTCAACGAGTATCCCAGAGGCGAACACAAACGCTGCCATTACGTGGAACGTTTTCCGCGTCGTGGTGGTGGCTTTAACTGCCATCTTCGTGCGCACGCACAGCACGAATATCGTCACGATTACTAGGAGCAACCAGAAGGTTATTAGTTGTCTCTGAAACAGAATTTTTTATATATACCTATGTTGTAGTATGTCACTTTGTCTCGATACCCTGAGAATATAAATTAAAAGGGTAAAAAAGTCGTTGTTTTCCATTATATTATATTAAAAAAAAGAAACTTGGCATAATGAATGCCATGCGGTCCTCAGATACAGAGGCGTCTCTAGCCTATGTAGTGCCCGTGTGCAAACATTACCCTAGCGCTCCCTAGACTAGGAGGCGCTCGGGTAATGCCGAGTGGGCGCCGAGTAGGGATCCGTAGCGAGCGGCGCTCGGTGCTCCCTAGGACCAATGCGCCCGTGTGTAACGCATACCACGGACAGGTAAAGACGCCTCTGCAAAGATAACCCCCTTTAATATCATATCATAAGCAAAGGATACGATGAGGAATAACTGAAACTTATGTCAGTCATGTTAGGGCTGCTGAACATATTATTATGCCACATTAAAGTTTCACGCTTACAAAATCGCGGCGCGAGCAACAGCTGTATTTCAGACCTGCTAGCCAAGTAAAAACTAATAATCATTTTCTTGGGATGTCTAAAGCGGTTTTACAGAATTAAAAGCTCTTTAACTTTAATTCAGAATTAACTTGCCTATGCTCATGTCGAGGGTTGTAATTTTCGAATCTCACCAGGTGACTAAAGCTCACCAAGATGGCCGAATCTCTATGAAAAACGACCATTTTGGTGAGCTTTAGTCACCCGGTGAGTTTAAAACATCGCACTCCAGGGTCTACTAACCACTTGACTTAAGCGAGAAGAGTAAAAAAAGCAGATTTCCAAAGGATTTAACGGTTGTATGTATGTGTGTAAATTCTTTATTGTACAAAAGAACATAAATGACAAGAAGAAATACAGTGATGTACAAAATGTGGTTGTTTTCGTGCCAGATGAATCTCGCATAAGCCAAGAATTGCCTGGAAGGATCTTTCTAACAAAACACTCTACTCACCCTTTTCTGATCCATGAAAATAAAAATTAACAGTCTCTGTAAACAGTCCCATCCCAGTAAAACATGTAGTTCTGTCAACACTAGCATGGCGGCCGCTGCTATCACTTTCCCGAGGACCATGAGAGTCCTTTGCTCTTGTTTCAAGTGACACAGAGCTGTAACAATCAATCCCACTGTTGATAACACTGTCTGAAAACATCCAATGAGTTCCACTAAGAAGATGACAACCTCTACTTACATCATTTTGATAGAGCAGTGCTTCTTAACCTGTGGTCTGCGGACCCCTGGGGGTCCACAAGCGTATGTATGGGGGTCTGCAGTCTTATATATGGACCATTTAACAGTCATAAATAAATGCCACCAAAAGTTTTGCAATTGCTACGCACGCATATTTTTTTGTAATTTGTAGTTCTAAAATAAATGGTTCGAAATTTATTGCTGCTCTTTTATTAAGGGGTCCATAAAATTGTTCTTGATTTCCTAAGGGGTCCGTGGACAAAAAAGGTTAAAAAACGCTGTGATAGAGAATAATGTTTGAACCTCAGCCCAACTTCTCCCCCTGCCAATAGCCTTGCCTTAAACCATAGTTAAATTGACAGAGGAAAGATAAATTTGATTACTGGTTGCCTTACTCTACTGTTTGCTTTGGTTTCCATTAAATATGTAAATAATAAACTATTGTTACTTATAAAATCGTGCAGTCAACCAATTTGATTCACAGGCCACTGTACAATGTTGTCGCCATGTGTCTGCACTGAGATATTATGACATTTATACAGAAGTCATTACGACGGCGTTTATTGTGAAAAGGTTCTACAGTGGCCTAATAATCAAGTTGGTTGACGTTACTTGAACTGTAAATGAACTTCCTGCAAGGTCTGTATGTATTAGATAGATTCTTAGTAATAAGTAGGCCTAGGACTTTTGGTAGCCTACCGTGATTCTTGAATCTATAGAGTCGCCATTTGTAAAAATATTTTTCAGAGTCTAAGTTAACATATGTGTTGTATTTGTATTACAAACGTCACAAACACCCGAAATTTTAATTTTTTTTAAATTATATTATAGAATCATAGAGATAACCAAAGAAACAATCATAGAAACTTGAAGAAATAAAATAGTTTTTACTTAGAAAATAATAAAAAATATATTTGTTAGCTCGCATGTTAGAGAAACAATAGTAACTCACACTCGAAACGCACGCGCCGCCGTCGCGCGCATATAAAGGACGGGTATTCCCTTCGCGGCGCGCATAGCTTTCAGTCCGACAGTGGTCACGTGAGCAATAGGAGGGTCGCAATTTTGTGCATTTTTGATGAATGTGATTCAGATTACTTTAGAAGTGGTTATCTAATCAGCTTATTGACAATTATACGAGCCAACCATCCGTCCTGCGCAGCGCCGTACTGCTGTAGCTTACCTTTTAAATTGTTACTATTGGTTCACCTTCACTTTCGAGTTTTGTTTCTCACAATTCTAAATTTGTCATTTTCAGATTCCAGTAAAAATATGTATATAAAAAAGAGTGTACTACTGAGATAGAATCATCTCATCACAGGAAAACAACTAAAACTTCACAGTGTATACTATTTGTTTTTTTTTAAATAAAACAACTCCATGGATTTCAGAACCATGGCACTCTACCAAAAGTCCAAGTGCTAATCATAAGTACGTAATGTAATTGAACTCACAACTGTTGCCACATTGATAAGGTCTCTCTCCATTCGTTCTTCACTAAACTCATAAGTGTACTTGGCCACCACCGCTGTGCTTGATATAACGATGGCTTGTGCGACAATCATTGCTTCCCCTATTGTAAAAGTCTTAGGATAAGCCAGTGATCTGCGGAGCAAATCACTAAAAACATACATAGGTGGCAACGTGAACACTGCTGCAAACAGCATGTCTGAAAAGAAAAACCAGGTTACATAAATGTCATCCTATCCTATATTGTCTATTTCATTATACAATCATTAATTATGTCAATTGCATTCTCGAAAATGGGTCCAACAATTTCAATTAAATTGGCAAAATCTATCAAGATCTTAACTGTGGGAAATCAAGCAATCGGGTGCTAGGACGTAGGGCAAGGTCCGTCCGGATTGCTACCTCTATCTTGCTCGTTAAACCTACCGCTAAGCAGCAGTGCTTGCAATCTCCTTAGTGTTCCGGGAATTTATGGGCAGTGGTGATCACTTACCGTCAGGTGACCCACTTGCTCTATTATAAAGCTACTATTATAAAGATTGTTTAAATGACATCAACTGTCCAATGGCAGAAAGTATATACTAGCAAAAGCATAAGAATAAAAAACTAACCTTGTTTGACATAATTGTACACCAGTAGACATCCTATAAGACCAGAAGGCAAGCAACCACCCCACAGTGTGTCTCTCAATACCAAACAAGAGATAGACATAAATACTATGAACAACATGCAATAGAATGCTAGTCCGACAGATACAAAGGTTGCCAGCTTGTATATTTGAGGTACATCGTACAGTTTGCTATAGAAGATTAAAATTGCTGGCAGGAGAGCGAAACACCATAGTCCATTGGATCTTGCTGGTCTGAAAAAAAAATTTACTACTCTTTCTGTGTACGCTTTGCAATATAAATTCTTTCAGTTCATTATTTAAATAGTAAATATTATAAAAAAAAGGGTATTCAAAAATGAAAATGCTATGCTATGACAACACAAAGAAAAATTAGGGTAATGGCAGGACTTGAATCTGCAAAACTCTAATGCGGTAATGTGGCAAAACTGGCAAACACAAGGCACAGAATGCTGATGTTGCAGGCTCGAGTCCTGCCATTACCCTAATTATTCTTTGTGTTGTCATTGCATAGCATTTTAATGTACTCATACTCTTAAAAATATTGGTGCTACATACATGGTAGATTTTACCCCTGACATAAAGCATATATCCCTTTCTAACCAGTAAGCATGTAAGAGAGATGGATGCTTATATGTGCGCGACATAACTAAACGCTAGCGTGCTACTATAGCAGGTTTCATAGTAAGTATAATAATAGGATGGCTAACTATCCTGTATTTTACAGGATGTCCCGTTTTTCAGCTATCATTTTTGTCGTGTCCTGTATTTTAATAAGAAAAATACAGCACCATATCATACTTAATGTAAATGTAAATGCGTTGTCCTGTATTTTTTCCAGGAATCCTACAATTTTAGATAACATGTCCTGTAAAATGAGCACACAGAGTTGGTCACACTAATAAAAATGTACATTGTTGCTGCAGTTATAGAAAACGGCTTATCAAATTTTGCCCCTTGGACTTAATTAAAGATAATAATTGACTAATTACACAATACTTGCCTAGTTTGTATTCTAGCAGTTTGCAAGTTCGATGATACAAGTCTGTCCACGGCTCTGAAATGCTTTAAACATTTCTCGTCCACCTTATTGTATAAATGAGCAATACTTTTATCCATTTCTTAAACTTTTTAAAGCAAAAACTTGTTAACTATAATCAAAACCGAATAAAAACAATTTATTTCGATTCCGCTCGCAACGAAATAATCAAATTTGACGAGTTTTGACGCACAGTATGCACACCATACGCACACGACAGATGACAATGACATGACATTAGCGGCATTGGCACTTTTGGCAGTGACAGTGACTCTTTTAGAACGTTTTTCGGTCTTTTTAAACTGCCTAAGCTAAAGTTTTTTAACCGACTTGAAACAAAAAGGAAGTTTTCAATTCCTCACCTATCGGAACTCAAGCTATTGGAACAAATTTGGAGAGATTTTTTTCATTGAAAGGTATATCTCTAGATTGGTCTCATTTAGGTCAAAGATAAGGTCTGGTGATGGGAGTTAGAAAAAACCGGTCAAGTGCGAGTCGGACTCGTGCACTGAGGGTTTCGCACAAACCCACTCACTGACTGGTAATGACAAAGCTCTGAAACAGTTCCATCTAAGATTAGCGTCAGAAACAAATTCTTGTAACGGTAGGCCGATGTCTAATTGATTGCACGGAGGCATAACGTTACCTCGTTACATCGAGAGACAGCGTCATCTCCGCGCGTTTTTCAAAAAAAAAATGCAGAGAAGTCCAATTTTGCAAAACATTTGATAGACACAGATCATACATTATCAGATGCTCATTCTTATGAAATATTACACTTTTGCAAAAAGGGATTTCGTCTGAATATTTTGGAGCATTTGGAAATAGTTAGGTACAACAACGCGGGATCCATTGTCAATGAACAGGTTAATTTTCTTTCTTCTCCTTTATTGCGGGTATGCTTAATTTCTGTCTTTAACAATGGGGGTAGCTGAGATTGAGATAAATTATGTGGGTAGTTTGTGATAAAATACGGGGGTACTTTTGTTTTATTTTTAAATTTTGAGGGTAGGCTTTGAGAAAAATAATAAGGGTAGTTGTGCAAAAATGTTGGCGGTAGGCGGGATTAAAGAAAAATGTTTTAGTTTGTCAGTACGCCATTCGTTCAAGTAGCGAACGGTCGTACTGTTTCTTTGATCTTAATGATGCCTCGTATAGAGGCGAAACGCGCGTCGATCGTGTAGTTTTAGTGTTTAGTGGTGGTGGTGTGTAGTTGAGTCTGTGTGATATATGTTGTTTCGTGTGGAAACGGAGGAGGGTGGGTTTTTGCATGAACATATATGTGTCGCACAGACGCAGCTATTTTGCACGAGCCCGGCACTGGTTTCGCGGAGTAGCAAGGTAATTTGTTCCAGTTTGTTTAAATACGTCTCTGTTTATTTTTAGGTTGGCAACATAAAAATAATGTCAATGTCAAAATCAGCTTTCAATATTCCTCATTTACATCTGCGTGTATTCGACGAATATTCGCGCAAGCGAAAGAGATGCACTATGTAATTTTCAATGTTAAGAACGGGGATGCGTGCGTTTCGTTTCAGTATTCTCGCAAAGATGTAAATGTGGCGTTATACTATTTCGTAATCCTAAGGTTGTCGAGGTTGAGCGGCGTGAATAAAATTGTATAACATAATATTAGTTTAGTTGCCGGCCGGCTTGCTTGAAAGATAACGTGTCACAAATATAACAAAATGCTGCGAAATATTAGTAAAGTGGTTGTTCAGAAAGCGAAATTCTCAACTGCCGCTGCGCCGGCTCCTCAAACTAAGCCCGAGATTCTCTACACTGGCGTAAGTTGAATTTTAATATGGTTTTAATTTAACTTTTTAAGTTTATTCATTAAACACGTTATCGTTAAGCTGCCGTAATCACTACGCACGTGCATGAGAGCGTAAATATAATTTTAGAATACAAAATACAGCGTCGTAAAGTACAATTTACGACATGATTTTGTAGTCCCTGCGAATCTATTAAATACTAGAATAGTATAATGTAATCTGTAAACTAACAGAAATGCATGTGACAAAAGATAATAATTTATCAACATGATACAAAGTGCAATAACTTTGTTATTTGATATTTTTCTGATAAAATACTTGTTTATCTCAAAATAAGATTAATTAGATATGTACATTTAATGTAGTTAAATGTAAGTACTTTCTTTTGGAAATCAAATTACTAATAATATTTCTAAGCAAGTCTCATTTAACCATAAATATAATATGCCTGATGTAATTTTATGATGCAGGCTATTTACTAATACAAATAAAGTAAACACATTCCACAATTTTTTTTGCCTGATCTTCAATAATGCACAGGGTGGACTTCCAAAGTTCCAATTAAAAAAAAACTAATTTTGTTTTATTATTCACACAATGGAGTTTGTTTATTAACTTTTCTTAATTATGTGCAAGTTTTATGGATGCCACCTTGTCACTTGATTGCCACCCTGTAATGAAAATTCAAACACATATTTTTTTTGAAAGTGGTGACTTTTTGTAGCTATTTGTTTATCATGCGGAAAGTTAGATTTATATCCATCTTTTACTGGCACACTACTGGGAGCAAAAGAGGCAGCCCGAAAACAATATGGCGTCATTCAACGGAGCTAGAAGCCACAGCAGCTGGATAAGTTGGAGTGCTGCCATGCAAGATCAATCCAATCGGATAAGTGTTCAAGGAGCCCTATGCCCCTGCTGAGTGGCGAAAAGACAATGATGATGATGATGAGTCCATGCATAGGGGTAACCTCTTATGGTTAGAGAAATAGGGTGGCAAATTTTCTGTCATGTCGCCACCCTTGACATAATTTGATTTTACACAAAAGCCTGTGGTTTTCAGCTATTCATAAACAACGAGTGGCTGAAGTCTTCAGACGGAAAGACCTTCCAGACGTCCAACCCTGCCAACGGGGAGGTGATCGCCGACATCCAGCAGGCCAACCAGTCTGACATTGACCAAGCCGTACAGGCTGCCAATAATGCATTCAAGTATGTCCATATAATATTAAAAACATGTTTTATTCATTATATTAGATACCAGCTTTTATCGGCGGCCACGCCTGCATTATATTATGATTTTAGTTTTAATTTGATTTTGCGGGTGGTAGGACCTTGTGCAAGGTCCGTCCAGATCGCTACCACCATCTTGCTCGCTAATCCTACCGCTAAGCAGTAGTGCTTGCACTGTGTGTGTTCCGGCGTGGAGAGCAAGACAGCCGGTGTAATTACTGGCACAAGAGGTATTCCATCTTAGCCCTCTGGGTTGGCAACGCATCTGCAATCTTCTTGGTATTGCAGGTGTCTATAGGCGGTGGCGATCACTTACCATCAGGTGACCCACTTGCTTCTTTGCCTTCCTATTTCATAAGAAAATAAATAGTTTAGCTGCATTTGCGATCTTATGCTCAAAATCTGGTTTCCGTCATGTTTCAGAGAAATTTACATTTTGTACTGAGCAGCTGTTAAGGTCCACTATGTTTCGGTGCATTTTGATCGATTACCTTAATTCAAATCGTTTAATTCAGGAGCTGGTCCCATAATATGTTAGTGACAATTGTTACTTACGAAACTATGTTAGTCGGCATCTATTTGAATTACAATACAATACCTTAACATCCATAAATTACCTCACACGATTTGTAAGATTTTAAGACCTTTGTTACGTTTTTTCCCATCTCTTTACATTCACATTTTTACCATCACATTAAGCTAATAACGATTTTAGGAAACAATTTTTTGATCATGCCTTTTATATTCACTACTAGTAGTCATAGCAGCGGCCCTAACATGACAGCCCAGGTTTAGTTTAACCCCTCCCTGTATCTCTGTCTAACTAGTGTCATAAGAAAGTGACGCAGATAGAGATAAACTAAACTTGGTCAGTTATGTTAGGGCCACTGGGGGGTTGCACTCCGCACTGTAGGTGCGCTCGCCGCCTGACCTATGGCATAGGTTAATCGCAGTAGGTTGCCGGCTTAAAGCGCGCGCCCGCTATTCTGTGTTGCGCGTTGTTATAGTATTATAGTAAGCAGCCCAACCCTAGCGGTGTGCCAAGGCATTGCGGGTGGAGGGCGGGCGCGCGCGGCGCCTTCCTTTTGACGCATGCCGCCTGGCGGATGCTTATGAAATAATACGAA
The DNA here is from genome assembly GCA_963691745.1 of Ditula angustiorana. Lineage (NCBI taxonomy): Eukaryota > Metazoa > Arthropoda > Insecta > Lepidoptera > Tortricidae > Ditula > Ditula angustiorana. The sequence goes on along the minus strand of OY829486.1, from coordinate 10,283,861 downwards.
CTTTTTGTGCCTGATCATAAAGTTGGAATTCGTTAAATTTTAGTCGAAAAACAGAAGTTTCTGTTTGTTAGTAGGTACTATTATTTATTCTGTGGTCATAGTACGTATTCGTCGCTATTAGTACTCTTATAGTCTTCGTGCCTGACCTTTATGCACAATCGTTGCTTTCGTGGTTAATTTTTTGTTATTGACTGTATATAGACTTGGCTCGCAATGGAGGAGGATGGACGCGTCGCAACGTGGTACCCTGCTCAACAAGCTAGCCAGCCTGATAGAGAGAGATGCTGTCTACATAGCAGTAAGCATATACTTACTTGGGGCAAGGGGCCATTAAGGCATTTAGGGAAGGTATTATGAAGGCATTTGGGGCAAGGGTCCATTAAGTTACTTGGGGCAAGGTGCCATAAAAGCACTTGGGGAACGTACCATAAAGGCATTTGGGGCAAGATGCCATTAAGTTACTTGGGGCAAGGTACCATAAAAGCACTTGAGGAAGGTACCATGAAGGCATTTGGAGCAAGGTGCCGTTAAGATACTTGGGGCAAGGTACCATAAAAGCACTTGGGGAAGGTACCATGAAGGCATTTGGAGCAAGGTGCCGTTAAGTTACTTAGAGCAAGGTACCATAAAGGCACCTGTGGCCCTAACATAACTGGCCAAGGTTAGTTTATCTCTATCTGCGTCCCTTTCTTATGACACTAGTTAGACAGAGACACAGGGAGGGGTTAAACTAAACGTGGGCTGTCATGTTAGGGCCACTGGGGAAGGTATCGTAAAGCCTCTTGGGGAAGGTACCATAAAGCCACTAGGGGAAGGTACCTTAAAGGCACTTGAGGCAAGGTATCATGGCACTTGGGGCGAAGGGGGAGAGGGGGGGGGGGGTATAAATTATCCTAATATATTTATTTACTTATCATCGGACGAAAGACACCCATTGTCGAATAGCGGCCATCTTAGTGCGTTACAATGACCTGTCTTATACTGAAAGCATTCAGTATCATTTTAGCACTGTAATTTTATGTATAACTAGGAGATCCTTTGTTTGAGGCTGGAAAAGCTAACAAAAAATTATACAAAATTACATTTACACGTTCAATCCTGGTGGTGCATCAGTAAAAATTTTGGTTTTAATGATGAAGCCAGGACACGCACCACACGGAACCCTCAGTGTACCATTGAAATCTACACCAAACCACGCCTATGGCATAGGTTAATCGCAGTAGGTTGCCGGCTTGCCGCGCGCGTGCCCGCCTACTCTGTGTCGCGCGTTGTGATAGTATTATAGTAAGCAGCCCAACCCTAGCGGTGCGCCAGGGCATTGCGGATGGAAGGCGGGCGCGGGCGGCGCCTTCCGTTTGACGCATGCCGCCTGGCGAATGTTTATGAAGTAATACGAACTTTTTGTGCCTGATCATCAAGTTGGAATTCGTTTAATAGTGGTGGAAGAAGAGAAGTTTCTGTACGTTAGTACTATTATTTATTCTGTGCCCGTAGAGTCTGGAAACCCTCGATAATGGCAAGCCATACCAAGCGAGCTACTTGCACGACGTGCAAGCCTCGATCAAGAGCCTGCGGTACTACGCGGGTTGGGCGGACAAGAACCACGGTTACACTCTACCAGCTGATGGCAACTACTTCGCCTACACCAGGCCGGAGCCTGTCGGTGAGTGAGGAAACAGCCTTTATCATCATCATAATCATATCAACCGGAAGAACCCATAAGGGTCCTTCCCCAAGGGTTTTTACGATGGTCGGTTTGTGCTGCCTGCATCCATAGGTGTCTCGCGATCTTCACTTGTTGTCGGTTTATCGTGTGGGAGGCTTACCAACACTTCAAAGCAAAGAGTATTGTCCGGTAGTTCGTAAAATGTTGTCGTCTACTGTTGAAAACTTTTGCGATACATACTTTATTTACCCCGACGTTTCGGTCGACTTCACGGCGATTGCAAATTGCTAAAAGATAACAACGCCGAGGTAAATAAAAAATGTGTTAGGTATGCGCGATAAGGCCCCGCTTTAGCATACAAATAATGCAAACATTAGTTTCCTTATAGAACATATTACATCTGTTTTTCTTATTGTAATACGCTTATAGCGACCCGCCTCGGCTTCGGACGGGTACAATGTTTGTTTGTTTGTTGGATTTTTATGTAATTGACATAAAAACCTTTCGTAAAAATCCGTGGTTTAGAAAAACGCGGCCAAACATACAAGGATTTAGGACAGACAAGAAAAAAATTGTGACTTTACACTATGTAAGGAAGATGATTATAGGTTACACTAGAACAGCACATTAGATCAATGATCGTGGTCCTCGCGCGTCCACCAACGCATGCAACGGGACGCACTACGCTATGGCACAGTATATAAATAAAGCAGTACCGAAACTAGGCCTATTTGTTGAGATAGATACCTACGCTCCGGTGGAGCGTTAGGGTTGTTCTCTTAATTTTGTGTAAAATTGATAAGTTATATTTTTATTATTCATAACAACGTTCACTTGGGTTCTATAATGATCAAATAATGAAATGAATTAACCAGTTGATGAATCAAATTAGGAAATTAAAAATTTGGGTAATTAACAGTTTTAGAAGTAAGAAAAAAAATTAAAGCTTCGGTTTTGAAGAAGTCGAGTTCAAGCATCCATATTAAGATCGCGCACTATCTCGGGCACACGCAATAACAATAAACGCAAAGCGCGTCCACTCGTCTCGACGCGGTACCCAATTTTATTTGCGAACTCGTTAATTCATTCCACTATTTGATCGTTATAGAACTCAAGTGAACGTTGTTATAAATAATAAAAATATAACTTATCAATTTTACACAAAATTAAGAGAACAACTTTAACGCTCCACCAGAGCGTAGGTATCTATCTCAACAGATAGGCCCAGTTTCGGTACTGCTGTGTGTATATACTGTGGTTTAGATCACTCAATCTAGTAAGTAGGTACATAGATATTTTTAGTTGCACTGTCATCCAATGTTCAAACATATGCTAAATATGCTAATTAAATAACAAGAAGTAGTTGAAAGTAGTTTTTGACACATCTCGAAGATGAGATGAATCTCGATGAGCGCCAGAATTGGGGGCCTGATCCTAAGATATATATCTTAGGCTCAAACTACTTGATGACGGTGATACAGACAAATATACACACAGATAGACAGATAAAGACTGTTATTGCCTACGCCAGAAATAGATAAAACATTAGTAGGTGTCGGGGGTTAAGAACATGCAAGTCATATCTTCTGTCGCTTAATGTTTGTTTCGTTTTTCCTTAGAAGAAAATATTGTGCAATCGTTATTTAACACATTATGTTTACCTACTGCGCAAACGTGACAGCGTCGTTCTTAAACTATTGTTTAGGTATGTCTCAACATGTTCATTTGCACAAAAAAAATTGGGGCCCTATAGTCAAACTATAAATATAAGTATGTATATTTATAATAATTATAACGTTATCGGAACTTTAACGCGATAAAAACATTGTTAATTTACCTCGACGTTTCGGCCATGGTCACGAGTAGACTGTTTAGCCGCGCCAGTTTTACGAACTACCCGCACTTTGTCTCGTTTATTTAAAACGAGACAAATAAGCAAACCCTGAGCTACCATAGAACCATGTCCAATTCACATAATAAATAAAATTATAAAGTGACTTTTTACGATTTGCTTTATAACATCACTTTGACATAGTTCCACGGTGAGTCAGGTTTCCATTTTGTCGATAGTAGTTTGTTGGTAGTAGTTTTGTGAATGTTTGAACCCGAGTCAAGGGTGGAGTTAGTACATAATCGCGGATTTTTATCGATAAGTATGTACTTATCGATAAAAATTGCCGCGTGTGAGGCAATTTGCTTCGAGAGATATTTTTATCAACGCGTATAGCATGTCATGCGTTATATTATATAATATATTTGTTCAAATGAAGCGATAAGAACTCTTCACATTAGATAACATATAAAATGGCAATAAACAAATCGGTAAGAGTAGTAAAGTCAACTGTAATTGTGCCTTATGTTTGACTATATTGGACAATAAATAATAAATACAAATACAAAAAATATTTGGTATATTTTTATTCGGCCCGTTTTTTTATTTATAACAAAATGGAGCAGCTGCATCGTTTTTACAAAAAAATCGCCAAACAATGTTTATTGGCGAGTACCTACACTTCTATTTCATTAATTAAATTCAGTCAAAGTTTTTTACAAAATTAATTTGAAAAAGTTTTAATAACTTATAAATGTTAATCAATAGAAGCTCGCGGATGATAATAACCTATTACTTGGTTATACCTATTTGTTTAACATTGTGAATATTCCTATAGTAAAATGATTTGCAATCTAAGGGGTTAAGATAAGTCAGAGGTCCACTGACCACGCGGTTTCTGTTTTCTATTGGTTTATCGGGCGATTCGCGACCGCTAAATTATCGTTAATGTTAGTGCTATAAATGTGTCAAAGGGAAATTTATTATAGTAGCAGGCAAACAACTTGAGCATAAGTCGAGTGGTGGACCCCCACTACGCGATGTTTGCGCATAGGTACACAATTGTACTAGAAACGGCTACTGCGCAGTCAAGGTCAGGCTCAAGTTGTTTGCCGGAAACTTTACGTATTGTGTGAATAGTATTATTATAACAACAAACACAACACATAATCAATAATCATAATCTATATTAAGCTTTATCTGTAATTCTGTCAAATTGTAATGTGGTATTCAATAAAGCATATTGTATTGTATTGTATTGTATTGTATTGTATAATCTTTCAAAGCAGACTGATACTCTAAGCGCGATAGCGACGAGCTCGCGGAGCAACGCCCTGTCTTGCTCTAGCGCAGCTCGAGTGAGCGAGACAGGGCGATGCCACGACGTCGAGTCCGACGATAATGCGTTTAGAGAATAACAGTGCTGGAGTGCGATTTTTGAATCTCACCGGGTGACTACAGCTCACCGAAATGGCCGTTTTTCATAAAGATTCGGCCATTTTGATGAGGTTTAGTTACCTGGTGAGATTCAAAAATTGCACCCCTGACCCGACAGACGTTGTTCTTCCCAAATCGTTTGAATTGTAAGTACGGTCTAGCGTTTATAGATATCTGATAGGAAAAAGGACGTTCGGTTTTACCAGAATTTGAAAAAGAAATGGTAGACAATAGGCGTTCACAAATTGGTAGGCCTTATTGTTTGACATAAAACGGTTTTTTGTTTAAAGAGAAATCTCTAGGTATATAAAAGAGTTCCGTTACTGACTGACCGTGTTTCTTAGGCAATGAGAGAGAGTCGTACTCATTAGACTCGTTTGCGCATTTACCTCCTCCCCATTATAACCCATTGCATTCCTTTTTCGAGTTCTTAGAACTTTACAGATAATGCTGTGCAACGGCAGTGCCTTGAATTTTCCTTACCTCACCTAGCGATACCCACAAAACTGTTTATTGATTCACTAATTTGGCATCAAAAAGTGCCTGCCAATAGTGTACACTTCCCTATAAGTTTTTTTTTCAGCAAAATTTAAATTTAAATGCATCTTTATTTTTATGCACGAGTGTAATTTAGACGATTTCACATTGACACGCACGCGGTGCGTGACGCCGCAGATTTATCGCATGACAGTATCTTAGTCTGTATAGAACAACGCGGTACAATCGAAGACACATATAAGCCACCATTAAAGACGGCTAAGTTTGTTGCTGTTTGTACCACACAGTGAGGACGGAGCGCAATGCCAGTGTAAGAATCCCCTTTATGGCCGAGCTACACAGGATGCGTATGCATGCGTAACACATGCGTAACGCAGCTCTACGAAGCTAGTTGAAGCAGATACGCTGCGTACGCAACCGGTGTGGCCCGGCCCTAACTAGAGTCATCTTTGGTAGGCGTGTGCGGGCAGATCATACCGTGGAACTTCCCGCTGTTGATGGCGGCGTGGAAGCTAGGGCCGGCGCTGGCGGCCGGCTGCACGCTCGTGCTCAAGCCTGCTGAGCAGACGCCGCTCACCGCGCTGTACATCGCTCAGCTCGCCAAGGTAACGCTCGTCCTACTACTCGTAGCTATCTAAATCAAAATGGGATCAAATTATTACTACTGTTTCTTTATGGTTACCTATTCTATTTTTTGAAAATATTTTCGGATCCACTGAAAATCAGCGTCGTTACACTTTGTGTCTCGACACATGCTGAGTGGACTCCTTTTTTGGCATAACTCTCAACGTTAATTTTTTCTCTAGATTTAAGGCTTATTTGTATGTATGTATGTGTAAACCTATAATGTTGTTATTATCTCAAAATAAATTATTTGTAATTCTATTTCTACTTATATATTTTTTCATTTTTAGACATTTTTCTCAATGATTTCTAGTTAGGTAGAAAAATAACGCGAAATGCGTAACGTTGCAGGAGGCCGGGTTCCCCGCGGGCGTGTTGAACGTGGTCGCCGGCTTCGGCGACGCGGGCGCCGCGCTCGTCGCGCATCCCAACGTTGACAAGATCGCCTTCACTGGTAAGCTTCACTGGTAGGCCGAACGTACTTATGCTACGGGAACCATTTCTTACAATTTTTAACCCTCCCCCCTCGATGACCACCCGTAGTAAATGCTAAGACCATTCCCCCTCCCCCTCTAGTTGTCACGTAGTTCATAAATATGGTTTTAAATCAGTTTTGCCTAACAGACAGTTTAAAAAAAAGGCTCCTATTTGTCTTTATTAATACGGCGCTTGTCGCTTGACTCCAAAAGTACGGGCATGCCTATAATTACAATTTTAAAATTGTTTGAAAAAACGCGAAATTTCCCTAGAGATATTGACTACGTGACAAAAATCAATATGTCCTAACCTAAGGTTCAACTGAGGACGAAGGTTTAATCTGTCGTAAATTCAGGTTCAACTGAGGAAGGTTTAAATTGTGTAGCCCCGGGTTCAACCGAGGTGGAAGGTTTAAACTGTCGTAACCCCAGGTTCAACTGCGGACGAAGGTTTAAACTGTCGTAACCTAAGGTTTAATTGAAGGAAGGGTTATTAAAACTGTGGTAACCCCAGGTTCAACTGAAGACGAAGGTTTAAACTGTCGTAACCCCAGTTTCAACCGAGGACGAAGGGTTAAACTATCGTAACCTTAGGTTTAACTGAAGGAAGGATTATTTAAACTGTAATAACCACAGGTTCAACTGAGGACGAAGGTTTACACTGTCGTAACCCCAGGTTAAATTGAGGACAAAGGTTTAAACTGTTGTAGCCCCAGTGGCCCGTTTCACGAAGCTACAAGTTACAATTTTACAAGTCTAAACCGGCGACATTGGTCATTATGCCTATTGATTGCCATTGGTCATTATTGACCAATGTTGCCGGTTTAGACTTGTAAAATTGTAACTTGTAGCTTAGTGAAACGGGCTACAGGTTCAACCTAGTTGGAAGGTTTAAATCGTCTGAATCTACAGGTTCAACTGAGGACGAAGGTTTAAACTGTCTCAATGTACAGGTTAAACTGAGGACGAAGGTTTAAACTGTCTCAATCTACAGGTTCAACGGAGCTGGAAGGTTTGAACTGTGTCAATGTCCAGGTTCGACGGAGGTGGGCAAGCTGATCCAGCGCGGCGCGGCGGACAGCTTGAAGCGCATCACGCTGGAGCTGGGCGGCAAGTCGCCCAACATCATCTTCGCCGACGCCGACGTGGCGGCCGCCGTCGAGCAGGCGCACCACGCGCTGTTCTACAACATGGGCCAGTGCTGCACCGCCGGTCAGTGATGATGAACACAACAGTGCAAGCGCTGCTGCTCAGCGGCAGGATTAGCGAGCAAGATGGCGGTAACGATCCGGACGGACCTTGCCCGAGGTCCTACCACCCGCGACACACGAGTCGGCTATAGTTTCGTTTTCGCCATAAACAAGACAAAACTTCGGCCAAGCCAAGAATCAGAAGTTCATGGAGCTGATGTTCTAAGTTAGAAAGAGTCATATTAGCTGAAGAAATCGATACTAGAAATCTGAAATGTCGTAAGGGACATGTCCCTTAATGTCCCTTACGACATTTGAGACTTCCACTGTCGATATTCTATGATTTCTCGAGGGAGGTGATAGGAAAAATATAAATGAACTGGAGCAAATTACCTTGCTACTCCGCGAAACCAGTGCTGTTCATGTGCAAAGCAGCTGCGTCTATGCGATATTTATTTATTTCAAGCAAAAGTCACCATCTATCCACACACATGAAAGAACATACATTACACGGACAGAATAATAAACTACGACCAGTATACACTTAAACTACATGATCTACGCGTGTTTCGCCTTTATAGTAGGCATCGACGGAATCTTAAACAGTACGACCGTTCGCTACTTGAGCGAATGGCAAGGATTTTTATTCACGTGCACAGCACTGGTTTCGCGGAGTGACAAGGTAACTTGCTCCAGTTTATTGCTATGGCTCTTCTCAAAGTGAAACCTTAATCTATTAATTATACCCTATTTTTGAATTCGTCACTGTTTTATCCTTAGGCTCCCGCACGTTCGTAGAAGACAAGATCTACGACCAGTTCGTGGAGTTGGCGGCTGCGCGCGCGCAGAAACGCGTCGTCGGCGATCCCTTCCGCGCCGACGTCGACCACGGCCCGCAGGTACAGTAGGGGAAATATATTCACGTACCACCTTAGAACCCTATCGCAATGACGCGACGCGTTAAACGCCAGGCTATGTCATACACATGTCATGCGTATGTCTCTTTGACTAGGTTCTACGGTGGTACGTGTTTCAATTTCCTTGACTGTAATTCGTCATTTTATTCGAAACAATTTCTTTTTGTACATCATAGGAAGGCAAACGAACAAGTGGAACAATTGATTATTTCCCATTTTTTTTGGTTTCCGTAGTCTCAACAAGAAACCCTTACAGTTTCGCCATATCCGCCCGTTTGTCCGTCCGCAACATAGCGCAAAGACTTTTTAGTACTAAAAAGGTGTAATTTGGCACGGATATAAATATTAGTCACGCTGATGAAGTAAAATATATAACGAAAAAAAAATTTTTTTTTGCGTACCTCCCCTACGCTTAGCGGGGATGTTTTAACTCGTCTCGCGATGACAAACCATTCATAAAGAACCTTAAAAAAAATAGAGCTTGCTACATATACGTGGGATCGTGTGAAGGAAAAACTTCTCAATAAAAATATTAAAAAAGTTTAATTAAAATAAAACAGGAAAATACAAAGAAGTGGCAGCTATCCGATCGTCGAACGCACTCCCAGTCTATCGGTCATACACGTTCAATATTCACAAAGATCTCTTCCAGTCATTTGCTCGTTTCCATCACTCGTTCGCTCAGTGTTACTAGCATTCCCACATAATTATATGTTGTTTTATTTTAGTCTATATGTTTTTATGTATGTTAGTTTGTAGGTTATTTATCTATGGGCCCTTGTTGCCTGAAAATAAATAATTTCATTCATAATTTCGTATGTGGTTTTCAGATCGACGGCGAGCAACAGAACAAGATCCTGGGCCTGATAGAGAGCGGCAAGCGGCAGGGCGCTAAGCTGCTGACGGGCGGCGCGCGCGCCGGCGAGCGCGGCTACTTCGTACAGCCAACCGTGTTCAGCGAGGTCAAAGACGACATGGACATCGCCAAGACTGAGGTAACTGACGTGCAGCTATTGGATTGGATTAACATTACTTTAGCTAACATTATCATTAACCCTCTAAACGCCAAGAACAGTTAAGAGGTGTGAACCCAGCGCTCTCGATATAAACGGCGATAACGTTTTCCACCCTCTAAACATTAACCTACGGCCATGTTTTTTTTTGTACGTTTTTATTATTCCCTAGAACTAGGTTTGTATGTTTAGGTTTTTTAAATATTCTTAACAGTTTCAAAAATATTGACGCTTTTGTGTTTTGTATGAAACTCCTAAAATGCAAATGTTGTCAAAACTATGAAGAATATTAAAAAAATCAAAACATACAAACCTAGTTCTAAAGCAGCCTTTCTTAACCTTTTTTGTCCACGGACCCCTTAGGAAATAAAGCACAATTTTATGGACCTCCTTAATAAAAAAAAGCAGCAATAAATTTCGGACTATTTATTTTAGTCCTACTTTTGGTGGCATTTATTTATGATTGTTAAATGGTCCATAGATAAGACTGCGGACCCCCATACAAATGCTCGCGAACCCCCAGGGGTCCGCAGACCACAGGTTAAGAAACACTGCTCTAAACGCCAAGAATGCTTAAAAACGCCACCGACATATAGTTGACGGATGACACAGCTCATCAAGTGACCTACGTCTATATCTTGACATTATGGCGATCTGGCGTGTCGGTAACTTAACTTTAGTTTGCGTAGTTGGCGGCAACAACACTTGGCCAAGGGGGGTTCCACTCCGCACTGTAGGTACGCTTGGCCGCCTTGCCTACGGCGTAGGCAATTCGCAGTAGGTTGTCAGCTCGCTCGCTCGCACTCGCTGTGTCAGCGTAATTGAAAACGCATGCAACGCAATCCGAACGTGTCGCCGGGAGTTGCGACGCGGGCGGCGCGTTCCTTTTGACGCGAGCCGCCTGGCGAATGTCCAAACATTCACACACTTGGCTATTTGGTCGCAGATCTTCGGGCCGGTGCAGCAGGTGCTGCGCTTCTCGGACGTGGACGAGGTGATCTCGCGCGCCAACAACACGGAGTACGGGCTGGCGGCCGCCGTCTACACCAAGGACCTGGACCGGGCCAACTATGTCGTGCAGGTACCGCTTTACGACGATAACAACAGAAATCTGGCTAAATAGCCATTTTCTAAAATGCAGTAGCCAAATCCCTCTCTCCGGTAAGCTGACACAAACGTCTGAGGCTACCAGCGCACGTCCTTTTAAAAAAAAAACCAATAGCCAAAAGTTCTATGGGAGCAGGAAGTTTCATTTTCACTTATTGATAATGATAATTAATTAAAAGTACCTACCCTTTGAAACTGCCAGTGATCATCTACTATTTAACCCGTAAACATACAGACATGCTACGTAAAAGTCAAATACAGTTTCACGATTGCAATGTAATGGAGAATTCATTACAAGCGAGCTTTTTTTCACGTAAATAGTCTCAAATTTATATGCGCAAAATAACCCCTCCACTCGATTTATGCTCAAGTCGTTTGCCTGCAACTATACAGATTTGTCCGTTTGTTCCGCAGAGCCTCCGCGCCGGCACGGTGTGGGTGAACGACTACAACGTGTTCTGCAACCAGGTCCCGTTCGGCGGGTTCAAGCAGTCCGGCCTGGGCCGCGAGAACGGGCCCTACGGCATCCGGAACTACGTCGAGAACAAGTCCGTGCTCGTCAAGCTCACCGCCAAGAACTCGTAGACGGGCTACGTAGACGTACTATGTTAGGGAACGTTACCATACTACGTGATCCATTTCTTACAATTTTTAACTCTTCCCCCCCTCGGTTACCACCCGTAGTAAATGCTAAGACCCCCCCTCTAGTTTATCAGTTATTGCCGACAGTAAAAAAAAACCTATTGGTTTTTATAAATACGGCGCTTGTCGCGTGACCCCAATAGTGCGTGCGTACCTAGAATTACAATTCGAAAATAGCTTTTATTAACGCAAAATTACCCTAGAGATATTGACACGTGACAAAAACCAAAATAGTGACCAAGCGTATTTTAAAGACACCCCCCCCCCCCCCCCCCCCGAACGCGTCACGAAGTATGGGTACGTTCCTTTAACTGGTTTAATATGAACCGATTTGTGCTAGGGCTCAATTCACATCTCGTGTGATGTCAGTCTTCCATTGAAATGTATATTGAGACTGAAGTGATGCATTTCTGTTTCTTTTTGTTCGTCATTCTTGTGCCATCTTTTGTATAAACGTTGTATGTAAACATGGTAGACGTATACAATAATTTAATTTTCTATACTCAAATCACGTATATTTTTGTTAAATAAAACATGCACAAAATCTCAACTTTTTATTTTTTTAACAAATTATTTTATTGATGTAAAATGAAACTTTAAAAATTACACTAAACTTCTGTAAAATCAACCTACAATAAGAACTATGATAAAACTTCTCTATATAGTAACAAAATAGTATATTAGTAAAAGTAGATCTAAACCTTTGGCCCTTCCAGAGAACTTCAGCATGTTGGTAGAATTGAAAGATACAGAATCTAAAATCGAATGAAAATATTTTTAAAAATACAAGTAAATAGAGCGAAATTCAAATAAACTGAACCTTCAAAAGGTGATATTTTAATACTGGACTATTCTATCAATCACAACAGTGGAATGTACCGTGCCGCTTAATCTAAAAATCACATAGCCTTGCACTATTAAAACTATAAAAACTTACAAAATATGTGCTGTGAATTTACACGATATATGGTAAGAAAACCAATGTTATCTAGTGATTTATACAGAAACAGAAAGGTACGAAAATGGAAATATAAAACATAATGACTATCAATTGTTATTTTATACAGTCTGATAAGAGGCGGATTCAAGCGATCTGTATACCAAAACCCAATCGATGCTGTTTCATTTGATTCTTCTTGTCATTACGTTAATTTATTTCTGTGATTTAATAATACAAAACGCTTGAACGCGTATTAAAAGTAAGCGCCAAACAATCTTTTGAACACATCTAGCATTCGATACAGTCAAAGCACCAACATCAGTTTTAAACTGAAATTGAATATGATTATTGATTAGTGTGCAAATCTTAACGCAAAAATAAATATTATGCTATGATTAACCCAATTTGCACTCCTTATTACAGTTAGTCTTTGCAGTACTTTTGTACGAACGTTAGTTCACTCTAATACTGCTAGTAATGTTGTACTTTTGGTTTGGTCCCTGCGAGATTACGAGTAAATTACAGCTATATACCTGGGTCTGACGACGAGCCTTTATCCGTCGTATCCTCGTTGAGAACCGAGAGGTTTTCTTCGGAAATCTTCTCGAGACAACCACACGTCAGAGAGGACAAGTTACTTATGTTACTAGTCGCTAGATCTTCTTCAATTTTCCTCTCGATATACTCAAAATCGTCATTCTCCGTCTGACATTTTAAGCATTCGTCAGAGGACGAGTCTTGGTACGCCAGCACGTTTTCTATGTTAAGTTCTACTGCATCATCTTTCATTGTCAATGAAGGACTGCTGTTGCTTAAAAATCTGTTTTCGTTATTTATATTTGGCACGAAAACTTCGGATTTTGGTCGGGCTTTAGTTATTTCCTTTCGCTTGCGCACGGCGGGTGAGTGAACTCGTTTATCGTTCGGAAAGATACGTTGGATTCTCTCTTCGACCAGAGATATGCTGCGCTTAAAAACGACGGTGTCTTGCGGCATGTCTTTAGCGCATCCGTCGATCGCATCCCTGGATTCAGTGTCGGAGTGGTCACAGCGGAAATATATCGTGTCGCACCCGTTTTCCTGCTTGACCTTTATGAGACAGCAGTCGTCTTCTTTCTCGCAAAGTATCTCATGGAGTGAACCGTGCAACGGGATGAGTCGCATTTTGCCGAAGTTGTCATGCATTTGAGTGGATAACTCATCGTCTATGTACAGGTCTTCCGTGCTACGGGCTTCCTGTAAACATTAATGGATATTTAAAATAGTCCAACTATAAAAGAGTATGACAGCGCTAAACAAAAAAAAAAACAAAAAGCCAACGGCACGTGGTGTTCCCAGGCGGTCACCCATCCAAGTACTGACCACGCCCGACGTTGCTTAACTTCGGTGATCGGACGAGAACCGGTGTATTCAACGTGGTATGGACGTTGGCGACAACACAACCGAACGTTTCATTCATTTAATCGGTATAACACTGACGTCATAAATTGCAAAATAGCAAAGAGTTGCCGGAACATTCTCCGCAATAAAATCTTTCTAGTCGAAATATCAAATGCTATAATAAACAATAAGCTGAAGTGCGTAAATTTTACATTATTTTTACCTGTAAAGCATTGAAAGCCTGGCACCGTTTCAGCGCATTGACTTGCACGTCATCAGTCAAAGTGTCGTCTATCGACTGGTTCTTGTCCTTCCCCGGACTACTGTCGCATATGGTCACGTTCACACAATTGTCCAGCACTTGCAAACTGTTCTCGCCACAGCGGCTAAACGTGATCTGCAAGAGGGGCTTATTGTTCCCGTTTATTTTAACTCTAGAAAAGCTTTTGACTGGGTCTCTCTTTTGGTGTTCCTCGTTTGTATTCAGGTTCTCTATGATATTCGCGATCCCCTTGTTGACGATCTCGTCGGTCCTGTGGGATGCTGTGGACGAGTCTTCCTGCATTTCGTGGAAGATGTGCTGGAACTCTTTGCGGATTAACTCGCGGATAAACTCTTCGATGCCGCGCGTGTCAGTAGAGCGATCGATCTTTGGCTCGCTTTTGCGAAGATGGTCGTCGGTTATAGTTCTGTAATAAAGTTGGTTTTATTTAGGTATGTTACATGTTTCAGAAAAAATGTGTAAAAATATTACTTTTTCAAATTTCGATTTTTTTCACATAAGAATGACATTTGGTCATAATTTCAATATATTTTCCAACTATTGTCACTTGTTCTTTTACACTGACTAATACTTGTGTTAATACCAACAAAGTGAAACTGCACTAAATAATACGTGGTAGCTTCTTCTGTATCTGTTGTCTCAGTTTTATGCACGTAGGCGGCTTCTGAGATTTTAGTCTTGATTTAAGGATATGTACCATTGAATGAAATACTGTTCTAACGCAAAAACCAAATTAAAAATCCAAAAAGCCAACGGCACGTGGTGTTCCCAGGCGGTCACCCATCCAAGTACTGACCACGCCCGACGTTGCTTAACTTCGGTGATCGGACGAGAACCGGTGTATTCAACGTGGTATGGACGTTGGCGACAACACTACTAAATTAGAGTATTATAATCTTAGAAAAAAAAAGCGGAATTTTACCCCTTATCCGCGTCTTTCCGCCAGGTGTGAAACCGCTCTGGATCTCGAGCGGAGAAATTGATTTTTTTAGCTATATTATCGCGCGCGAGACAGAATTGCTCCCATTGCCCACCTGAAATAAAAAAAAGTAACTTATAACCATTAGAATCTACGCAAAATTTAAGATTCTCATGTCTATGACGAACCTTCAAATGCGAACTTACCTTGACCTTAAGTTTTTAAATTTACGATTTTTATTTTTAAATAGATCTTAGAATAATCTAAATCAGGCATCTTACGTGCATTAGTGCAAGTGCTACAGAAACTAGTGACCAGTTTAAAAACTACCTTAGAACTGTGCCAGTGCCAGGCTGAATTTCTGAATCTCACCAGGTGACTAAAGCTCACAAAAATGGCCGAATCTCTATGAAAAACGGCTATTTGGGTGAGCTTTAGTCACCCGGTGAGATTCAAATGCAATTTTTGAATCTCACCAGGTGACTATAGCTCACCAAAATGGCCGCATTTCTATGAAAAACGGCCGTTTTGGCGAGCTTTAGTCACCTGGTGAGATTCAAAAATCGCTCTCCAGGTAACAAAGTTTACGGTACGCGAGCGCGAGGAAAACGCGTGGTGGTCATAAAATTTAAACCAACTTTGTTTACAAGCGTGACATTTTTATATAGACAGTGGCGCCACTGTCATGTGCATTTTACGTTCCCAATACCTATATGAGTGTACAAAGAAACGTCCATAAAATAAAATATCCCAATCACATTTAAACCTTTATTATAGATATAATCAATTAAACTACAAGCAAAACGCACCAAAACAAATTAAAATACAGAAACACAGACAAATAGGATGCTGTTAGCATACATACAGATACTTTCACATTCATTAGACACGATTATAACACTGTTACTTAAAACTAGAATCGACCCTTAACCAAATATTAAAATAAAATAACAATTTAAAGGGAATTTAGTTAAAAATTACAATGTCATCATAATCAACTTTTTAAAAGACAACATTGGATTTAATTACCGACAAAGTGACGAGGGCGCCACTGTCTCCCCTCTATTTAGAGGCAAAACCGAATGCACGGTTCACATTATTTCAAGCATTCAAAACCTAGCAGCTTTAGTTGCTTACTTAGGGACCATGTAGGTCAATTGGTGTTAACCGTCCCAAGATATTTATTTTATTCTAATCAAACAATCCAAATTAGCACTGGAAAGGAATGCCGATAGTGTATCTACCATTCTATAATTATTATCCCACTAATTTATGCAAACCAGTGCTGAATTAAATCTGTGGAATGTTATAACAAGAACCAGGCATGGCTTAATGGGTTCCATAAAATTTACCAAGATTTAGCAAGGCACAAATGGCACAATAAAAACTTATTTTAGTATAGCAGTATTATTTCAGTCCGAATCAGTATTTATAGGTTAGTCTTTATCTTCCACCCTATCGCTTTTATCACATGTTAGTAGCTTACAAAAGCGTGCAAAACACAATTCCCGTAAAGGTGAGCTTGAAAGTTTTTTAGACTGACCATTCTCACTGGCGGGTGAAGGCGGTCGAGTCTTGAAGCAACCTGGTTTCCTCATATTAAGTTGGGGCAGAGACTTCTGTAGCGTGTCGACGCAGTGTGAGGCAGGTTTCACAGCAGCTGTCTGGTTTCTATAAAAATAAAAAGGCGGATTAAAAACAAAAAGCCAACGGCACGTGGTGTTCCCAGGCGGTCACCCATCCAAGTACTGACCACGCCCGACGTTGCTTAACTTCGGTGATCGGACGAGAACCGGTGTATTCAACGTGGTATGGACGTTGGCGACGACTCAACCGAATAACATTATTGAATTGTCTTTTATTTGCATTTTGCGATGTAAAGTAATGGTTTGCCCTGTGAGCTTATGAGGCAAATGTATGACGCCAAATTTTCTCTTTAATCAACTATAATTCGTCTTTTAAAACATAAGTTACACAACATTATGAACTTTTATGACGCCATACATGCGAAGTACTCTCCACTACTTTAGTCACCATATCCCTGTATTGCAAAATTTTTGTAGAACATAATTTTGTATTTCAAATACTTAGGCAATAGGTTTGCATAAAAATTTGTGAAAATAAGCAAAAAGCCAACGGCACGTGGTGTTCCCAGGCGGTCACCCATCCAAGTACTGACCACGCCCGACGTTGCTTAACTTCGGTGATCGGACGAGAACTGGTGTATTCAACGTGGTATGGACGTTGGCGACAGCACTGACAAAAAAATTACATTGTTCCATGAAAATGACGTGACTCCATTTGCAATCCAAATACCTGTAGGCATGTCTGTTCACCATAAAATAACTTATTTGGTAAAAAAAATAAGTAAAAATACATTATAATTTTAACTGTATCTCCTCACCGATTATTCTCCGGCAGAGACATGGAACGTCCCGTTTTCCTATTCGCTTCAAATATCCATTTCTCATGTATAGCTACCAACGGTTTAACGTTAACATTGGCAAGCACGTCCTCTTCCACTTTGTACTTCGTTTTATCATTGTTAAGAGGTGATTTAAACGACCAAGAGTTTGTGCGATCTCGTGTCGTGTCGGACGTTTCCGGTGATTGGAAGTCTTCTGGTGGATTAATCCTGAAAAAAAAAATGTTTTAGTTAATAACGTAATTTTTTTGATATAAGCGCCATCTCTTAACTGCTGTTGAAATAAGGTGGGCGCACGTGTGAGCGCGAGTCTGACAATCAGTATTTAACGTAAAGAAAATAGCTAGATCGCTCTGCAAACAATAATAAAAGTAACGGGCCGGCTTCGACTTATTACAACAAAAATACAAATCGATACAAAAGTTGCAGAGCTGGAAAATTTGTGATAATGTTATTATTTATGGCAAATGTAGGTACGAAAACTAAGATTTATTAATTTACTCCTTACTGTTTTTACCTTTTTAGACCGGTAAAGCTATCTCGCAAAGTATCAACACTTTCTGGCGATACTTCCGTATTATTTAGAGGGAAATAATCCAAAGGAGATAAACGGTCTTTTTCCATTGAATGATTGTTTGTTAGATCTGGGGATTCGCTCATGGTACTGTTTGGCTTGGTAACTGTAAAAAAAAACTTAATTTGGCGTAAATATATTCAAAAAGCCATGCTGTTTATCTACTGATTAATTATCGATGAATGTTTACAGGTTTCCTGTAAACATTAATCGATACTTAAAATAGTATTACAAAAGAGTATGACAGCGCTAAAAAAAATGAAAAGATAATCCGAAAATACAAAAAGCCAACGGCACGTGGTGTTCCCAGGCGGTCACCCATCCAAGTACTGACCACGCCCGACGTTGCTTAACTTCGGTGATCGGACGAGAACCGGTGTATTCAACGTGGTATGGACGTTGGCGAACACCTTTTCCAAATATAAAAACAAAACAAATACATACCTTCTTTACTAGCTAGCTTATTGATAACTTCTTTTATGATATTTTCTGCATTCTTTTCAGCGACACATTCTCCGGACAACCACGCATTCTTCCTCAATTTGTTACTGCGAGCTATAGGTGTGGTGGGCAGGCTATAATTCTTGATATTAAAGTTGTACGACGACCGCCCACTGCCAGTGTTATCCTTCGGCAGGGACCTTATGCAGTCCAGATTGTATTCAGGTACTTTAATATGCAGCGGTTTGTATGATTTAGGGGTGAAGCTTCTGCTGAGTTTCGCAGCGGGTTTCTCTACATTATTGGCATCTTTGACGCTATCGTCGGTGACAGTGAAGTTGCGTGTTCGACTATTAGGGCTATAGAGGCTGCAGTATTCCGTCGAGTCGCTTTTATGCAGTCCGGGAGTACCTATATCGTGTATTCGCGCTCGTATTTTAGCTATTGGCGTCGAACAGGCGCTCGAAAAGTCTTTATCTGGTAAATGTTGGTATTTCAAAATGGGCGCAGCTTCGGCGTTATCGTCATCAGAAACGTAGCATTTCACTGGCACGGCGAATGTTGCGTATGTTTTCTGCTGCGGTATGCTCTCATAGATGGGGCTTTCGCTCTTGCTGCAGTCTTTTTCGCTCTCCGTTGAACTGTCTTTGGTATGAACGATGACATTGTGTTTTAGGTTTTGCTGGGGGCTCAAACAATCAGAGTCTGTGGGCGATGTGTCCCAAGCGACATTACTGAAGCCGGATTTGTTTTTTGAAAGCCGTGCTGGAATGATTATGTAGTCTATTTTGTCGAGATCTTGCTGTAAATAAAAATTGCTTTTAGTTCTATCTGTTGTCACATTTACGCACCATCTTAGTGTGGTACACATGTGATAGATGGCGTTAGTGGGCTTTAATGCTTTATTTGTTTGCACAAGTTACCTTACTCCGTGAAACCAGCTTTGCACGTGCAAAACAGCTGGAAAATATATATATCGCACAGATGCAGCTATTTTGCACGGGCTCCACGGAGTAGCAAGATAATTTGTTCCAGTTTGTTTAACTATGAAACTAACTAAACTTAGGTACCTTGACGGTTTGCAGTAGATTTTGTAGCTTCTCTAGATTCATGCGTGCTGTACGGTCGAGCTTCAGACCGTCTTGTAGTAGAGCCAGCAGGCCGCCTGGGTACGTCCCGTCCTGTGGCAAAGGTATGCCCGCCTTCCATAATCTGTATTGCTCCTTCAGCTTCTCGTATGTCAGTGTTTCCCATGGAAGTTTAGCTGTTGAACGTCAGTTTGTACTTGTTTGAGATAAAATATTTAAAGGATTTTACTATGCGAAACACAAGTAAAATAAAGATCAAAAAACGTTACATTTGTAGGGTTATACTCTAATTTCAGCTAAGAATTTGATGTTTTTAGCATAAACTTATTAGTTAGTACCAAAACGTAATATTCCATAAAAAAATGCTTTAATTTAAATTTGACTAGTAAACTAATGAAATGATCATTGAAATCTGATAATACCTCATGAACTTATTATAGTCAGTCTGAAGAACTTGGCAGTTATTTTGCGCGCTCTATCGCTGCAGGAAAACAGTTAAGCAATAAAATAAACTTAGAATAAAAAGATTGTACAAATTACCATTACAACACTCCCACAGTATCAAGCAAAGGGAATATACGTCACTTTTGCCGCATGGGTACACCAGGTCATCATCTGGTTCAAACAACTCGGGAGCGTGCCAGTAATAGTTTTCAGAATTCAGATAGATCTTATATTCCTTAGGAACAGCATTGGCATTCATGTAAGCCTCCGAGGCGTGTTGGGATATCAGAGGTTCGCTCTCTTGTGTGTTGTCACGAGTATCTACGAAAAAGAAAACGAGTAAAAAAAAGCAAAAAGCCAACGGCACGTGGTGTTCCCAGGCGGTCACCCATCCAAGTACTGACCACGCCCGACGTTGCTTAACTTCGGTGATCGGACGAGAACCGGTGTATTCAACGTGGTATGGACGTTGGCGACAACACAACCGAATAACATCATTATATCAATGTTTACTAAATAATAACAATGTTGACAGTCATTTCACACGAACGAATGAAAACAATGCAGCGTCGTAATACAAGATAAACAGGTGTTTTGGTATAATTTGTATTTCCAAGGGTAAACGCTTACCGTCAATATTAACATACTGCGGTTCTGGCGAATACATCACATATCCCTTTTTCTCCTTTTTCTTTTCCTTAGGCAGTGCCAAACAGGGCCCCAGGTCCGCCAACTTAGCGGAATCGTGGCGGGTTATCATGACGCTTTTGCTGTTTAGCGCTGTGTGGATGTAGCCTTGCATTCGGAGGAAGACAAGGGCGTTGGCGATGTCCAGAGCGTATTGGACTGAAGTCTGAGCGCTGAGTATCCTTCCCTGTCGAAAAAAGTTATATAACATACAACTTATCATTCAGAGAAACGAATCAAGGGCGGCAACGCACTAGCAGTCCTAATGGTGCTGTAGGTGTCCATGGGCGGCGGTGACCATGTAACATCAGGTGAACCATTTGCCCGTTTGTCGGCTTTAATATAAAAAAAACAACTAAATCAACCATAGTTAAGCAGACCTAAAAGTACCTAAAAAAACCTTAACTGGTCACAGGCCCTACAAGGAGGCTAGGCAGACAGACGAACACACGCACTTAGGTACGGTACGGATGAGGGGGGCAAGCAATGTTATATCCCTCCCCCCCCTCCAAATCCCTTGCTTGCCCACTTTTGAACTTTATCCCTTTGTAATAAGGTCGAAAAGTGGTCAAGCACTTTCTTGGTCGACTATACTTAATTTTGACCCAATTCAAATGAGTAATTGGACATTTTCTTGAAAGTATTTAAAATCACACTAAACCACCAACATCTTAAATTTTGTATCCGCGTCTGCACTCCCAACAGACATACATTCTTGCGTGTGTGGAGTCATAGTGTAAGGTTTAACTTGGCACATAAATAATAGAATTCTGGCATTGACAAGGCTGCAGAAAACATGGGTTACTTAAATGTTTTTCGATTAAATCAATTTTTAAAACAAATTCAAATACAAGTAACTAGTCTAGGAATAGACCCGGAGATCCGAACCGAACAATACAACCAAGAGAATCGATTACCCATAACAGATATGGCGCAGTAGTAAAACAAGACATAATACCTTCCTCCGTCGATTGAGTTTCAAACTATTAAAATGATCGGTTATGGAATGTGCTTTTTGCCTAATCACGCAAAAACATCTATAAAATAAACATAATAAACCTTACTACGTTGACATAAAGTGTA
Source organism: Ditula angustiorana (assembly GCA_963691745.1). NCBI lineage: Eukaryota > Metazoa > Arthropoda > Insecta > Lepidoptera > Tortricidae > Ditula > Ditula angustiorana. The sequence continues at coordinate 10,262,196 of OY829486.1, read as the reverse complement.
GTTTAAAACTGGTTATAGAGACTACATCTAATTGGCCACCGTTAAAGCGGTGAATAAAAAACAATAGATGTTCGGAAGTTTAAATCTAGGTAGTACGATAGATCGGCAAGTACTGCGTTGCTTTGTACAGTGTACAGTTGGCGTCAAATATACCGCAGCGGCAAGGTGATCAAACATATTTAAACTCAAACCTATTGTCAAATACATTCGGGCGTGTTTAGATATTTTAGATCACCTAGCCCGCTTCGATATATTTGAGACTGACTGTACTAGCATCGACACTATCGACAGACTGGTTTAAGCAAGAAATATAGACTCCAGATTTTTTACTAGTCTTGCGTGGCGTAACTAAGTTTCTGGTTTTATTTTCATTTTCCCACGGTGCCGTTTTTTCGGTAAAGAATGTAGCAGCGTCCAGCCTACCTCTGTTTTTAAAGTTAGAGCGGCGCGTTTAAAGGCCGAACGCGTGCGTTACGCGCAACGCAGCTCTACGAAACTAGTTAGAGCGCTATGGCCTACGGGGCAATTCTCGCGTCAGTAGACTACCACTCGAGATAAGCTAAAAAGAGCAGTCAAATCCCTTTTTAAATCTATCATATTTTGATACATCTCTAACGTCAGATGAATCACGATGAGCGCCAGAATTGGGGGCCTGGCCCTTAGTTATTGTTCTGAGGCGGCAGCGACGCAACATGTATGGATGCATGCATCAGGAATCTGTCAATCTCGTTGGCCGAAGCTGACGGTCGACCAATCGGAGTAATAGTTTCCTGTTGCACATACGTTACGTCGCTACAGCGCCGCTTCAATGAACGAGTAGTGAAACTTTCTTAAAGAAGTTATTCTATTTTCAATGATTCTATTTTATTTTATTTTTTACATGTTACCTACCCCGGCTTCGTATGGGTAGGTACAATAAGCATGTAATCTACAAAAAAAAAATCTAAACAATAGTGACTAGGCTACCGTATCAAAAGTCCGTCGCACGGTTTAGAAGTAACCGGCCGAAGATATAGAAGCGGATAGAGACTGTTTCATACTTTCATAAAGATAACGTATAAGCTCTGACACTGCCTACAATCCGTGATTTGACTGCTGTTAAGAGCCGAAAAGTCAAAATACTTTATTGCACAAAAGCACACGTCGTAAATTCCTAAATTAATAAATAAAATAAAATTAAAGTTTAATACTAAATTAATGACGATAAACATTGATGACATTGAAATAACGGATCACTCATGTATTTAAAGCCTCTCGATATGTTCCGGACCAGCAGGGCTATTCCCGGCTCCTGCGAGATTAGGAAAACAACTGTCAAATCCCTTGAATTTTTTTATTTTTTGACGTACCTCGCACGTGAGATGCATCCCGCATGAACCGAGAATAGGGGTCCTGGGGGGCAATTCTCGTATCAGTAGAGATGAAGTCACATTCGAGATATGTCAAAAAGGGCTGTCAAATCCCTTCAACATCTGTCATTTTTTGACACATCTCGAATGTGAGATGAATCTCGAAGAGCGCCGGAATTGGGGGCCAGAACGTGGTCCGAAACATGACGAGCGACAACTCGGCTTCGCGCGGATCCGTTTATTTCAATACATCTGGATCTCACAGTAGTTTCATGTAAAAGCATTGATGATCTTTACCTGATCGTGCAGTATATCGTACAAGGTGTCCAAACATCGTTCGCAGATGATGTTGATATTATTGTGTACGTCGGGGTAAATACCCATGAGCAGGATTATATTCGGGTGGCGACATTTCCTGAAACAACGGACACGTATTACGAGAAACGCATGCATCTATTACATCTAAAAGCAGAGTTAACTTGATTGGTATAATAATTTTGTTCACGTCAACGTGCTAAGTGAATTTAGTAGTAAAATTAAGGTAATTACGATAATTACGGCTTTTATTGTTTATAAACAAACACATTAAAATAAGAGCTGCTTGTACCTACTCTTTAGCTACTGCGAATAAAATCCAAACGAGTGGCAAATAAAAATTGTAATTTAAAAAAAAAATATATATCGTCCAAATAGCCCTACTAGTTGCGATGTCAGACTCATTTTTTTATAATAAATATAAGTAATAACATAAATAGCTAATATTCTCCCATGAATGTCTTCGACAAACGAGACCGTGATAAATCATGCGACTTACCATGATTGCTTGAAAGAGATATTTTGAAAGAGGATAAGAGCAGATTTATAACATTAACGGGACTTTAACGCGACAAAATAATTGTATTATATGTGTGAAATGCGCGAAAGTTTAAAACAATTTAGGATAAGAGCATACAAAAATTAGGCGAGCGTTTAAGAAAGGTTTCCTCCACGAGAAAACCGTGTTACGTGACGGACAGCTTCCGTGGAATGCTTCTATGTCGTTCATCATCATTTTCTCTCAACCCTCACCAGGGAGTTGAGACATTTTACATACTTCTCTTTCGCCGCTCTTACCTCAAAATATTGATCTCAGTGTTCCGTTTCCTCCTGACGTGCTCCACTGTGACGCCGGCCAGTGCTTTTATCTGTACGGGGACCACACCCCACTTCCCTTGGCTCCAGACCCTCGCCTTGTCAAGGTTCACGTCCAAGTTGCTAGCGCTGGCCAGCGAGAGTCCGTAGGCGCTTGTCTCACTCTGGTGACAAGCAGGTAGTTAAACCCATCAGTTCCGGTTGAAGGACGCGGCGACGTGTTAGAATGAGAAGGATTATTTATGGTCGGGTCATTCATAACCCACATTGTTGCTTTTAGGTTAACAAACTTTAAATAAATAGTAAAACAATGAAAGCGTTTGTAATTTGTACATATTTAGTTGACACAATTGGGGTAAAGTCAAATTAAATCGTACTAATATTACTGGCGTTCGTGCAAAAATTACGTTGAAAGCAAGGTTGGATTTTCTTTCATGCATCTTACGCAAAAAAGTCGATAGTGCATGCGTGCTTCCGAGTTTCGTAAAGTTTAATTTGATCATGTAGTTGCTTTTGTTTGGTACTTCACCGTGATGACGATGACTCATGAATGATGGACAGCGATTCCGGACCAAACCGTGAACAATCGGCGGATAATGTTCGATCGTGCATCTCTGCTTTGACATTTACCGCAGTATTGAGTTACCTAACACTAAAGCGTTTTAAATTGACGTAAAACAAAACCTTTACTTGCCTTGCTATCGTCAGTTTTACAGATGTTGGCAGACTGGACCTGCAGTTGCTCGTCAGCCCATTGGTCAAAGTTTTTCAACTCGCTCATGACCTCCCAAAGCTTATCCTCGCTTCCGACCTTACTGGTTTCTCCCGACGAACTTTGACTAGACACATTGACGTCACCGGCCGCCTTCATCCCGTCCACTTCCTCAAAATCGCTCCTAGAATCTAAAAAGTTCTGTTCGTCGTACGGCAAAGAATTATTCTTGTAGAAGAACGGTGGCGAAGTCAACTGCTGCTCGTCGTCTTTAAAATCTATCTCCCGTTGCGCGAAGTTATCGGGCGACCTGTATACAGTTCTCCGTGAGTACCTTTTGGGTCTCTGCGGTTCGGAGAAGGCTGTCACCGGGTTTCCGGGCATAAAAACCTGATTTTGGAAAAGGAACTGTATATTTGGCACGGGTTGTTTGTCTTCGGGGTTGGCGCTTCGGGCGCGTTTTTGGGTTTTCTTTTTGTATTTGCCGGCCGATTTCTTTTCATAGTTGAAAGTTCTGTCTGGGTCGGCGGCGCAATTGGTGCAGGAGATCGGTAGGGAATGCCTGCCGCATTTCTTTTTGACAGGGGTGTCGGGGAGTTCTTTGACGCCTGAGGAGCGCCTGGCTTGGAACTCGGCGAGGTCTCGCTTGTACTCCTCCGTGCGGATGGTCCCGACCTCCGTGGCGCTGTGGGATTGTTCGGGAGGAGCGGGCCCGGGGCTGGGCGTGCGGTGAGCCGTTGTCGTTGTAGTCACCGTCACGCGTTCCCTGAAATCAACAGTTCACATAGGTTTTCGGGACAGTCAGTCAGAGTGGATTTGTCAGCGTTTATCTTATCATAGATGTTGCTTATAGTCATCATTGTTGGACGTCACATCAAGGACAAATATTTTAAGCCTGTAAAGCAATGTTGCACCTTTAGGGTTCTCCCTAAAAGCTGCTTCTATCATTTTAAGACATAAATAATTCCAGAAGTAAAATTTTAGGCATAACAGATGTGAAAATAAATCGGCAGAGCAATGTTTAAATTTAAGAATAATATATCCTTGTTAATTAATGGTATTAATCAATTCCAGGATATTTTCGATCGATTGAATTTTCAACAAAAACTGTAGTAAACAGAACCGCGGCAGTTCCGCAGTAAAACCGTGGGACCGAGTCACGGGTCAATGGAGACGCATTTAGAAACTGTCTTCACAGCTACTCTTGTCTGATCAGGAATGAAACTCACATCCTAGCAGAGCAGTAGCAGATGAAACTCCTAAAAAGATACGAGCTATGGGTATTAATTACTTGTTAATGGTACAATCAATCCATACGTATGCATTGCATGCGCTTACGTGTCACAAGGGCATGCAGGTTTTTAGTTCCTAAGTGTTTGGTTTGAATGTTTTACTTACCTCCAAGAAGACTGTACCCAACTTAGTTATACACATGTCATTAAACATTGTTGCCTTTCATATATCGCACATGTTCCTGGGATGGGGGCCTGGATATCTGTATTACAGGATCTTTCCTAGTTCGGACTCCAGCCCCTCACAAAGAGTTCTTAAGTTAATCGTTTATACACTTTGTTAACATAATGCCTTTGTGAGGTGAAATAAACATTTATAAAAATCCGTGATAGATTTAGCCATAATTTGTTCTCAAACTAACACAATAGAGGTATGGCACGACTTTCGTTTGCCGACATGTGTTAGTCGCACCTTTTGCGTTCTACTGACGACCAACTCATTAAAAATTTGTTATCAAACTGTGAAATGAAAAGCGTGGCATGTTGTTTCAGTTCTGGTGAAAAATATCGGGAAAGATCAGGCTTTAAAGGCGCCTATTAATGAATAGGCGCATTCGCCTTCAGTTAAGATGGAAAATAGGTTGCGTCGAATCCTACTGCCCATTTTCATCACTATTTCGTTGGCTCAAAATTACGAATTTTCTGTTCACATCTGTTCACACATAGGAACTTCGTCAGTGTAGATATCTGCATTTAAACCTTACACTACCTGCATAGATAAGAGTGTATTAGGTATAGGGTGTGTAACAGCGATAACTTTGATCACTCAACAATTTAAACAAAGGCTCTTGGAGCCAGCCAGTGATTTATTAACCCAAGAGCTCACAGGCTGACGTCAAATGGTAATCAAAGAAAAAAATCAACAAAAATTAACTATAACGATCTTTCGCGACATTGGTTTTGTTTTATTTTAAACGCAATGGCGACCACTACCTGCGTCAGAATACCATAATGGCTGCACAAATAGTAAAAACGAAAGCAGTAACGTCCGAAAAGCAAAAAGCGGGTAAGAGGCGATTATAATAACGAAACGTCAGACGGGGTCAGTCGATACACTTTTACCGATTAGAATTTGATCGTGCCTAGAAAATAAGGTTCCGAGCCGTCTGAAGATTGCTTGTGCGTGATTGGCTTACTATGCTATTGACATAATAGAAGCTTGGAGTAATAACCAAACATCTGATATGATATTTTATTGCATAATATATTGCTAAAAGTTTTGATCTAAAACTCGTTAAAAAGTACAAGCTTTCCTTTGGCAATACTTTTCTATTATTGCATTACCATCGGATCTATATACAGCACCATACAGACTTTCAATTGGATTGACTTGAATTAAACTTCGAATGTGACAGCTGAAAATGGCTGAAAATCGACTTTAGTGAAATCAATTGTAAAATACCTAGTAACTAGAGTTGAGGAATGCCCCTGCGCCAACGCAAAACTGCTGCGTTACGCGCATAAACTCACGCGTAATGCAGCTCTTGGTATGAAGTTAGTTGGAGCCGGACCAACCTTGCGGGACTTGCGGGCGGTAGGACCTTGTGCAAGGTCCGTCCGCATCGCTACCACCATCTTGCTCGCTAATCCTGCCGCTAAGCAGCAGTGCTTGCACTGTTGTGTTCCGGCGTAGAGAGCAAGACAGCCGGTGTAATTATTGGCACAAGAGGTATTATATCTTACTTAGCCCTCTGGGTTTGGTGTTGCGGGTGTTTGTGGGCGATGGTGATCAGATGGCCCACTTGCTTGTTTGCCTTCCTATTTTATGTAAAAATAAACTGCCTTTGCTGCCAATTCTGCTACGGTATGCCCCACCCATATACCCATCTTTGTCAAGATTCCACGAGTGTCCAACGTTTTGCATGTCCTACTTCCTTGATACGGACATGATGGCCAACACAACGCGTAACTTCCTCAGGAAATTTTATGTCCGACACAGAGATAATGAATATTTTGTCGCGATTAGCTACGCGCAATAACGTACCTATCAATAATGAACGCTTGCGCAACTTTATAATTAAAATAGAAAGCACTCCGGATCAGCTGAAGCCTTTGTCTGAGTGACACGATAATGCTTACGTAAATAAGCTATCTGCCCATCAATTTCGGCTACACCGATGCAATAAAAACAACGGTTTACGGCGCCGGATAAATAGTTCGGTGAAAGTGAAATTTCAATAACACCATTTTAGAGAATCCAATGGCTTTGCTTGAATGGAATAATTAATGTATAGGTATCAATCACGAACGTAATGATTTCTAATAAATAATGCTGTTCGAATTATCTTTCATAAATTTCCTTTGTTTTTGCGTGAATTGCTGGCGCATGAGAAATTTATAGCTTTAGATCCGACGGTCAATAGCAGCGTGGATGCAACACACAGCACTGAGGTGGATAGGTTGGATGTCACCTGGCTTGGCCTATAAGATGGACGCATACTGTTAAGTTCGCTGTCTTCAATCTCAATTTACCTACTCGGAAAAAGCCAGATGTAACTTTATTACCTAGATAGTTAACGTAAATCCTTATAGATAACATTTAATAAGGATCACATGTCTGGGAAACATGCCCCAGAACTCTCTTAGGAGAGTTTTAAAAGTCCAGTTACATTGTCGTTTAGATCGTGGCCCTCGTGACTCACTGGGCTCAAACAGTTCTAAAGTAGACTTGTTTTTTTGTATAATTCGGATTTTATCTACGACGCGGCTATCGTCCTTTGTCAGTGAGACAAATGTTACAGACGGACGGCATCTGAACTGCCAGCCAGCTGCAAAATTTCAGTTTGGATGCAGGTTTTATGCGGTTGGCATAACTGCAAACGAACTGTGTCCGCTTGCAGTCGACGTGCACTTCACATAACTGCGGGTTGCAGCCGGTCAGCTCTCTCGCGAGCGCACAGTTCGTTTGCAGTTTCGATGCAGTTATGCCAACCACATAAAAACTGCATACACACTGTAATTTTGCAGCTGGGTGGCAGTTTAGATGCCCGTCCGTCTGTAATGGCCCTTACTTAAATACTGACACGAAGATAACTTATCCCGCAATTCGGCTCTATCCAACCAGGGTCATAAGAAAGGGATATGCTCAAAGATAACTTCAACATCGGTCATGTTCAGGGTCGTTTAGCTCGTGGAGGCGAACTTTCCATAACCCTTTTTCACGCCCGTTCAATATAGATAGATAGGTTACAAAAAAATTAAAACAGATGCAGTTTCTTTGCGTTTTGGCCATTATTTATAAGGCGAGTAAAATTTCAAAGACATTTAAATTTGTATCAAAACTTGTGGAAAATACGGTCGAAATTCAAAATAAATGTACGTGGTCGATAAAACGCATCTGCCTGCAAAAGGTTAACGCGGATTAGGCCCGGTCGTAGAGTCACTAATCGCGACGAGCGTGGTCGAATAGTACCTAAGGCAGGGATGCAAAGACTTATTGAGACAATGGGCCACTTGGGCAAATGATGAACAAATGGCGGGCCACCAGCACAAATTAAAAACATAAAAATAGCCAAAAATTTTATTAAAAAAAAAATTATATTATTTGTAAACTTCTGCAATATTTATCCTTCAAATGTACTAGGGAATATTTTTGCTGGCGGGCCACTAGCAGATTGGCGGCCGCGGTCTGTGCATCCCTGTACCATCCCTTACCCGCCAAGACTGATTGTCCGCCTATGCCGTCTTGCTTTAACGGGCTAGTACAAGCGAGCGACATAGAGCGATGTTTCGTCGTCGAACTCGTCGCTGTTACGCTTAAAGAACAACGGGGCTGGTCGCGCCACTATAGCATTAAGCGTGCTCAAGGCTTTATTAATTTTACATCTGTTACTGTAAGTGACAGGAAAATATGACGATACTGTGATGGTTGTTCACACCCAAGCGCGAAAAACAGTGCTGTGTAGGTGTATAATGAAGTGCCTTAGTTCCCACACTTTCTTGTTTTCATGGCCCTTTTTTGCGTGATTGAGCATGTCAACTATAAAAAAAAATTGATGAAACAAAAAGATGACTAGGTATGTTTTAATTTCCCTGTTGATATAGTATCATTGAGCACCAACAAAAAATGTTGTAAACGACCTTGTAATTTGATATAATTCTTAATTAATTATCATGTAAATTCTAAGTAGTCTTGCCACCACTGGCACACAAGGCAGAAGTACCCATGTAGGTATGTCGAAAGTTTAATGCTTGAGAAATTGTTTAGTACATCAAATTCCTTTGTTAACTAACCATTATGATTGTAAGCAAGGACTTGAGAATGCTTTGATATTTTTATACCTTCAAAACAACATTACTCATACATATTACATACTAAGGCCGTTTTCAAATATAATTTATTATACAAAGTATTTTTTTTAATAGAAATGAAAACAAGCAAGTGGGTCACCTGATGGTAAGTAATCACCACTGGTCATAGACACCCACAACACCAAGGAATTTGCAGATGCAAGGCCTTAAAATTAAAGACAGGATAGTGACTTATTTGAGGAAACTAATTCCTCAATTCTAACAAGCAAATAAAAGAGAGAGAAAGGGGAAACATGGTCATAGAATAATTAATAACAATATGACAGTTTTCATTGCTTTCAGTCTTCATACTAGCCTTTTTTTAACGGTGATATTCATTTTAATTATTAATAATTACCTATTCTACTTACTTATTCATGCTTAAACCAGATTCTAATAAGACATTTAGGAAAACTTTATAGCATTTTAATAACATTTTGAACTAGGACCTTATACTCATACAGACACTAATTAGCTCCCAATTAAAAACGTAGTACAGTAAATAACATAAAATACTTAATAAAAAAATGCATAAATCCTACCACCCCTGGCCCCTATACCACAAAAATGTATATATGAATGTTTGTCTTTAAGGCAATTTTTCTATGGGCCTATGCAGCCTGAAATAATTTGTTTTGTTTTCACAAAACTAACAAGTTGACATAGTTGTAGTTTTTTTTTCATACAAAAATATGAAAGATGTAACACTTGTAAATTTTGTAGTGTAGGCTCCAGTTCACCATCAAATCAGACTAGACTTACATACTTAACTTTGACAAAAACATTTTACATAATTTATCATATTATAGTAAGTAGGTACAGGGGACTTGGCTAGAGAACAAAAAATACTATCTAAGTTATACTTACTTATGTATTGGAAAATTTAAGTGGACTGCAAAGCATGAACTTAACTAACTCCACCAACCAACCTGACTGCAATTAAACTGCACAAAATCCAATAATGCTTCCAATCTGCTACAATGTGTGGCCTCCAAGCATTGAAGGTATTGTGTAGTGCACACAATTAAAATAATTCAGGCATTCCTGGAGGCTTGGTGAATTGGGCAAGCCTTTGTATAGAATTCCTATAAGTTATCATACAGATACATGTAGATATATTGTTATTGCATAAGCATGTAACTTTGATTAAATTAAAATATGGCAGGGCAGAAAATACGTAATAAATTATTTTCTACCTATGGTCCTAATATAAAAAAACTTGATACACTTATATTATGGTTAGAATGTGACGGCATTCTTCGATAATAGAAAAAAAGGTCACGCCATCTGAGGCTATAAAGCCCTAACTTTTTCATGAAATCGATAATCGTTATCACACAGAAAAGTAAAAAACGTACCAGGTTATAAATAAGGTTAATAAAATCAAACGTTATAACAGTACGTACTTACCGGCGCAACCACTTGAAAACTCCCATGTCGTGCAACGAAGCCACTTTTTGCAGATATGTAAACCATACAGTGATTAAACAACACTACAAGCGCATCGTGCGCAATTAGCAACTAATAAAGTAAGTTTTCAACTAAAACGGAAAGTCTTGGCACAGGCACGCGGAGCATTACCGGCACATTAGAGGTCCGACAGTCATAAAAAACGTCTAGCAACAATGACCGCCAATATATTGTGTGGTCAGACAAAACATCACGAACAACACGGCATTCGCAATGAACTGAATTTAGTTTTTTGTACAAATTACTTTTCGTCGCGCTCCGGTGATCCACTTCATCCGCCGGTCGGGCTTCGCTCGCTCGTCGTTGATCGTTCTAGTCTACCGCGGTCACAGACGGATCGGCAATTGTGTGAACCACACAGCAGACGTCAAAAAATAAAACAGTAATTTCTAACGAAATTAGAAGGTACTTGATGATCAGTGATCGGGCGGAATATTTTCGGAATATTCAACGATTGTTTACCTCTCCTTTGACGTTTCCGTTTCTGAGCGGGTTTTGAGAATTTTCACAGCTTTATATTCAAATAAAAACTTCTTCATTATAAATACGTTATTTATATAAATTGGTCTTTAAATCTAGAATTAAGTTATAATTGCCGTGTAAATAAATGTTAAAACAACCAATCTTTTGTAATCAGGTTGACTGACAAATTGACGATTACAATGGACGTCGATTGAACAATTTACATATAAGTAAATAAAACCACTTTGTAGTTTAAAGCCTTATCTACCATATATATTTAAACATAAATATAAACAAAAAATATTTTAAAAATTAAAGCTCTACTGTGTCATTCCTACGTAGCATAGTTAAAAAGATTTCTAATTTAAATCTTAAAGTACGCTATAATGACTTTAAATAATTCAGTGATTTTCTATTTTCCCGCCCTTTTTCGTGTTGCCACATCAAAACATTTTTTTACAATGAGTAATCACGCATTGTAGCCTATTCGAGATTGACACCGGTCTACTGGGTCGAGAAGTAAATTTACAGCATATTTATAATGTAGGTAATTATTTGGTCTGGATAATATGCATTTTGCATCCATTTTGGACCGTAAGTGACATGCCAAGCTGAAATCTTTGTCGATAAATTGGTTCGGTCTGGGGCCAGCACTATCTATTTTATTATGTAGCAACATCATTGTACAATGTCATCAGTGTGACCATATGTGGCAGGATCCTGCCTTTTTGGCAGGATTAGACCGTCATTTTGACTTCTGGCAGGATCGGTTGAAGTTTTCGAAATCTGGCAGTATTTGGCAGGATAGCAATATAAGCTGGCACATTTGGCATTATAGCCTTAGATTGGGTTCACAATATGCATTTGCGAGCGAGAAAAGCGCAAAACACGGCCATTGATCAACCAGAGACAGCCATTGCCGTGTTTTTGCGTTTTTATCGCTCATAAACTCTAATTGTGAACCCAGTCTTATAGGAGTAGGTTGCAGTATCGACATTAGAAAAAAATAAACTTAAAGAACTCTGTTTTGGCTTAAAGTTTATAAATATTCTTAGTTTTTGTCGTCTATGGTTTTGGGGATTTCCCTTAGCATTTCTTACTGTATTTGTAGCTCATTCAATTTTCAACTGTCACTTGTTTTCTTAATTAGTCGGAAACACTACACATTTATTTCCATTTAAGATTTCGTGTTTTGCTGATTTATCATAAAACGCAAATATGAAGGATTATATCGCCCAGAGTGGGAGCAGAATCCGGTACTTTCGTCCTCCGGATAGCTAAAGTGAAAGATGAACATTTTGTATTTTGTAAAACATGTAACTCGAAATTGGTGTCTAGGTTGTGTGTAATAATTTTATTTCTTCCCTTTTTTCTCCTTGAATTTAATTGTCTTAAGTAATAGTATAAAAAAATATGTGTGTATCAATTTTAAATCTTAAAAATATTTCGGCAGGTTTTCGACATTTTGAGCATAGGAGTTTGGCAGGATTTGTCAGTTTTCTTGCCTAAGTAGGGCAGGATCTCTAATTTGAAGTTGGTCACACTGAATGTCATGTCACTCTCAAGTTTAATTTTCGAAGGGAATGTTTACGTTAACTTTGATTTGAATTTTATTTTATCCCTGTTTCTCTATTTATTTACTTAATAAATCTCCATGGACGAATTGAGAGGACCTAATATTCAAATAGTTCTTCACGTCAAGGAAGGTAAACGAAGCTTTCATAATAACATTCGATCTTTTTTTGAAGTTTGTAGCCCAAGTTATTCTGTGATTTTCAGGTCTTGGTTTCGGATTTTTGCGGACTCCATTTATCGTCAGTGGATCACTGAATGGCTATATGCTTGAGACTGATCCCGTGGTGCCAGCTCATGCGCCCAGTTTTGATGCTGAACTAGTCTGGGAAGCCGACAAGCGAAGGTTTCGAAGGTGTGTTTAGGTTTATTATTCATTCGACTTTTTCAAGACATTTTCTCAGTGTGATAGGAATACACTACACTAAATGTTGTAAACTAGTGTCAGTTACAACCTAAATGGCGTTAACTTGTCTCCATCAAGTTTAACCTAAGCAACATAATATTTATTCACTCTTTGATCCACTTTAAAGCCTCTTTAGTGCTTTCAGCACATAGATAAATCTGTAAAATATTTATATGCATCCTTTTAACAAAATCAGTGGAAGAGAGACATAGTTACAAATAAGAAATGGCATATTAAGCACCTGCCCTTTTTATTTAATTTTCAGCTTGCGGGTCCAGAATGTCCCGATTAAGGTGGAAGTACACACAGTGGGGACTCAGGGACGAAAGGACAAGGTTGGGTACCTGCTTCTCAGTCTTCTCGGAGCTCAGCCCTGTCCTGCTACCAAAATTGTGGATGTGAGTGACAATTACTTTAACTTTGTCAATGCAAAGTATGCCTAAAGGCATTGGGAGCTGTTGTAAATGCTACCATTAATAGAATTATAGAAATAGAAATACTAATTTGCCAGAATACTTGGATTGGGGTACAGGATGTTATTTTGCAGCATTTAGTCGAAAAGGAGCGTCATGCAAATTTTTGTTCGATTATGTTACATTAATTTATAAAGAACAATATCCAAAACAAACACAGAAAACTGTCATATTCCATTAAGTTCCATTTATTCCATGTAGTTTTTTTTTTTTTTTTTTTTTTTTTTATGGCTTTCCCATCTCTAAGTTGAGATGGATTCCATGTAGTTGTCCAGCTGCACAGTTTAACAGTGACCTATGTGTATATGTTTGACATAATGATGATGCTGTGTCTATACATTGTTGGAATTTAGAAATAATATATCATTTTATGTATTGATGGTATAAAGTGCACAGACCCTATATTCCAGATGAGGTATAGTTGCAGGTAAACAACTTGAGCATAAATCGAGTGGAAGGGGTAAGTTTGCGCATACAAAATTTTGCTAGAAATGGCTGCTACACTGTCAAGGTCAATGTTCAAGTTGTTTCCCGTTAGCTGTATGAGATGAAAGATATTATGAGGGTGCATTAATTTTTTGTGAGGTATTAAAAAAAACTGATGAAGGGTAAATTCCAGGTGTGGAATTGTTCTTTTTTTATTATATCCCATTTCAGTTTTTAAGCAGCATTCTCTGTTTAACATTCTGATTATTAACAGTTAAAAATCTATGAGTATTTTATGGAATTAATGTATTGTGTTATGTTTTGATGGTTTAGTAAACCCTGTGATTATTGACCTACCCTCTTTATCTCTATTTTAGCCAAGTATGGTCTGTCTTCTTTAATAATAAAAGCAAACTTCATCATCATCATCATCTCAGCCACAAGAAGTCCACTGTTGGACATAGGCCTCCTCCATGGATTTCCAAAGTGGCCGGTTGGAAGCGGCATGCAACCAGCGCCTTCCTGCCACCTGTATGCGGTCATCGGACCATCTTGTGGCTGGTCGTCCTACGCTGCGCTTGCCAATACGCGGCCGCCATTCGAGAACTTTCCGACCCCATCGGCCATCGGTTCTCCGTGCTATGTGCCCTGCCCACTGCCACTTCAACTTGCTAATCCGCTGGGCTATATCGGTTACTCAAACTCGGTCAAAGCAAACTTATTTCAGTTGAAAGATTTTGGTAAACTTAACCTTATAGGATCACTTCAATGTGTTTGTTGGCGACTGACTGCCACACGGCAGTCCTTTAGATCAATATTCTTAAGAAACTGTTAATACTTTGAATTTAGTTTTGTTTCCGCTCCGCCTGGCCGTTGCAATGTCAGGTTCGCACAAGGCGGAGTAATAGTGTTATTGTGCTGAATAAAAGCCTTAAAACTGTGTAAAGTAGTGCTTCCATCATAGCGTAGCACCAAGCATACATTTTATAGTCCATTCGCTAACAGTGTTATTCCACGTATTATTTGTATGTATTTACAGCTGAGGCACACATGGCACCGGCTTCTCGGGGTGAAGGCAGAGGGCAAGTGCTGCCACCCGCAGCTGCTCCTTAGCCTGTCTGTCGAGGACCGCGTCAACACCCCCACTCCGGTAAGTACAGTCAAGGAACTTAATTCCCTACCCATTTCGTTGAAATGTCGTCTGACATTCGCAATGCATTAAGGTCGATATGTCAAACTAACGTCTTGCTCTATAGCTCTTATGGTGACAGTTTGCTATATGCTATTGAACCTTAGGTGGGTTGGAAATTTAATTCCTTGACTGTACGAGTAAGTTTGCTGAAGTAAGCCAAGGTTACCTAAGACCACCTGGAGTCTCTCACTGATAAGAGACTGAAAAGGAAGGATGTGAATGAATAAGAAAAAATAATATTTATTTAGGATGAAAACATGTAGGTACTTATGTTGCAATGTAAATCACAAGACATTAACAATTTACTTAAATACAGTGTTTGTTAATAAGAAAACGAGGCAATCAAGAAAATTTGGTGGCTGACTCCCAAATAAGGAATTATCCTGTATTTTGAGTTGCCAGGAGGCATGTCCGTTTACAATGGCTGTTTAAAAATGTATAACTTCCATAATGGTAATAGTTGAGTAAGCTTATGGCCAGGTCAGCTGTTGAGCCATTTTTATTTTTTACATGGCATGCTATGCATGGTATGCTTGTTTGTTCTATAATATTTGTTTATCAATTTGTGTGTTCGGGTGTAATTTGGCAAACCAATGGCTGGGTTGGCTTGAAATATGTAGGTGAAAATACTGACAATGCAATAACAAGTTCCGTCAGCAAAAACCCTCTTAATAAAAATTTTAGTAACCTACACCAAATTCAAAACCACGTCTGTAGCAGGCAGGCACATTTTACACTCTTAAATTCTAAAAATTAGACCCTTCTCTACAACTCCTCATTGGGTCCAAAAAATTAACCATGTAAATATGTTGTTTTCAGAGGAACGAGTTACGAATGTTCCATAGCAACGACGTGGCGTATCCGTCGAACGACGTTGCCAACCCTTCGGTGGGCAGGTCCATGTTAATGACACTGAGTAAGTTTTTGAAGTAACCCCGAGTTGCCATACAATCAATTAAACCTTATAAATCTACATCTACACTAGTCTACACTAATCTTCACTAGTCTACACTAATATAATAAAGAGGTAAACTTAGTTTGTTTGTCTGTATGTAGAGGGTCATCTCTGAACCTACGGAAAGGATTTCAAAAATGCTTTCACAGATAGAAAGCTACACTATTCCTGACGGACATAGGCTACTAATTTTACGTGAACGAAATCGCGCGCGTCCGCTAGTTATAAATACATAAAAATCTGGAAACTAAAAAATTACACCATAAAATCGTAACTTAAGGCGTAATTCCTGGAACCGATCTCTTACGTAGTTATAGACTAGACTTTATCAACCGCAACTAGTACTGCAAAAATTAACCAGCCAAGCGCGAAGCGGACTCGCGCTGCGATCTCACTCACCTCTTAGAAGTGACGCACGATAATATTTTTGTGATGTATTAGTTAAAACAACCCCTGAAATAAAACCAACCGCAAAAAAATAGTACGGATTAAAAAAAAACTGCGAAACTGGATTATAAATTTTATAAACTGTAAATATTTAAGATATTTCGCTTTTTATATACAACATAGAAGGTAAACGAGCAAGTGGGTCACCTGATGGTAAGTGATCACCACCGTCCATTAACACCCGCAACGCCAAGGAAATTGCAGATGCGTTACCAACCCAGAGGGCTAAGATGGAATACCTCTTGTGCCAGTAATTGCACCGGCTGTCTTGCTCTCCACATCGGAACAACAGTGCAAGCACTGCTGCAACGGCAGGATTAGCGAGCAAGATGGTGCTAGCGATCTACACGAACCTTGCACAATGTCCTACCACCCGGTTTTGGAGATAAAATAGAAACAGTTATGTAATGTTTTTAACATAAAACTACCGTGAGACTCGGACATATTAATAAAACGGATCACTCACGTATTTTTACGTCGAGAAATGTTCGACATGTTTCGGACCAGTCCGTGGTCCTTAGTCATGAGCCCCCGCGGCGGTGGAGCGACGACTGCGTACCGAACCCCTGACAGCTCGGCTACTCGGCGCGGGCTCCGGCGCCGAACGACTACCCTCATTTGCTTCATTATTTTTAATGTCATATGTAGTTTTGTAATGTAAACATTTCCAGGCGAGTACATAGCGGAGAGCAATAAGACTGCCTCGTCGCCGGAGCTGCAGCCGAAGCTGCTGTGCGACGAGGGCCTCATCCAGCTCGGAGATGGGAAGCAGCTTTTCGTGCTCAGCTTCGTTATTGCGTCCGTCGAGAACTTAGATTTGGTAAGCTTTTCACCCAACTGCGCGACGCAAAGGAGGGTAATGTGTTTATCAGCCTATATATGTAATTTTGGGTGTATTGTAATGTGGTATTTAATGAAGCATACTGTAATGTATTGTATATGTATGTATGTGTATGTTTGTTTGTTCCTTTGTGGCGATATAGTTATTCTATTCTATACTAACGAATCGCCTCTGCTTCGAAAGGGTCCCTATGGATGAACTCCAGCAAAGTGGTAGTATATTTCTTTATCACAAAGTAAATTAGCTCCTTAAATAACCCCAAATAATATCAGATTTTTTGGTTGCCTTATTTAATTATAAAAAAGAAAAACATTTCATATAAATAAAGATGGACGCCATTGCGACACAACGCCAAGCAAAAGATTTTGTCAAGTTCTGGACGTCGACTCATAAACTAGCTCTGCAGCCTGGTTTACTCACGAGCGTAGACGGTGTGAGTGAGCCGAAGGACATCGCAACAGTTTTTAAGGAACAATCAAATCACCAATTAAATCACCCTTTAGGCCCGTCGAAGTCGATGACTAATGCTGAGGCTACTCTTGACGGAGAGTTGATTTGTTTTACACTTAATGGTGCTCAATTAAATAGAGTGGATCACTTTAAATATCTCGGGCACTACCTTGCCGACGACCTTAGTGATCAGAGAGATATTGAGCGAGAACGGAGGGCGCTGGCAGTGAGATGTAATATGCTTGTTCGCAGGTTTGCTCGTTGCTCTGAACAAGTGAAGGTTACGCTTTTCAAAGCATATTGTCAGAGTTTCTATACGAGCAGCCTGTGGATTGATTACACTCAAAAATCACTTGGCGCCCTGCGCGTTCAATATAATAATGGTTTCCGGGCCTTGCTGGGGCTGCCCCGCTTCTGCAGCGCGTCACAAATGTCACAAAAGGCGCGCACCGACGGCTTCCACGCCGTCGTTCGCAAAAAGACCGCTTCGCTGATGCGAAGGATGTGGGACAGGCCCAACACCATCCTGCAGGTGTTTGCGGGGAAGTTTGACTCCCCGTTTCTCAAGCACTTCAATCAAGTGTTAGTTAAAATTAAACTTTGACGGGCACTTGGTTGAAGGATTTCATTGTCATGTTTTTTTAAAATTATAAAACAACATATTAAAATTTTATTATTATTATTACTAACACATGGATCATGTAGTTGTCTGAATAAATAATTTGTATTATTATTATTATTATATGTTTTTGTGTTATTGAGAAAATTTTAAGGGCCCTGATTTATTTGGAGTAGTATACATACAATATCCACGACTCAGACGCAAACATCCAAATTCATCAATTACCGTCTTGAGCTTTTTCCAATCAGTCTTAGAAGCATAGTAACCTACATTTATACTCATACAATAGCTGATTGTGCAAATAATGTAGTACATTATTATGTTTCATTAACGTAAATTATTGTTATTGTGGTTTATAGCTTTATTGCTGGTGAATAATTGTTGCTGTTTTATCACGAATTTATTTAGTACGAAAAAGTTACAAAAGATGGCGCTACTAGTTGCTTAAATCCTAAAGTTAAGTTGAAGTCTGGGTTTTAAAACTGTAGAAAGGAAGGAATAATGCTCTGATTTTTACCAAAGTGTGATGAAGCCATGCTTGCAATTGAGAACATTTATAAATTGTTTTTTTCAGCTGCTACCAGATTATGGTTCTAGCAAGGAAGCTCTGGACTGCTACGTATCTTATTCGGTTTTTACGCATAACATCACAACTGATAGGTAAGTGTTAAAATAAATAATGGTTTTCTTTTTTCTCGTCACTTAATTGTGGACTGCTGCGTTTTTTTAACTAGCGACTCACCCCAGGTTCCTACCGGTACTGTATGTAGTATATGTACATAAACACCGTGGAGATCCCTGGGGAAGGCCTATGCCCAGCATTGGGCATGTTCCGGCTGATATGATGATGATGATACATTTTTTTTTTGTAAAAAATCTCTAAATAAAATAAATAATAAATAAATAAAATAAACTTTATTTCATTTCACAGAAAGATTATTAAAATGTAAACATACGGTAAGGTTGGGACCTCCTAGTAAGTTATAAACTTGTGTCAGGAGACCCCGCTCTTCTTAAGCTAGAACATTTTCCAGGAATGATGGCTGTACAAATAAAGTTTTTTAGCATATAAACTAATCCTAAATTAAATTGGTCTGTGTGTGTGCATGTGTGTGTCAATGAATGTGTGTGTGTAAATTCAGTGTATAAAGTCATTTACAATATGATTGCCTTAAGATTAAAAACACTATTGCTGATATTTCGCAGCACCTGAAGGAATAAGGTCTTCTGTTTTATTGTAGTCTAGTTGAAGGAGCCAGTTTGTCAAGATTACTTTACATTCGAATAGTTTTAGTGGATAAAAATTAAGTTTCAAAATTAGTTCTAAATGACAGTGTAAACCGTATCAAAATCCGTTGCGTGGCTTAAAAGGAGTAAGCAAGCAGCCGAAGATATGAGGATAGATAGGAACGTATAGCGTAGCGACCTTGCTTTGTGTAAAGATACAGATAAAAATAACAAAGTTCGATCATCTCGTCGCCAACGTCCATACCACGTTGAATACACCGGTTCTCGTCCGATCACCGAAGTTAAGCAACGTCGGGCGTGGTCAGTACTTGGATGGGTGACCGCCTGGGAACACCACGTGCCGTTGGCTTTTTTGTATTTATATTTTTTTGAGTAAGATTGTTTTGTATTTGTAATCGAAATTTACTTAAGATTTTTTTTAAACATTCAAATCAATTTAAATGATAATGACAACACAAAGAAAAAACAGGGTAATGGTAGGCCTCAAACCTGCAACATCAGCATTCCGTGCCTTGAGTTTGGCAGTTTCGCCACATTACCAACTAAACTATTACTAGTTGGTAATGTGGCGAAACTGACAAACGCACGGAATGTTGATGTTGCAGGTTAAACTGCCATTACCCTAATTTTAAAAGCTTTTATTTAACTTGCACTGTATGTATGTTCGTTCGGGTGGAATCTTAGAACTCAATTTTGAAGTAGATATCTTCAACCGATTGAGCTGATTTTTTTTCTTTGTGTTGTCATTAGCACTTACATTTATGAGATTGTTTTGTTGGAAGGGTCGGTGTGACAGTGTCGGTTGGCGGGCTGAGCGCGCTGTTCAACCAGCGGACGTCGCTCCGGCTGCGCGGGAGCATCGGCGCGCTAGGTCGCTATCTCGCTGAGTGCCCGCACCTCGTCGCCACCGTACGCGCCAGGGACAGGGACGTCGGTAAACATGCACAGACATACAATGTGTCCACTTCATAATAGTAGTTTATGCAACTGCCATATAATGAGAGGCCTTAAAACACGAGTGTGGTTTTATGAAACGAGCGTCAGCGAGTTTCATAACAGGATCGCACGAGTGTTTTAAGGCCTAATTATATGTATACAGTTGCATACATTACTTTATCTACACACATATCATAACTGCTAAAAACTGTAACAGCAAAAAACCAATTGTTTGCTTGTTGTAGAATATACTGTTTAAAGTTTTCATTGAGACACACAGCTAACTTAAGTTTTTTTTCAGGTATCTGCAGCATGGACCTACGCAAACTGGTGCCTACCGAAGACTTAGACCATTTCCTGAACAACTTCTGCAATCAGCACCAAGCTCTAAGTATCCACGAGCGGTGCTTTATACTGCGATGCGACGAGAAATCCAAGGAAGATAACAGACGGCCCTACGTCGATATAGACATGAGCTTGAAGTACATTGGAGTAAAGAGCGAGAATGTGGTCAGTATTTTAATTTTTATGATAGTTAAGTTCAGATGTATTATCGCCAACGTCCATACCACGTTGAATACACCGGTTCTCGTCCGATCACCGAAGTTAAGCA
Source organism: Ditula angustiorana (assembly GCA_963691745.1). Taxonomy (NCBI): domain Eukaryota; kingdom Metazoa; phylum Arthropoda; class Insecta; order Lepidoptera; family Tortricidae; genus Ditula; species Ditula angustiorana. The sequence goes on along the minus strand of OY829486.1, from coordinate 10,241,309 downwards.
ACGTCGGGCGTGGTCAGTACTTGGATGGGTGACCGCCTGGGAACACCACGTGCCGTTGGCTTTTTGCTTTTTTTTATTTACTCCTTTTTGTTTTAAGAGGAGTGTGAACCCAGCGCTCTCCATACAAACGGCGAAAACGTTTTCCACCCTCTAAACGTTAACCTATAACCATGATTTTTTTGTACGTTATCATTATGCCCTAGAACTAGGTTTGTATGTTTTGATTTTTTAAATATTCTTAATAGTTTCAAAAATATTGACGCTTTTGTGTTTTGTATGAAACTCCTAAAATGCAAATATTGACAAATCTAAGAAGAATATGAAAAAAATCAAAACATACAAACCTAGGTCTAAGGCATAATGACAACATACCAAAAAATCATTGCCATAGGTTAAGGTTTAAAGGGTGGAAAACGTTATCGCCGTTTGTATGGGGAGCGCTTTTTGGGGCTGGGTTCACACTCCTCTTAATAATTGTTTGAGATATATCACTGAATTCTAAAGTGCATTCTTTTTAGAATTTAAAACTGTTTTTTTAGAAACCGAATATCCTGGCAGCTCGCAGCGCCACCCAGTTGGACAGTGACAGGAAGGCTGAAGTTATAGAAAACAAGGGTATTTTGGACTACAAGAGTAGTGGCAGTTGCACTCATTTGGATCAGGACGTGGGCGGCGTCGCCTACACTAACAACACTGCTAGGAACACCTCCAGGTTAATTTGATCATACAAATAAGTTTTTTTAAATGTTATCTTACTAATATAAATGGGATAGTAACGGGTCTGACGGGTGGTAGGACTTTGTGCAAAGTCCGTCCGGATTGCTAACACCATCTTGCTCGCTAATCCAGCCGCTAAGCAGCAGTGCTTACACTGTTGTATCCCGGCGTGGAGAACAAGACAGCCGGTGAAATTACTGGCACAAGAGGCAATACATCTTAGTCCTCTGGGTTGGCAACGCATCTGCAATCTCCTTGGTATTGCGTGGTGTCTATAGGCCGTGGTGATCACTTACAATCAGATGACCCGATTGCTAGTTTGCCTCACTATTTCATCAAAGTAACGATTTTTGGATATAGGTTTCTCAATCTCGCATTAACCGCTGGACGGGTTTCTGTAATATTTATCTACACATATATTATAAGTGCTCAATAACGCTTTCAAAAACCGTAGGAAATGACCGGCATTATTACAATCAATGTTATTGTAAAATGTTTTTGTCTGTGGTAGTAGGTAAATCCATGGTAAATCTGTAATTCAATGGTCATCACATTACCGATATCTCTGACGATATGAATTTAAATTTGGAACAGCTGTTAAAGTTCAAGTGGGTCTCTATTCTAGTATCCATAGATATTAAAACAGTTATCGATACGAAACGTCAACTCAGTATGTTTTTTTTAATATAAACTCACGACATTTGATCTCGACTGACAAGAGAATAGGGATTTCATTCGTTTGTCTATGATTAAAAAAAATCGTGACTGATGGGTCGATATGTCGCCATTACTGTCGTCATTCGTTTGTTAGTTTCCTATCGTGTGATCCTATTGTGAAACTCGCTGACGCTCGTTTCATAAAACCACACTCGTGTTTTGAGGCCTCTCATTATATAGCAGTTGCATAAACTACTATTAGCAGACAGATAGATCATGCCCTGTATTAAAGCATAGTGTTCTTTTTCCCGTAAAACATACAAAAAAATAACAAATATAAGTAATATTCCAGGTATAAAGACGCTTCAGGCGCCGCTGTTCTCCAAACCAACGAGATAACAGAGCTGATACAGAAGATGTGCGACTCTTTCGCTCTCAGCCAGGAGCGGCTGCTGGCTGCGCGTGCGCGGCCCGCCACCAGTGACATGCAGGTTCAGTGCGAGCAGGACGCCGCGCCCCAGGACCTGGCGAGGGACAGGGACAGAGAGAGGTGAGCTTTGATCCGCTTAATTTTAAATAATTGATAGATTCAGGCGTTTCTTTTAAATGTTAAATGTTGGCGGTAGGCGGGATTAAAGAAAGATGTTTTAGTTTGTCAGTACGCCAACGGTCGTACCGTTCCTTTGATCTTGATGATGCCTCGTATAGAGGCGAAACGCGCGTCGATCGTGTATTTTTAGTGTTTAGTGGTGGTGGTGTTGTTTCGTGTGGAAGCGGAGGAGGGTGGGTTTTTCCATGAACATGTCGTATGTCGCACAGACGCAGCTATTTTGCACGAGCCCGGCACCGGTTTCGCGGAGCAGCAAGGTAATTTGTTCCAGATTTGCCGCTTAAGTTTGTTCAACAATTGGGTACATGACACCTTAAACCACATGGTGCGAAAGTGTTACATTGTGATAGATCGTCATTTTAAAATATTTTTTTTTTTTATACATATATTTTGGGAGCAATGGCGAATCAAATTATTAAAAAAAAACAATTTTAAATAAGCTGTTTCAAATATTACTTATTAGAACCCTGATAAAAAAGAAAACAAATTTCTTTGAGGGAGTAACCATTATAAACATTCATCTCATTATAAAAAACTCGATTTTAGTCCACTCCATACATTTACTAGCCAAACAAAGTATCGTTTTGAAAGGTAATTGTTAGTTTCCATGGCCTTCCGTTATTTTGATTGTGTTTGTTATTTATAAAAAAAATGAACCTTATCAGTAACCCTTTCGAAAATGACAAAATGTATTTTTGTCGCATTTGACCGGTTCGAGTCCCGACTAAGACAAGCGATTTTTCATAAATCCATCTTAGACAATTTAGCCACTGGACCTCGCAAGGCACGCATTCCCCTCTGCCAATGCATATGACCTAAAACCGTGAGTTAAATCATAACTGTTTATAAAAACGCCGCGATATCGTGTGTCATGTTCTTTAGTCCGTATCGCGAAAGCGATCTCTGCAAAAATGGGTAATCGTGCTGTATTTACCTTCAAACGGCTATCAAAAACTTCAAATTTCACTAAAAACGGATTTTTTTATCACACGTAAATAATTTTCTTCACAATTAATTTATTATTTACAACACCAAAAACATTTTAAATGAATAAGCTTTTTGACAGACATAACGTAAACATTTCAAAATTTGACATCATGGCATTCGTGGCAGTGTTGCCGTTGCGTGCATGCATGTTGTGATTTTATTCGGATATCTCATCTGGAGACTTCCCATACTGTTTACAGTTTTCGGATTTTTCCTTTTGAGGTAAGGAACTCTGAAAATATAGTAACACTCGAAGTCCGGGACTATAAAGTGTAATTCCTGGGCACGGGACAAGACACGTAATTCCAGGACAATCCCGAATTTCCCAGCCATCTGGCAACACTAGACCCGTCTCCCCCCGCTAAAATTGGCAGAAAAAATTGCTAGGTGATAATACGGCTTGGCATCTCAATGTTAAATACTCAAAGAAATCCATAAATGTAGAATTTATTGTTTTTAAAAATAAAGGAAAGTCTCCTTTACACAGAATGTGCTATTTCCAGTATTTAAGGTAGTTGCCATCCATGTGGCATTCAACCTTTCCTCCCTGTATAGGTTTAAGTCCCTATTTTTCGGCCGCCTTCTATACTACCCAATGATATTATAATGCATGGATGTACAGTGTCATATTAAATGACAGCAGAAAAACGGCCCGACATAAGTATATAGGTTGGCGCCAATGTTACAAATGCAAATTATTAGTTTACCATTTATAGTCATTGGATTTACAACTCTACGTCTAACTGAATAAAATAATAATTAATTAAGTTTCGTTTGCAAATAGGTTTTTTTTTACAAAATAATAACATTTACAGCAGCGCCGTCCGTCCGATAGACTGACAGCGCGAGCGATCGTCGATTTAGTGTAATTTTCTTACTTTTCTCCAACTTTTGATGCGGCCATTTTTTAAACTCTGACCAGAAATCCATTACTTATAGGTCAGTGACACTACCCAATGGATTTTGATGCAAGTTTTACTTTCATTTAGAGATTTATGGGGAAGTTTTTTATGTGCATTTTGATACCGATTGTAACCGCGCGAAGCCGGGGCGGGTCGCTGGTTTATTATAAGTTTATATTTCTTGAATGTGCTCTTTCACCACACGTTTTATTTTCAGCACACCAATCAAACTAGAGATGAGTAAAAGCGACACGTGCATACAAACACAAAGCGATAAAGGTAACAATTACGAAATACTAAATATTATCATATCTCTCAAATTAAATTTCAATGCTATATAATGACAACACAATGAAAAATTAGGGTATTGTCAGGACTCGAACCTGCAGCATCAGCATTCCGTGCCTTGCGTTTTCCAGTTTCGCCACATTACCATTACCATACCCTGTGAATTTTCAATGTGTGTTTCGTTTTTACGGTCATTACATGATTGATGTTTTAAGGTATAACTATCCTCGGCGTCATCTATGAGCATTCGCAGGGTATGGTAGTGGTAATGTGGCGAAACTAGCAAACGCAAGGCACGGATGCTGAAGTTGCTGATTCGAGTCCTGCCATTAGGTACCCTAAATTTTCTTTGCGTTGTCATTATATAGCATTTAAATTTAATTTGAATGTTCAAAAAAGTCGGAAGTTAATTTCGATTACAAAAATATTATATCTCTCTCTAATTCTTTCACTAAAATTCAAATTAAGAACTTTTAGTTAAGTTACCTTGAGTTTTGACGTAACTCACAATATGCGAAAGGCGAGTTTAGCACAGTTTTTCATTCACGTTTAGGTCTATTTTTCTTGTTATAGACATGGTGAAAAGAGCCATTTCGTTCACGGAACGCGACGCCATAATGCAGAAGTTTGTCGACGAACTCGAAGACTGGAAGGAGAAGCAACAGGATCTATTCAAACTTCAGGTTAACACCGTCTATACTACGGATACTCGCACGCTTAGTTTAAAAGTGACTTAATTCTGAATTTGATACTTCCCAAAATTAAACCCTATGTCTTTTAATTAAGGTGATATTTTGGGACGTGTATTATTCAGAAATGGGTCACTTTAATACTAAGCGTACGATATATTCAACTTTATTATGAAACTTTAATGATAAGTACACTTTTGGCTCCCAGTAACGCCATCTATCCACAAACTCTTGAAAATTAAATGATTTCGAAAAGTTTAACGTAAAATTCTGTGTTATTCCGAAAAATATTTATTTAAGATGAGGAGAGCGTTGGCACAGAATAAATAATAGTACTAATGTACAGAAACTTCGAGCGTGCGCGCGGCAAGCCGACAACCTACTGCGATTTGCCTACTCTGTAGGTAAGGCGGCCGAGCGTACCTACAGCGAGGAGTGGAACCCTCCTGATGTTTGTGACCTAGTGGCTAGGGGAGTTGACTCGTGATCGCGAGGTACCGAAGTCGATCCCCAGCTGTCGTCATGCTCCAATGAATTTTCCAAACTTATCTACATTAACTAAGCAATGTTAACCAGCGCTCTTATTTGAAGGAAAACATTGTGAAGAGAAATTACGTAGCCTGCAAATTACAGTATTACCAAAAATATATTGTGCCACGATGTACCTGCGCAGTAGACCAATTTTAGTAGCGCGAGAAATTTCGATCTACCAATGATAAAGTAGAATTTTACGCGCGCTAAACTCTTGCGCTTTTATTGGCCTATCGATTTCGGAGCAACATGGCGGCAGCCCGTGCGCCACAGTGTACGAATTGTGTAAGCGGGACAAAGCTAAGAATGCATAGCTAGCAATACTCTGCCCGTTGCGCTTGCAAATAAAGTACAATATGAATTATTCACACGTTCGGCTAATGTCGGAAACCGGTCTGCGCTTCTCTGCGCAAACGAATACTGCCGATGTACAATATATTTTTGGTAAAACTGTAATTAATTTGAATAACGAACAGCCATCCTCGTTCGCAGTTGAAGCGCAAAGAAGAGTACCACCTGGAGCAGCTGGCGGGCGAGTGGTCCAAGAAGCGCGGCGAGCTGGAGGCCCGGCTGGCGCGCGGCGTGGAGCAGTGCCGCCGGCTCGCCGCGGACCTCAGCCGGGCCACCGAGGACTTCCGGCTGAGAGGCTACCGGAACACCGAGCGGGAGAAGAAGGTCCGTCAACCATATTCAGCCTTGCTTAAGATGTAAACAACATTCTAATCTAAAACTTCACTTTTTGCCGTCTTCTGTATACTCCTTTTATAGCCGCGTCACAGAATAAACAATAGTACAGTCAGCGTCAAATATACCAGAGCGGGCAAGGTGTCAAAAATATCTGAACTCGACTCTATTGTCAAATACGCTCGAGCGTGTTCAGATATTTTTGACCACCTTGCCCGCTCTAGTATATTTGACGCTGACTGTACAGAAACTTCTCTTTTACGACCGCGATTAAACGAATTCCAACTTTAATAACACGCTCAGAAAGTTCGTATTACTTCATACACCATGCGCCAGGCGGCAGGAGTCGAAAGGAACGCGCCGCCCGCGCTCGCCTTCCTCCGCTACTCCCGGCGACACGCTAGGGTTGCGCGGCATTCGTTTTCAATTACACTGACGCGGCGGGGGCGAGCGACGAGCGCGCAGCAAGCCGACAGCCTACTGCGATTTGCCTATGCCATAGGCAAGGCGGTCGAGCGTACGTTTTGTTTTATCTAGGCGATACATGATGCGGTGTCAAAAAAGTGAAATAGGTTAGAATTTTGTTTACATTACGAAACGAGGTATGAAAAGAAATCAAAATACGTGTATGCTCACTTTTTCCTTTATAATTTTTGTTACTTTGCAGCTAATCGTTAGTGTTTATGTTCTCTTTAGTGTCGTTGTAGTTTTGTAATCTCTTTTTTTCTTGTTTGTGTAGTCGACCAAGTAATTGCTTGACCACTTTTGAACTTTATCCCTTTGTAATACGGTCGAAAAGTGGTCAAGCAATTTCTTGATCGACTATACAATAATATTTTTAAAGACAATCTATAACAGTTCAACCCTTTGTGTTACCCACAGTTGCTAGACGCGAAAACAGCGTTGGAAACACACTACTCGGCCAAATATCAGGAGCTGAGAGAAGCGTCTCGCAAAATGGAGGACGACATGAACCATCGACTTAAACTGAAGGACATGCGGATTGAAGAACTAGAAGCCAAGGTTAACCTGTTGGAGAGACAGGTTGACACTTTGAAGGTAAATTAGGCAATACCGGCGTGGAGTAGTATTTTTCTACTTTGTTTTGTATGGTGAGTTAGAGATCCGAAGATGGGAGGGGGGTTCCACTCCGCACTGTACGTACGCTCGGCTGCCTTGCCTACGGTGTAGGCAAATCGCAGTAGGTGGCCGACTCGCCGCGCGCCCGCTCGCTCGCCTTCGCTGTGTCACTGTAATCGAAAACTTACCATCAGGTGACCCACTTGCTTGTTTGCCTTCCTATTTTATTAAAAAAAAAACGCACGCAGCGCAACCCTAACGTGTCGCGGGAGTAGCGGAGGGAAGGCGGGCGCAGACGGCGCGCTCCTTTTGACGCGAGCCGCCTGTATGAAGTAATGCTAACTTTTTGTGCGTTTGAATAAAGTTGGAATTCGTTTAATCGCGGTCGAAAAAGAGAAGTTTCTGTAGGTTATGGCCGCATAATCATGAAATTGTTTAACGTTTTTGTTTCCAGACCAATATGAAGAAAAACGAAAAGGAAGCAGAGAACAAATACTCCGGACTGACGAAAGACCAAACCGCCAGCTTGATACAAGAATTAGTAAGTTTATTTTTAAGGAAAAGCGAAGAAAACGAGCATGCGGTCACCTGATGGAAAGTAATCACCGCCGTCCATACGAGCGATCTCAAGAGAATCGCTGATCCGTTGCCGCCCTGTAGGTCCTCTTCCCTCCGTGCTATGGGCCTTCGGATCTCTCAGTCGCCGTACGAAATACCGATACGAAATACTAAACGCCGGTATTTTGTGATATTGTGATACAACCCTGGTAGAGCCAGCCCATTTTTACTGCACTCAGTAAGTAGCCATAGTGTAGCTCAACCGAAATGAAGTAATTAGTTAAAAGTTTACAGTATTTAAATAAACGCGATTTAGTTTGTGACGTCACTGGCGCTGTATGCAACGCGATTGAGCGTTTTGTTTTTTTTATAGTAGAGGGGGAAAACGAGCAGACGGGTCACGTGATGGTAAGCAATCATCACCGCCCATAGACACCTGCAATATCAAGAGAATCGCAAGCGCGTTGCCGGCCTTTAAGTAGGCTGTATCCATTTGGAAACACCAATGACAGACATGTGTTAGTGGAACATAATATTAATTTTTATATTTGAATCTTACCGAGAAAGGTCAAGTGGGTATTTTGTTTTGAGTAGTATATATTTTATTGTATCGCTTTTGCGTAAAAAGACTTACCAATACCAAGATTTTCTTACAAAAATCAAGGTATGGTTTATAGCAGCCATACACAAAGTGTGCTCCGCGGAACCCTAGGGCTCCACAATGCCTCTGTGGGGGCTCCGTGAGGATAAAAATCTGAAATACAACTCTCCTGTCTGGACGACACAGTTCAACACTGTTTCTTGTTTAAGGGTTCAGTCAAATATTTCGGCTTTCCTTCCAAAAGGGTCGCATCGCAAAAAAAGTTTGAGAACCGCTGGTATATAGAGTCGACTTCGGGTATTCTTTTGTTTGAAATGAGAACTAATGCCATGAATGTGTATTGAAACCATTTGTATGAGCATGAATGAGCCAATAGCACTTCAACAAATTGAATTGTAGACTCACATAAAAATTTCACGTTTTATTATCGTGAGGAAACCTATTAATATTCAGGCCGCTTGCTGTTCATAGAATCAAAGGGATACAAACCATAGCGCGTTTTTTTACATAACAGTGACATCTATTGACGCACTTTAACAACACTTTCTAGTAAATATCAGAAGTATCAAAACTACGCATCGCATGGATGTTTGAAAGATTTTTTTAAATCGGTTCTGTAGTTCCAAAGATTACCCCCTACATACAAACAAACAAAGTTTACCTCTTTATTATCAAAATATTCAAAACTACTCAAAACAAAATAGAGGCGACTTTTCTCAGTAAAACAAAAAATAAAAATGTTCAAAAAAAAAGTAGGAGTTTATTAATTGTTTATACATGAAATTAGTAAAATAAAACCCTACATTCAAGACTTGTATTAGTAGAAATTAATATTTATTTTTATGTTTAAATTTTACTGAGAAATGTTAAGCGGCCCCTATATTGTTTTGAGTAGTACATATTAGTGTAGATGTAGATGAAGATTATCTTTGTTTAGTTTAGTTTAATTTATTCAGTCAATATAAAGTTACATGATAAATTGCATTGCATGTCAAATTACACGAATTTATAATGAGCTCGTCAAAATTATATAATTATAAAAATTTAAATCAACTAAAAAATATTAATAACACGATATTTGATATAAAATTACAATAGAATGTCAAATAAAGTAAATTAGTCTCCGATAGGGATCGTCAAAAAACATAAACAAAACAAATAAACAATGTACAATGTATATTTGTATGCGTATTTGTACAATGTAGTTGACATAGTTTTAAAAATTATTATGCAATTAATGAAAATTGTCCGCAGCGTTGCCTAGAAGAGAAGCTGGACAGCGCGGTGCAATCGAAGGCGTTTTTCAAGGAGCAGTGGGGACGCGCGGTCCGCGAGTTACACCTCCACAAGCTGCATATGCGCCGCCAGATGCTGGCACAGCTCCGGCAGGACCGGCGGCAGCTCGGGGAGATGGGGTAAGAGGACAGGGGACTTTGGGAGGTCGTGACCTCTGAAATTCCCCCTCGAACTGGGTTTACATAAATAAATTTTCGGGTGGTAGGACCTTGTGCAAGGTCGGTCCGGATCGCTACCACCATCTTGCTCGCTAATCCTGCCGCTAAACAGCAGTGCTTGCACTGTTGCGTTCCGGCGTGGAGTGCAAGATAGCCGGTGCAATTACTGGCACAAGAGGTATTTCATCTTAGCCGTCAGGGTTAGCGACACTTCTGCAATCTCCTTGATTTTGCGGGTGTCTATGGACGGTGGTAATCACTTACCACCAGGTGGCCCACTAGCTTGTTTGCCTTCCTATTGTATCACTACACAGTATAAAGCAAAGTCGCTTCCCGCGTCTGTCTGTATGTATGTATGCTTAGATCTTTAAAACTACACAACGGATTTTGATGCGGTTTTTTGAAATAGATAGAGTGATTTAAGAGGAAGGTTTGTATGTATAATAACATGCTTAATATATTAGAGAACCACTGATAATTTCAAAATTTCTAATGTGAAGTCGAAAATAAACACATTTTTTTGCGCTTCATAAAGTAGATGTCATTTGTTTCCTGTGGGCCACGCGGGCAAAACCGCAGGCAGAAGCTAGTATATAAATGAACGTCGTTTCAGTTTGGACACCATCCAGGACCAGGAGGAGGGCGGCGCGGAGCAGGCGGGCGCAGGCCGGCTGAAGGAGGACTTCTACGACGACATGCTGGCCGATATGCCGGCCGTCGGCTCCAACTCCATCATCAGTGAGTCCCCCGCTGTCCCCCTTTAAAAGGAAGTGTACCCCTCAAGAACCGTTCTCCATACAAACGTCGATAACGTTTTCCACCCCCTAAACCTACAGCCATAGTTTTTTTGGTATATTGTCATTATGCCTCAGAACTAAGTTTATATGTTTTGATTTTTTTTTCATAGATTTGACAATATTTTAATTTTTGTAGTTTCATACAAAAGAAAAGCGTGAATATTAATTATTATTATGTGTTCCGTATCACGTCCGAGGTCCGCTTTAGAGAGACATCGTTGCCAACGGTCGTAGGTCGTCAGATGTCGCTACATCCGTGATGCAGAATCCCGCGCCAACAAGCACTTCCTGTGGATTTGACTTCCGCCTACCTGTCAACCTCAACTTACGACTAACTAGCCGCCATGTTTTTCAATCATTATTGCGTCGTTCGCCGTTCGGTGAAGATGGTTCGTATTTGTCGCTTTAATTATTTTACAATTTTCATTTATCACGTTGAATTTTGAATTCACAGCTCAATTCTCCCTCTTTAACAATAATTTAAATCAAACCTTAAAATATTTTGTTAAAATTTTCGTGTCACAAAAGAGGGTAAGTCCGTAAATATTCATACCGCCCTAGTCGGCGAGGAGTGACACGCTTTCAGGAGATTTTGAGCGTAATCACGTGCATAATCACGATCGATCGTGATAATCTGGTTCGCACGTACACTATTTTAAGCGAGGTCTTCGAGATAAAAGTACAATTCCTCCGCTTAACGATTTTTTGCGTTAGAGAGTTCGTGTTATCTTTCTAACGATTTTCCGTGTGTGTTGCGCGAGTCCCGCAACGAGAGTCCCGCGTCAGATCCGGAGCGTCGCGTCGAGAAGCTCGCGGCGGCGGCGCGGGCCCCGCAGACCCCGCGCCGCCCCGCGTCCCCCGCCGGACCGGAATGGAGGTTCCAATGTCTCTTAAACCAGTCGGTGAGTCAGCTGAATGATATTATTATGTGAATCTCGCAACCCCGTCCGCTGGCGAAAAAGTAGGACGCCCGAGCCTCTGCTCGCGCCCGTGCCGGAGCCGGAGCCGGAGCTTGATCCGGAACCCTGACAAGCGCCGGGGCTCCCTCGAGTTCCCGAGTCCCCGCGGGCCCCGCCCGCCCCGAGCGCGGGCCCCCCCGGCCCGACGGCGGGTTACGAGACGTGAGCGGCCATGCGGTCCAGTCTGATGCTGCGATCGTGCGTAACTGGCGATGGCTTCTGCCTTTTAAAGGCTCTACTGCCGGCGCACGATACCAGATGCTCTGAAGCTCCAGATTGATTAAAATTGAGGGTCCGGTCTGTTTCTTCGCGAAGCGTTAGTGGATTAGCGATTTTCCCAATTAACGACAACATGTAGGAGTACATTGACATTAAACTCCGATCCCTCGGTGCCGCGCAAAAGTTCTCGAAAAAGGGGGGGGGGGGGGGGGGGTACAAGAAAATCATACGAGCATAACCCTCCCTTCTGACGGCAGCCGGGTGAAACTACGCGCCTACCGCGGCCCGAGGCGACTTCAGAAAGTAGGTAGTGTTATCACTACCCACATTTACTTTCATTATAAAAGAATTTTATAGTCTTTAATATTCCTCGATGGTATTTTTATAAGTAGGATGTCGGGTCGCCCCGTCCTACAATACTCGGAACGACTTTCTATTTAGTTTTAAGCTTACTTTTCAGGTTGCAACTTAGATTATCGAAACTGTTTTATGAATCGACACTTCTTAGTGTTCTGTCAGTGTTCCGTTTGAAACGTTAGATGATGCTGTAAATAACCTCAGACCTCCGTCTGTTTTGAAATGGTTTACCTACTAAAGCTAGTACCGCTAACGCCTCGCTTTATTTTCCCGCCTTGCCCTAATATGACTGTGCAGTATTATACTATACTACCTATGTTAACAAGAGACTGTCAAACCAAGATAAACGCAAGATAGTTCGCCCAGACGAGTCTGTCCGTCTTAAACGAAAGATTCGGTCTGTCTGCCGGTACCAGTGCTGTAACTTTGCTGGGTCTTCTAAACCTTTATCCCCCACTGGGAGAGGCGATACCGCTGCTGCTGCAATGCTGCTTGCTGCGTACAGGCACTTCCCCTTTGTCGCCTTCACTCGTTTGGACCACCTGCACTGGTCCACTCCGCGAAATTACTTCCTTTTGACCGATTAGCAGCGATGCCGATGGGCTATCTTGTTACGCCGTCAGCTATGCTGCGTTTCCCTTGCGGCTGCTGCACCTACAGCTGCGAGACCAAGATAATTTGTAATTGGTTGCTGGCTCTACTTATTGCACCCGTCCTGCGGCTGCTAAATCAACAGGTATTTTGCACAAGTTGCTGGCCATATTGCGCGCCACTCTGCTGCTGTCTCAGCGCGATTTCGATACCGTCGCGAATGGCTGTTGTGCTAGCCGCTGGTGCTAACCTATTACAGATGTGAGTCTGAATACTGTCGCGGCAGCCTTCAACTATGCTACGCGCCTTTTGTGCCCGTTGGTCCTGCCGACCCGATACAGACGTTGACTTGTGGCGCGCCTCTCACGGCCGCTGCTTTTGCCGGACCGCTACACTACCTTAAAGCTGGCTTAACTGCGCGCCCTTCACGGCCGCTACTCCTGCCGGGCTGCTACATCTGCGAGGCCGAAGGGTTGTCGGCCTAGACGCTGGCTTTACTGCGCGCCTCTCACGGCCGCTGCTTCTGCCAAGCTGTTACATCTGCGAGGCCGAATGGTTGTCGACCTAGACGCTGGCTTTACTGCGCGCCTCTTATGGCCGCTGCTCCTGCCAGGCTGCTACATCTGCGAGGCCGAATGGTTGTCGGCCTAGACGCTGGCTTTACTGCGCGCCTCTTATGGCCGCAGCTCCTGCCAGGCTGCTACATCTGCGAGGCCGAATGGTTGTCGGCCTAGACGCTGGCTTTACTGCGCGCCTCTTATGGCCGCTGCTCCTGCCAGGCTGCTACATCTGCGAGGCCGAATGGTTGTCGGCCTAGACGCTGGCTTTACTGCGCGCCTCTTATGGCCGCTGCTCCTGCCAGGCTGTCACATCTGCGAGGCCGAATGGTTGTCGGCCTAGACGCCGTTTACTGCGCGCCTCTTATGGCCGCTGCTCCTGCCAGGCTGCTACATCTGCGAGGCCGAATGATTGTCAGCCTAGACGCTGATTAATTGCGCGCCTCTCACGGCCGCTGCTCCTGCCGGACGCTACAGTTACAAGGCCAAATGGTTGTCGGCCTAGTCGCTGGCTTAACTGCGCGCCGGTCACTGCCGCTGCTCCCGCGGGGCCACTACAGCTGCGTGGCCAAATGATTGTCTGCCTAGACGTTTGCATACAGTCGCGCCGATTCTGCCGAGCCGTTACCGCTGCGAGGCCCGATTGGTTGTCGGCCTAGACTAGTGGCGCGCGTCTCGCAGCCGCTGCATCTGCCAGGCCGCTACGGCTACGAGGTCGTCACCGTAATCGCGGGCTTTACTGCTCGCCTCTTGCGGGTGCCGCCCTGCGGGCCCCTGCACCCGAGAAGCGCGCGGGCTGCCACACTAGCAGCGCGCTGTGCCGCGCGTTCCTTCCACCCTCGGTCCCGGTCGGGCAACCGCAGTCGTGATGCGGACGAGCGTTCGCGCTAACCTTCACGAAGCTTAACGCCTCTTTCTCATCCGCTGCCCCTGTCAAGCCGCTATAGCGCGAGCTAGCGGGCTAGCCGCTGGCTTAACTGCGCGTTCATCACGACTGTAGCCTGCAAGCCCGTTACAGCTGTCGCCCTGACTGCCGGCTATGCTGTACTCGTCATGGCGGGCTGCCACACCGTCACAAATTAGACATTGTTTGCAGTGCTTCGAAACAGATAGGCACTAGCATGTTGTGACATGGTCGCGGTCTGATACTGATATACTGAATCCGATTCGTACTCTTTGCGTAACCTAGTCTGTTAAGTAAATGTATACAACATTGAATAAACTGCAGTTCTATCGTTCGTTCACGTTCATACATCCATGCACTGGACAGTACCTTTAACAACAAATATTTTTTCTACATAGTTTCACGGGTAGTTGTTATGGATTTTTGATCAGCTTTTGCACCACCAGCTGTGTTAGCTAATAAGTTTCGAAACGGTGTGATTGATAACGCGCGCGTCATTTTGAGAAATGTGGGCGTGCCTGGCAGTAACGCTCTGTCGGAGCCGCTGCTTCCTACGCTGTTGCTGCTGTTACTGTCGTACGGAGACAAAATGGACTTGGTGCTGCGCTAGCTGTTGGCTTGGCTTTGCTGCGCTATCCTTCTTGGCCGCTGCTATTACCAGGCAGGCGCATCCACAAAGCGCTACCGCTGCACTCGCCGGTTTTTATCGCCTATCGCGCTGCTCTCGCCTGCCAGTTACCGCAACGATGATGACATGTTGTCGTACCAGCTGCTGATTTCACGTTCGCCCCTCGCCGCTGCTGCTTCTGCCGACCCGTTTCGACAGAGAGGCCGACTGTACGCCGCGCTATCCGTTGGCTGTGTTGCGGAATCCTTTGCGACTGCTGCTTCTGGTCAGGCCACACTACAGCGCAGAGGTTAACGGGCCGTCACGTGGTTTGGCGATTGCGATTGACTGCCATAAGAGAGTCACTTCTACGGTAAGACACTGTACAACACGATCCGTAAAGAATTATTCGCCGTATCCTGCTAGCAGGGCAACGAGTTCTGTCATGTTTTCTCATCGTATATGCATACTGTAAGAGCTTGAGTTGACCCTACGCAAAATGTAACGATTCCAGCGTTTACTGTTAAGACCCGTTTCCTTCAGAGAGTAATCTGCAAGATTATTTAAGGATAACTACCCTGACCTATAATCGTCTTGACTTTACCAGAGGATAACCCGCTCGCGTACTTTATATACCGGCGCAGGGTGTTAGTGTCTACGTTCAACATTGTTACAACTTGGTATATTATTAAAGACCTTTATTGTCAGGCTGCATAGGCCATAGATAAATACTTGACATACTAACATATTACAAATATTAAAAGAACTATTAGCTTGATAGTTCGCCCTCACCATTTGTACCATTAATTAGGTTGCAAAACCGATTTGATTGGCAGACGTGGGAGCGAACAATACTCCGTTATCTCCGTTAGACTGAAGCCCCTGCTACCACCGGCATGCCTGCTACGTCTGGTACCCATACTCGAAAGGGTTTTTTTTTGCCATTTAAAGTACTTAAATACTCTGTTAATAACGTCCCATCTAGCTTAACGGGCAGCTGGGTACTAAATTGTTTTTACTGTCTGATTATCTTCAGAAGTGTGCTATTAACGCGGTGTTAAATCTGTTTCTGAATACAGACTGTTATTTATAGTACTGAATAGCCTGTCGTAAGTCCTTTATTGAGTTTGCTGAATTTGTTTATACTTTTATTGCAAATGTGCGATATTTTATTTGCCTTTGGTATTACTCAACAGGTACCTATTTCTTCGCATTGTCACATTATTGCCATTAGTCACCACGTTGACTCCTAACTCGCCACCAGGAGATAACAAACAGGTCTCTAAAGCGGACCTCGGACGTGATACGGAACACATAATATAAAATTTTACCTTCCAATAAAATTATTATTATGTTTCCTTCACGTCCGAGGTCCGAGTAATGGCTACCTGGTGGGCCCACCAAACCGCATCACTCGCCTATAATGATTGAAAAACATGGCGGCTAGTTAGTCGTAAGTTGAGGTTGACAGGTAGGCGGAAGTCAAATCCACAGGAAGTGCTTGTTGGCGCGGGATTCTGCATCACGGATGTAGCGACATCTGACGACCTACGGCCGTTGGCAACGATGTCTCTCTAAAGCGGACCTCGGACGTGAAGGAAACATAATAATAATTTTATTGGAAGGTAAAATTTTATATTATTAAACAAAAACAAAACATCCAAACCTACATGCCCGCCGCTAGGGGTCGTCCATAAATTACGTCATACGATTTTTAACATTTCAAGATCCCCCCCCCCCTTCGTCACCCTGTCTCTTAAACAAACTGCTGAGTTTCTTGCGGCGTTTCTTCTCAGGAGTATCTTCCATTTTAGATTATAGCGCTAGTAGATTCAGACATGTAAAAGCCTGTATGGCCTACTTGCAAAATAAATTTTTCATTTTCGTTTTTCAACACCAGACTCCCCCCCCCGCCTTAGCTATTTGAACGCCCGTGTGCAATACTGATTATACCACCCCTGTTTATCTACAACTACCCACGCTGAGCTTGTCAGAGAGGCTGTTTATTGTTGTCTCATAAGGGTGTGATAAGACAAAAGAATGGCCGCCCCCGTGAACGTGCCGCCCGGCACGGTTTGGCCAAATTGCTGAAAAAAAACAAATTCGAGTCGCAAAGCTGTTTTTAAAGTAACAAATAGTACTATTTATGACTTGTACTGTTGTTGCGTCAAGTCTATTTATTAACCGACTGTTTTATGGTTCTGTTGAAACATTATGTTACAGTATTACCAAAAATATATTATGCCACAATGTACCTGCGCAGTAGACCAATTTTAGTAGGGCGAGAAATTTCGATCTACCAATGATAAAGTAGAATTTTACGCGCGCTAAACTCTTGCGCTTTTATTGGTCTATCGATTTCGGAGCAACATGGCGGCAGCCCGTGCGCCACAGTGTACGAATTGTGTAAGCGGGACAAAGCTAGGAATGCATTGCAAGCAATACTCTGCCCGTTGCGCTTGCAAATAAAGTACAATATGGATTATTCACACGTTCGGCTACTGTCGGAAACCGGCCTGCGCTTCTCTGCGCAAACGAATACTGCCGATGCTCAATATATTTTTGGTAAAACTGTAAGTCTTATAAAATAGCTACGTTTGTTTTGTGCAGGCGCAACCGGTCCAGAGGGACTCGACATGTTTGACGAAATGAAGTAAGTCGGTTAAATTGCCTTTATTATTATTTTCTATCTGGGGGCACGGCCAAGTCGAGCAAAAAAATTATAGAGTCCGACCGAAACTCGTTTTCCGGCCGAAACCGAAACCGAAACCGAATATTCGGCCGTGGCTTCAGTTTCGGCCGAAAGCGAAACCGAAACTCACGTGGTCAAGTATAAAATTCCTTAAAATACTGAAATTCGGTGCATTTTACCCATTATTCTACTAAGTTGTGTTGCTACAAAGCTATCCGAACGGCGCACGACAATTCCCGAACAGGGCCGCCAGCGTCCGCCAAAGCGTTGCCGCGAGAAACGAAGTTAGGCGAGCGCGCACGAAAACTTCCGAAATCAGTTTCGGTTTCGGCAAAAGTTTCGGCCAATTTTGGCCGAAACCGAAACTGCCGCCGAAACTTGATTTTTGGCCGAAACCGAAACCGAACTTTCGGTCGGACTCTGAAAAAAAAGCGGCACGGCCGTACCATCTTTGCTCGATCCATTTTACGGGATAAAAAGTAGCCTATGTCTTAATCCAGGACACGATCAACCTGTCTACCAGATTGCATCAAAATTCTAAAGCTTATTCTGCTATTTGTCTTGTTATTATACTAGCCTGCGAAGGTTTTAAAACTTTATAAGAAAGTTTCTGAGAAGTTTTGACGCATTTATTGCTTTTCAAATTTGATATACAATTGTAAAAAGGATTTTTGCTAAATGCCATTTTAAAACAAGCTTTTTTGCTGACAGTATTATATTATTGCCTTGTCATCGGAACTACATACAATACACAATTGAAAACAATCCGACCAATGGGAGTTAGTCAAAATTGAATTGCAAGATTTAACCCCTACATGCTAACTAACAAGGCGAGTTGCGGGTGTTAGGATCTTGTGCAAGTTCCGACCGAATCCCTACCACCATCTTGCTCGCTATTCCAGCCGCTAAGCAGCAGTGCTTGCACTGTTGTGTTCCGGCGTGGACAGCAAGACAACCGGTGAAATTACTGGCACAAGAGGTATATCTTAGTGCTCTGGGTTGGCAACGCATCTTCAAACCTCCTTTGCTTTGCGAGTGTCTATGGTCACTTACCATCAGGTGACCCACTTGATTGTTTTCCTTTTTATAAAAAAGAAGTTAAATTAAAGCTTCTAAAAACCCCATTGTTTTTCCAGAACGGCTCCAAAGAACCCTCTGAACGAGCGGCTGACCGACCTGATAGCACAGCGGGACCTGCTCATACAGCAGGACAGCCCCGACGAGGGCCTGCTCACCCAGCTCAACCACGACATACGGGGCATCCTGCTCAACTGTGGCACTTGATACACTGTGCACCGTGTACCCCCAATTCTGGCGTTCTTCGAGACTCACTCACACTTTTTTTTAAATTAGTGGCTTCCCATTTCTGGGTCGAAATGGATTTCGCCAATTACAACTTTGATTGACATTAGACACATCGGAAGGGTCACTCACACTTGAGATGTGCCAAAAAGTGACAGATTTCGTACGGAGCTGACAGCTCTTTTTGACATATCTCGAATGTGACGTTAACTCTACTGGTATGGTAGCGGTAATGTGGCGAAACTGGCAAACACAAGGCACGAAATGCTGATGTTGCAGGTTCAAGTCCTGCCATCACCCTAATTTTTCTTTGTGTTGTCATTACATAGCATTTTAATTTAAATTACTCTTTAAATCATTACCTAATACTTGAAACTCTATTTAAAGGCTATGTATGTACAGTTCCCGGCAGTAAATATGGCACATCGGCTAGTTTCGAATTTGTATTTACTCACCCGCGTGCGACAGAGACGACGCTATACGAAGCGAACTAGCCGATGTGCAATATTTACTGCCGGGTACTGTACTTCGATTTTTTTATGCTATGGTTTTCTGCTAAAAACTGACGTCACTGTAAATGACATTTGAGTCATACTTATAATGGAAAAATAGTGTGCATAATTGTATGGGCAAGTTGTATTATCCAGGATTTTCAAATTTCAAATGTTTTCTTACACCCTTGAATACCTAAGGTAAATATTCTTTTAAAATTCCTTTTGCTTTCGTGTTGATTTACTTCTTTAATTACTTGATTCTTCCGCATTCATAGCTCTTTTCATGCTTAATAATAGTCTATACGAACAATTTCCTAGTGCAGCGTTTCTTAACCTTTTTTGTCCACGGACCCCTTAGGAAATCAAGCACAATTTTATGGACCCCCTTAATAAAAAAAGCAGCAATCAATTTCGGAATATTTATTTTAGTACCACAAATTACAAAAAAATATGCGTGCGTAGCGATTACAAGACTTTTGGTGGCATTTATTTATGATTGTTAAATGGTCCATAGATAAGACAGCGGACCCCCATACAAATGCTCGCGGACCCCCAGGGGTCCGCGGACCACAGGTTAAGAAACACTGACCTAGTAGATACTTGCACTTGCAAGAAACAAGAGTTTAATTTAATTTATTTTTGCCAACACTGGACTTTACCTCACGGTCTGGTTAGACGATATTTATTTTGCAAATACGATGTTCTTGAGTTTTTAAAATAACAATCAACACTAGCAAAAGTGTACAGTTAGCAGACGAAATAAGTGACATACCCCCTTATTCATAAATGCTTCATAAATGTTTGTTACTTAACATGGTTTATGTCTTTATCTGTCATTGTGACGTTTACCCTCAAGTGAAAGGGACAAAACATTTATTAGCTTAAAAATATTGTTAACTTTTTATGAATAAGGGGGATAGTTTTTACTCCCTTGACACGGCTTCGCGGAGTTACAAGAATGTCGGCGCATCACTGCACTAGAACCCCAATTATCTGTTCATACGAGATGCATCTCACAGGCGAGATACGTCAAAAAATTACAGATTTCAAAGGGTCTGGGGACAGCTGTTTTCGTGCGAGATGAATCTCGCATAAACCGAAAATCGCCCCCCAGGGCTGGCACAATTGAGATGCCGCGCGTGCGAAAGAATACGAGTATACGATAGACACAGAGGCATGCACATACAGTAGAACGCTTAAAGCTAAACGCCGTTTTTGTTCGAAGTAAAGCATCTGTATTTGTACTATTATTTATTATGTGCTATGGATTCATGTGTGGGTTTTTTGACCTGACTGTGTCCACGTCTGCTGCTGACTTTAGATATCTTATACTAATGGTAACAAAACATTTTGAATGAATCAAACAAAAATGGATCTTATGTCAATGGCACAAAGACTTTAATATGTCAAAGGTTTTTCACTTTACCTGTTCGTAATTGTAATTAATCATTAATCATTGTTTGTCACCTTTAAACGCATTATTAATAATCAGACACGGGTTCTAATCTAATGTGGGCTAATTGTACTTCAAAACGTTTATAAGTTAATGGTTAGTGACAGGAAGTGTTTTTTGCCATTACCTTGTTGACTTAGTTTAGGTAGATAGGACTTTATCGGGGTATATGTAGCGTGTTTTGTAAATAGTACCTTTATTTTTATAATTATTTGACTAAATGCATTGTTATTAAATTCGATGTCCACATCTAGACCAATTTATTTATTGTTTTGTATGAATAAACGTTGTTATAACAATTTATTGCGTAAAATTTTATTTTCTACTCGAGTCGTTTTGCCACTATTTTCTATGAAGATTAAGATGAAATACCGTAAGCCAGCCACAGAAGCTAGCAGTTCCTATTTTTAGGTTTAATAATTTGATGTAAAAGAGAAAATTCGTACACAAAATGTCAACCCAAACTCAACGCGAACGTATTTGTTAAGTGGACAGGAACCCTTATGGCTTTACAGTGGACTTTTTTTGGAGTGAAACTGGTGTATTTTTCTCACAGATTATTATTCAAAAACTTTCGCGTGAAGTGGACATTGGATGGAAAAGTTATTTAATATCGAATAGGCGTAATAAACCGTGACATTGCTTTATAGGCAAAGATTCTTTGTCTTTATTATTATCCTCTGTGCCTTTGTCAAACAAAAAAAAACAAATTACCTAGTGATGTTATATGGCGGTGAGATTAAACTATCGATAACATAACATTTCAAAAATGTAATCATACAAAGCGTTTAATTTAAAACGAATGTAATGAGGACATATAAATGTCCCTTTTCTTTTTACTGGATACATTATTTTCAAAAATTGAAGGCAATTTTCCCACGAAAATCCATAGGTTTTGTTGACAAAACAGACAACACCGAAATGTTAGGGGATTCGTGAAATTTGACGTTTACTTACGTTACGTACGTGCCACTCAGTGTTGCCAGATCTCCTGATTTTTCGGGGGATTTACTGATTTTTCCAGAATTCTACTGATCTACTGATTTTAAGTAAAAGTCTACTGATTTTTTTAAACACTATCTTTTCTTTAAAAGATGATATGTAGTATAAAAACCTGAGTGAAATGACACACAAAATTATCATGGTTTGGTTGGCACTATAAAATTGTCATCGTAAAATAGACTTAACGGGGTGGACGAATAGTTAATCTTGCTCCACAGTCAGCGAAATAAACCGGTTTGACACACTACGCCAAAATGATTACATGACTAAATTAAATATCACTTAATACGATTCATAGAGAAAGCGATACCATTTCTATTTCACTTATGCGTATTTGTATAATATAATATATAGAAATTGTTTTTTTTTTATCAAAAATGCATCTACTGATTTTTTGAAAATGTTCCCCATACATCTACTGATTTTTTCTAGTTGCATCTTCTGATTTTTCAAAAATGGACCTGGCAACACTGGTGCCACTGCCAGTGGTGTGACGTTTGACTTGACGGATGCGTGATACAATAGATTGCGCATAAAAGTAAATTAAAATTATTTCCATGTTTTTCTCTTAATTAACGAATAAGCATGGCTAAAACTAAGGTGACCGGAGCTACTAGCAGGTTAAAGCAGGACTACCTGCGGTTGAAAAACGACCCAGTGCCGTACGTGACCGCCGAGCCCGTGCCTTCCAACATTCTCGAGTGGCACTATGTGGTCCGGGGGCCCGAGAAAAGTCCATACGAGGGCGGCTATTACCACGGGAAGATCATTTTCCCGCGAGAATTCCCCTTCAAGCCTCCTTCCATTTACATGATCACGCCCAACGGCCGCTTCAAAACCAACACGCGACTCTGTTTGAGCATTACAGACTTTCATCCGGACACCTGGAACCCCGCCTGGTCCATCTCGACGATCCTCACCGGCCTGCTCAGCTTCATGCTCGAAAAAACGCCCACCTGGGGTTCCATAGAAACTTCAGACTACCAGAAACGCTGCCTAGCGGCCGAATCTCTCGAAATTAATATTAAGAACAAGATGTTTTGTGAACTGTTCCCTGATTTTGTGGAGGAGATCGAGCAGCAGCTGAGGGAGCGACAGGAGGCCATGCTGCTGGCAGAGGCACCAGCCGGTGACAGCGAGCCACTCACCGAGGCCCAGTCCAACATGCACTATGTCATGACAAACTTATTTGTGCTTGTTGGCTTCATTTTCCTCGCCTACATGGTCAAATATGTCTTAGTCTCCATATCTAACGACTAGATAATGCTGTCACTAAATTCTTAATGTAAATATTGTAATTTATTTTGTATATAGGTACTTATTCCATTGAGGGCATGCAATGAATCTGGTCCCATGCACTTGTGGTTTATGCAACATGTCAAATTGCAAGTTATTGCACATTGTGTGCTATGTATTCTTTGCGTTTTTGTTTCTTTCAACTATTTTTAATCACCTAGTAAAATGTTATACTTCTAAGCTAATGTGATACATACTGTATGTTACCTATGATTAATTGCTTTCATAGTGATTTAGATAAATGCAATAATTTATTGTCGGTAAGATAATCTGTCACTAGTATGGAAATTGCATTTACTGTTTTGTCTGGTTTCTTTGAAATGATGGAGAAGCTTATTATTTATTGAGTGTGGAGTGGGCAGGGTTGCAGCAAGATTTCATTAATGAAACTGGTTCTTTTTAATAACATATAAGGATTTAATTTTGATTTAGACACCTTATCCTACTTCTAGCGATTGAAAACAAGTGCAGGTGGTCCATATGGTACAGTCATGAGCTCCAACGTATACAACCAATCCTTTCCAGCATTTCAAAAGCATGTTAACTTCAACCTTGTTCTCAGAAACTCAAAGCACAGTTGTCATCATATATATTGGAGCAGGCAAGTTGCTCAAAAACATCTGAACATGACTTGCCAAGTGTGCACTGTCGTGTTCAGATATTTTTTAACACTTCGCCTGCTATGATATATCTTATAGTAACTGTACATGTACACCCGTTTTTGTACGAGTTGGTGCTTGTGACTGCAAAATATTGTAATGCTCAGTATTTACTTCACTATGTATAAAGAGACTTGCAAAGCACAAAGTAGTGTTTTTTTACACATAACTTGTGGCTTTTGCTAATTTATGTTAGGGCTATATGGACCAGACCAGCTGATACTAATCAGTATTAAAAACCATTTAACTTTAGATTGACTCTTTAATTTTGTGTTACACACTGCACTGGTTGCTTGCTAAGAATAGTGGCACAAATCAATATAAAGGTATGTCTTGTCCCATTTTAAACCAAATTCCCAACACACATTGACCAATATGCATCACAACTACTATGCGTAATGACCAATATCACCCATAAGGCCTAAGGCAGAGCGACTAATCTGCACAAGTACCAGAAATAATGTCCTGTATAAAAAAATAAGTAAAAGGAATGACAAGCAAAGCAAGGAATATGTAATATCTTGTGGCCAACACAAAGCCCTAACAAAATTATTGCTTATTAATAGTGTCATTATGCAAGTAGTTATTTTGTGTAATTAATTGTCCATTTGTCTAAATGGTGTCATTATGTGTGGAGAGGAAATTGTGCAACAATTTATTTTGAACCGTACCACTCTTATAAATAGGCAATTCATTCTCTTGAACAAATAGTTGATTGTATTACCCTTGTTAATAGTAGGACAAGATGTCATATTTTTTAATGATGTATGTAATTAGACAAATCGAACTGCCTCGAGTGGCCCAAGGACGCTATCATGAGGACAACAAGACTTATTTGTTTAGAATTTATTATGATTATGATATTTATGATGGATGATGAAAATGATGAAATGAATATTGTGTTGAGTATTAGCTTGTTAACCACACACTAAATGAGTATAATGAATCAATAAAAGTAAAATGTAAAATTTTATCTTGAAAATTTGTAGATAAAATTATTCAATAAAGCATTGAGTAAAGTGTTGATATTTTTCTATTTTAATGTTGTTTTATTTAAAAAGGGATGGTTTATAAATAAATGAGAAGCCAGAAAACTTGCATGGTCTGTTTATTTTATGCTAAGCCAAGTTATCCAACGGCCCCTGTAAACCTTGGAATGAAAGATAAGCTGAAAATTGGTGTAAATCTTTGTTATGATATTCTACACGTCTTGTTAAACTATGCTACAAATGATTTTGAAAGCTATCCACGAATGGTAGAAGCTAAAATCGTCTTTGAATTTGGCCTAAGGTAGTTTTAGAGTATAATTATTAACCCATACTCAAGGAAGTGTACTTAATTTAAACAAATTTTAATTTTCAGCTTGTAACCTTTCAATCCGAGATTATTTGCTTACTTGACTAGGATATATACAATTTATTGATATCATGAGAGGGGCGGTAGTGACAATAATCACTTATATTCTTGTCGCTTTAGATAATATACTATATTGGAAAAAAAACGCATTTCCAGATACTTAATTGGTAAACTCATCAATACTAGATTGCCTTTACAGTAATATACAGTTGTACTCTGCACATATATAATTAGTTAGTCATCACTAAAACATTTCAATCTTGTGTATACAAATGTATAGTTAGCAGCAGATACACCTGAACAGCTGAAGAGGTCACAAATATCTGCACTGAACTCTATTCTCAAGATAGTAAGAGCTGGTCAGATCTTTTTGACCTGTTCAAGTGGTCACCTACTTCTGTTGCCGACTGTACACATGTTGAATATAATAACAGGTAAATTTATGTTGGTCGCCTGTATTCCATTTACTCATTTTTAATGTTAATTTAGATTGGATTAATCGTCAGCAACTAGGTTTTCGTTACAAGTGTCCAATTTGTCAATAATAATAAAAAAGAGCAAATTCTGCGTTCGTAGAAGTTAAGTAAATAGCACGTCTTTTAAATAAAGTTATAGACAACGCCTACATGCAGTAAAAGCGGTCTTAACCACTACAAAATCACCTTGCTTGCATCACAACTTAATTTTGAGAAGTATCTTAGGAGGGCTAACATAAGTCTTAAAACCTGATGTTACAAATATTTATAACATTTTAACCACACCTTTTTACACATACCAACCAAACCTTGGTACTAAAATAACTAGTGAAAGCAACCCAAATTATAGTCTTATACATTATTTCTTTGCTTACAGTAAATAAAATTAGATCAATTAATAATTTCATGTTAAAACAGTTTTTGTGGTGATACTGTAACTACAGCATAAATGAAATACATGAGGTCTCAAATGGTCTTATTCTAAAATGTATTAAAATTTGTTGATTATGCCAAAGCCATGAATAAAGACTACATTAGTGATGAGCTCACTTGGACCTAGAGCTTTCTTTTTTTGTTCAATTTCCATAAGTTTAGGAAAATTTAAAGAACTATGTTCCTCTCAATGTCAAGAAACTTACCAAGGAGAATTTACCATAAACAAGTTTTTTTAAATGGAAATTTCACACCACTAAAATGGTTTTTGTAAAATTAAGAACATAAGAAGGTTGACTGGTAGTAATTGCCGGCATGAAGTTTGCCTTTTGTACATTTTATCGGTCATTTAGTGTAACAAAGATTAAATAAATAAATAGGAAAAGATGTACATACTAACAACAAAAGAAAAGGTCACCAAGGTAGTTTCTTTTGAACACGTTCTATGCGAGGCAAATGCAATGTAAAAATGCCGTATTGATACTTAGGGAAAGCCAGATGACACGGTAGGTATACTTTGTTTGAAAATTATATGGAATTTCCTTGGGCGAATATTTCCTTTGAAATCGTTTCCAAATCATAATGAAATTTTCAACAACTGGTCACCGTCACAGAAACATTTCCGAAGTTGCTCATCACTATTCGCAAAATAGTAAATAAAGGGTTTGATCTTAACTAAATCTTGATTTGCTAGAGTATTATCCACTTCCGGTCGTGAAGTGGAGTTCAGTGTCATGAAGGGAGTCGCCACGGAACGCCGCTGCCGGAGGGCTTGTCTGCAAAAAGCAAAATATATTATCTAACTATTGTTATAACTATAGGCGCTCCAGCTCAATCCAATACATAGATAGAAGAGTTAAAACGACAAGCAACTCGATTTACCATGGTTGCCCTTGCAACCATGGTAAACCTTATGGTTGATCTTGGTCATAAATTTCGGTAATCAAAGGGTCACTCACCTCATTCCTTATTTCCATCTTCATCTTCTTCATCATCCCAGTCACTGACTAGACTCTTGATTTTATCGTCTTTCTTAGGCGCATCTTTACCCACTGGGGCTTCTTCTGCATCCCCAGTGCCACTATTTTCAACATCTTCAGTGGTTTCTGCTATCTCTGAGACCTGTCCCACATTCTCATTTTCATTTTCAACTCCCTCCTGGGAATCATTTTCATCCCAGTCATTAAGTAGTGATGATATTTTTTCTGGGCATGGTGTGACTGCATTGCTTCCTGTCGTGTCTTCTTGAAGTTCTGGAACAGTCTGCATTTCTTCTTGTGTGGGACTACTACTTTCTTGTATAGCTTCAATTGCAACTATTCGAGTCATTTGCTTTTCCATTTCCTGTTGAATGTTTTCTATAGATTCTTCCAATTCAGAGTTATTTTCAGCATTATCAACATCACTAATGGGTTTTTCAATATTATCGTCGACTACGTTTTCACCTTCATGTGCTATTTCGTCATCGTCTTCTGACCATTCTGAAGTCAAATTTTGAATTTGTTCCTTAGAGGGTGCAAAGGGAAGATCATTCTTATTTACTGGTTCATCAGCAGGTATTTCCTGTTCAGAATGTGTTGGTGTTTCGCTAACTACGTTTGAGGGCTCATTAACATCCTGAATGTTGTCTTCTTTAACTTCAGTCTCCTCTAATGTCTCACCCAGCTTATCTTCGACTTCTTCACCTTCAATGGCAGCTGGTTCTTGTAGTTGATTTTGATCTGTTGTATCATTTTCTGTTTGAAGAGCAGTAATTGGTTCTACAACTGCCATGTTCAGTGTTTCCACATCTTCAATAGTTTGTGCAGGTACATCTACTTCCATGGGCATTGTCGGGGCTTCTCTAATTTCTTCAACTGTGTTTTCTTCAGTTGGAATATCAGTGTGGTCATTGTGTTGTATCAATGGATCTTCATTTTGCTCTATTTGCGATTCCTCAGAAATTTCATGTTTCGGTTCTTCAGGTAACATATGCACTTCAGGGAGCTCTTCTAATTTATCGTGAATTTCATTTTCTGCTGGAGCCATGACCACTTCTTCAACATTAGTAAGCACTTGCAGGTCTGACTCTTGAGCCACTTGAAGTTGTTGGTTTTCAATGTTTTGTTCAAGATTATTGTGCCAATTACCATGATCCATGATCTGGGTGTTCACAATGGCTGCAGTTGTTGTCACAGCCTCATAGTTTCGTGTAAGAACAGCAGAGGTGGAAACAAACTGAGCCCCACCTAGAGCTTGAGACGTTATCAGTTGGTATGGCTTAGTCTGATCACCAACTGGATGACTGTAAACAACAACTATGTTGGAGTTATCAGCTGAAACCGCCTCAGAAACATTCAATGGGAAATCATCTTGAATTATCATCATCTCATTAGACTGTGTGTTATCTAGATCTATTGTCGTGCCATCAAGTGTCGAATCATGAGGACCAGCTAGTACTGTTAACCTTTTATTTGTTTCTGTGTCATCAAAAATTATTGAATGATTAGAAGACATTAGTGCTTTGTATTCCTCTTCATTTGATACAACAATTTGAATAGGTTGGTTCATTACTGCTTTCTTATTTAATTTTATGTCAGGCTCATTAATTTCTTGATGGTGTATGTTCGAAAACTCTAGTGATGTATCTGCAGTCAAACTATGCAGTGTTTGATCCACATCTTCATGCAACATATCAGACAAAATATATTGTTCATTTTCAATCATTTTGGGATTTTTAGGGATAAGTTGGTTGTCCCTCATAATATATTCAGTCTCGCCGATCATTATTATTTCATCATGACTTGAGTTAGATAGCTCTATGGTTTCATCTTTAAGGAACTGATTTTGTATTGGTGGTAGCTTAGGCTTCTTCTGAGGCGGCTGTACGGGTGTTGTTTGTACTGGTGCAGTTAATCCAGAATTCAGAATTTTTTGCCTGGGAGTTGAAGTGACCACCCGGTGCTTCTTTGGTTTCTCTACAACAATAGGCTTTTGTGGAATTTGATATGGTGTTTCGTCTTCTGACTCTTGTTCGTAGGCCACTGGTATTTCGTACTTAAAGGGCTTACGCTCAGCTCTTTCAACAGATTCTTCTTCCTGCCTATCTTCGTCAGAGTCATCAATGATGCAGTCAGTTTTTGCTTCGTGTTTGTGGTTTGTCTTCAAGTGAGCATAAAGGTTGCTCTCGCGTAAAAATACCTTGAGACAGTACACACATTGGAGATTTGTTTTCCTCTCGGCGCTATATTTGTGCCCAGTGTTTTGAATATGCATAAGCAACATGGATGAGGAATTGAAGGCTGCGGAGCAAACATTGCAACGGAAGTTTCTAGATTCAGCATGTGTCATTTTATGTTTCACAAGGTATCCTTCATTCAGTGCTATATAGGTGCATAAGTTGCATTTTGGGAAATGATACTGAGGTGGAGGCTTCTTGCCATGTTTAGTATACAAGTGATGCAGTAAATAATTCCTTTTCAATGACTTTAGACCACAATATTCACACATATTTGCGACGGGCTTCTCATTATGTACTTCAACTAAGTGACGACGGAATTTGTAGTATGAAGTGAAGTGTAAGGCTCGCCCAGGTGTGCCACAGATAAGACAAATCCAAGGGCCTTTTATATTCTCAGCGCCCATAGCAATAAGCTTTGCAGCTTTAACAGAATCTAAGACATCAGATTCATATGTAAAATCTGGTTCTGATTTGAGTTTTAAATCTTCTTTAGGCAAACTTTGAGGAGTTATTGGCCTCTTCTTGGTAGGTTTGCTCGGCGTATCTAAAAGTTTAAGTTTGATGTTTTTGTTGCTTTTCACCAAGTGCGGATATTTCTTTAATACTTCACTTATTATCTTGGCATGGTCTAGTTTGCTTGCCTGCTTACTGTTCTTGGCTTCAATCGTCACTTTGGGACCTGCGCTGTTATCGAGTATTTGATCGAAGAGTTGGTTAGTGTTTTTATGAGATGACTCCGGGGCTAGAAGATCTCTTCCAAACATATCCGTATCATCTAACACAGAATCGTCTTCGTAAATATTCTCCTCCTTTGATACTTTTCTACATTCCACTATTTCAACTGTAGACGGGCCTTGAGCAAACCTTTTCGAACTTGATGGTGTATTGAACTGTCCTCTTCTACCTGTATAGCGTTTAGTTGTTTCTGGATGCACCATCAAAGGAGTTGATGTATAAGATATATCAGTGAATGAGTTTTCATAGATGTCATCAGTGTCTAATTCTTCAGGCAATTCATATCTAGTGGGGCGGGGTTCACCCTTGGACCGTGACCTTTTTACTGGTACATGGTTCTCATCATGCATAGGAGAAGGTGCACGGAACGTGCCACCATTATTAGCCTTGCTTGTTGAACCACTCTTGTTGCTATGTTTTTCTCTTATTACGTTCACCTCAAATGCTCTAGAAAATGAACGTTTTGAGTTACTAGTAGAAGGCATTGGAGCTTTCTGTTTGGTTGCGGAACTTTTAGCATAATGTTTGATGCCACTGTAGCTGTGTGTTGGTGGGGGCTTTGGGAGCTGCTGACGTTGAGCATCAAGGAGCTTGGATAGCACGGGCATGTTCATAATCTCGGATGTTTGATACAATTTCTCGAGCAATTCTACTTTGAACTCCAGTTGGCCAGTGTACATGAAGTTGACTATCGGGACGACGACGTCGGCTTGCAAGTCGTCCGGCATCACCAAGCAGTCTTCGTACATCTCGCATGTTCGCTCCAACAACTCGAAATACTCCGTGCAAGCGCTGAGCACCAACCGGTGCACTTTCAACTGGGCGTTGTCCTGAAACTGGAGCGTCAGGTCACAGTAATCGGTCCGGTTGAAAAAATGCTTCAACCGCTGCAGGAAATATATTCCCCAGTTATCAACTTTCACTTGCTTTAGATCGGACATTGTACCGTTGTCCCTTATAACTGTTTTCTAGGTTATCGCGGTGGCATTTTGAGTCCTGAAACAATACATATTACACTTTTTAGTAAAACTGTTTTCACAAACACGATGAACACCGGTAATAAATTTGCGATCGATGATGATAGCTTTAAAAAGCATTTTGGAGTCTGAACGAGGGACGCTTTCGCACTTTCGATTCAGAGATTTGATTGTTGTCTTCATTTCTTTAAATCACTTGAATTTTGCGCCACACTATATTTGTTCCTTGAACTTACCAATACGCCTAGGTTTATTAAATCCCATGCAGTCTTCAATCTAGCATCACAACTCACGAAATTACTCCACTAAATTCGACTGAAGTTGACAGTGCAAACGCAAGATGGCGGTGTTTAGTTACGTGCTTCGTCTCATTGAACCGACGCTTTGATGTGGCGGCGTGGGGTCAATGACAGCGTTTAATAATTATTTGATTTAAGGAACACTTTGTAAAAAAATAATGCATCATACGGAAGTAAACTAAAGAGCTATATAATTATTTTAAAATCAATAAATTATGAAATAAATCACTGTTGAAATAAAATAAAAAAATTGTCAGTTCATTGACAGCAACTACAGACAGTGTCGCCATCTGCATCAAGTTTGCTCTCAACTATTGATTGCCTGCGTTCTAATTTTACTCCGATGGGAGGAGGAGCAAGGGCATACTAGGACAAGGTGACGCATCAAAACGGCACTCTAACCGCCACGCTATGCTTTTGTAGCAATGTAGTTACAGTCTAGAAGACAATAGATGGCTCTGTAATTACGACTCAAGGTAATTTTATAGCAGACGTATCTTATAGGTAGAGTATACGTATGTACAGTTAAGTTCATGAAATAATTACGTTTGTGTTGGTGAATGGGGGATGGGAGATAGGTTGGATTGACATGACAAAATTGAAATTTATTACTATAAAATAGCTTTTGCCTGCGGTTTCGATTGCATGGGATATGTAGAGTCAAAGATAATACAATAAAATATGCACTTTCTTACCGGACAGCCGCCAGAAGAGAGTGCTCCGTTTTTCTAGAGTACCTTTGTATGTTAATAACTTAATAATATGTACCTATGTACCAATTTTCTAATTCCATTGCAATAAGGGCAAGGCCACACCGGTTGAGAAGTTAGTAGGAGTCGTGTCGCATGTATACGCGACGTGTACGTGACCGACGTGGTCTGGCCTTAAAGGATGTATCCCTTTAAGGATGTGTGCGAATGGGACGAATGCTTTATGTCCGCGATAAACGCTAGTGTGCTACTACAGCTGATAGGTAATAGTGATAATATAACAATAAAAAACCCGGCCAAGTGCGAGTCGGACTCACGCACTGTGGGTTCAGTACAAACTAAATAATCACCGAACATTGCTCTAACTATACGATAAACTTAGAAGTTTGATTTTTTCATAGCTCCAAGGGTCTGCAGACCTAATAATGTATTTGAAATAGATTTCAACTTCCTACCATCTCGCGTTCCTGAGAAAAAGGGTCTTGATAGACAGACAGACGAATAACAAAGTGATTCTATAATCTATCTTTTTAAAGTCCGAAACTCTAAAAAAAGCATTTGTTCCGTCGGAATGAAAAGTAGCTTGTCTTAAACGTACCTACGTCTGTATCTTGTATCAAAAAACACCGACTTAGCTACTTACCTGTCAACTACGTGCTCGGAAATACGGGTAGGTACGCAACTTTATTGTCAAGTACGATAATAAAGTGCATATGTCTGATTAATCTGCAAAATTTAAATAAAAAAAAATATTACAAGAATAGATCCATAGAAAATATATCTAATACTGAAAGAAAAGTAGGGCCCACTCGACTTTTCTCAGCAAAATAAAAAGTAAAAATATGTGCCAAAAATATTTTCGTAGTAGGGCGTTATTAATTGTTTATATGTTAAATTAATAACATAAAACCTAACTTCCAAAACATGTAATAGAAGAAATACATGTTCATATTTTACCTACAAAGGTGAAGTGGGCCCTATTTTAAAAGAAGTATATAAGATCAGAAAACTTATAATAACAATTAAGAATTCATAACATGACAATTTTGATTTCTTACCGTTAAGCTCGTTAAGGGTCGTTTATGATGGTTACAATGAGATGGAATACCTGCTGTCTCTCTCTTCACGCCGGAACACAACAGTATACTCGTAGATGATAGGATGGTCAGATGGGTCAGTAGAAACTGACAAAGCTCTTTCAATATTATAGAATAGCTCCTGCCCGCGGCTTCGCCCGCGTACCCTACAAGAAACATATAAAGAAAAAGAAAAAAGAAAGAAAGAACATTTATTCAAACTATTCAACATAAGACATACAAATATACACAACACGGGCAGAATACAAAAACAAAACATCACGTTGAACAGAATTGAAAAGGGCCCCACTCAGCATACTGCCTCGGTAAACCGAGGCGCTGATTGTCAGTGTCCTTAGTGTCATTAAACCTATTTGTTTATACATAGTAATGTAACACTGCCTGCTATAATTTAAATATTGTTCCTTTCTGTTTTTAATACTGACTTTGTCACAATAAGAAAATAAGCGTCTAACAAGCCTTGCGCCTTATTTATCTCTGCAAATATTAGAAGGCCCACACTTAAACTAACTCGCAACGACACATTTCATAGTCGTACAAAACACATAGATATCAGACATCATTTCATACGTGAATTATCGCAGACAGATTTCAACCTACAGTACATACCTACAAACGATATGTTAGCTGACATCCTGACTAAGCCACTTACAAAAATAAAACACTGCCGATTTACTTGTGCATTAGGTTTAGTTACGTGTTCAGTTAGTTAGCATATTTTATACTTTTTTGTATTAAGTTTGTATGTTGTATTTTTTGATACAGGGTGCTCCATTACGGGGAGGTATTAAACCTATTTGTTTATACATAGTAATGTAACACTGCCTGCTATAATTTAAATATTGTTCCTTTCTGTTTTTAATACTGACTTTGTCACAATAAGAAAATATACGTCTAACAAGCCTTGCGCCTTATTTATCTCTGCAAATATTAGAACAAATGACATCTAAATCTGAAAACCCTGAAACATCGTTATTTATTTATGATGAGCAGCTGCAATTCTAATTTTCAAGTTTATTAGATAATCGCCATACCTCCATACAAAGTTTTACCCCCGTTTCCCCTGTAAACTGTGGCTCGGCAACCTGGGGCCTGTACCACAAAAATTACAAGTCCTACAATTTAACATATTTGTTACATTTTTGTACGAAAAAGTTTATAATTATGTCAAATTGTAGCACTTGTATTTTTTGTGGTACAGGGGGCTGGACCAGAGGGTTGATATTTGACTTTCGAGCGTTCGACGTTCGCCAGCCGCGGGCCAATCAAATACGCGAGCGTATATTTTAGCTGGCACTGATTGGTGCCCCACAGTTTCGCGGCATCAAGGACGACATGGAAATCCATTTGGTATTGAGGGGTCAATGCGTCTCTGTCTAACTAGTGTCATAAGAAAGGGACGCAGATAGAGATAAACTTGGCCGGTCATGTTAGGGCCACAGCAGTGGATAAATATATTCTAAGTAGAATAAATAAATATAATAAATAAATATCTTGGGAAAATTAACACCAATTGACCTAGTCCCAAAGTAAGCAACTGAAGCTGCTTGTGTTATGGGTACTAGACAACGGATATTCATACTTATATAGATAAATACATACTTAAATACATATAATATCCACGACTCGGGCACAAACATTCGTATTCATCATACAAACATTTGCCCCTCCCGGGAATCGAACCCGGTACCTCAAGCTTCATAGTCAGGGTCACTAACCACTAGGCTATCCGGCCGTCAAGAGAAGAAGAGTACTAGTTTGTTTTTTATACCACAACGTTAACGTTAAGGACGATTTTTACATCTTAAATATTTATGATTTAAGATGTACTTAAGAATAAAATTATAATTTTGATTTATATATTTAAAAAAATACCTCGTTGAGTTTCTCGCCGGTATTTTCTCCTCAGAGGTTTTTCCGAACCGGTGGTAACATTCATAACATAAGTGCTTCATGAAGTGCAATTTTTGAATCTCACCAGTTGACTGAAGCTCACCAAAATTTTGGTGAGTGAGTGGTAGAAGAAAGCCAGTTTGGTGAGCTTTAATCACCCGGTGAGATTAAAAAATCGCACTTCTGGGGTGCAATTTTTGAATCTCACCAGGTGACTAGAGCTCACCAAAATGGCCGAATTTCTATGAAAAACGGCTATTTTGGTGAGCTTTAGTCACCCGGTGAGATTCAAAAATCGCATTCCTGTGACTAAAACTCACCAAAATGGCCGCATTTCTATGAAGAACGGCCATTTTGGTGAGCTTTTCACCCGGTGAGATTCAAAAATGTCACTTCTGTAAGCCTAATCTGAATAAAGATATTTTGACTTGACTTAACGATATTAATCTTATACGGTCATGCTAGGGACAGGACAAATGAGCAATTGCTGGAATAGCATGCTCCGTAAACCACGTCTTCGCTTAATATCTGGTGTGGTCAAATGCAAGCCTATTTGGGTTTTGGTATATATGAAAATCAAAACGGCCAAGTTGCAATCGAACTTAAGACGCCATAACTTTTACGACCTATATGGCACAGTGGCACATGTGTCTGCTTACTGTGCAAGAGGTCCCGGGTTCATATCCTGGTATGGGCAAATATTTGTGTGACGAACACGAATGTTTGTACCTGAGTCATGGATGTTATTTGTATTTAAGTATGTAATTATCTATACCTATATAAGTATGTTTATCCGTTGTCTAGTATTCATAACACAAGATTTTCTTAGTTTGGGACTAGGTCAATTGGTGTAAATTGTCCCAAGATATTTATTTATAAGGGTTCCGTACCGCAGTTCAATAGGTACGCTTAGCCTCAGATGTAGCTGAACATTTTAGTACCTTGTCGCTGTCAGTAATGTGACAAATTCGAACAACTCTCATTACATACGTTACTACGACAAGGTTCTTAAGTGCTTGGCTTCTCCTAAGACTGATTGAACTATCACAGATTACATAAGTAATACTGATTATACTAGTCTATCTAGGTGTTTATTTACCAAAAAGTGTTTTCTTTGCCTTTTTGTTTTTTAGCTAAAAAACGTGTTTGTTGTTTTAAGACTGCTTTTTTTAAACTTTTTAATAGGTAACTATCATTTGTTATAGATATCTGGCATAATGGCTTATATCCTTTGAATATTTAATCGACTTCCTATTGTGATTCAAAAGGTAGAGCCTGTTTAAGGTATTAATAGTAAAATAGAGTTCAGATATTTTTGAGTACTCTACTCGCTCCGATATATTTGAAGCTGACTGTACGAAGGTATCAAGGGCGTTAACTTTTGACCTCAGAAAGGACAATTTTGTTTTTAGTGTTATTTTAACCGATTTTCTATACTTATTTATATTATCCGATAATTTGTACTAGAAATTTCTCTACGATATGGGGAAATAGAATCAAATAACTATAAAGGCTGTAATCCTTAAATTTTTGTTTTGACAAAAAAATATATTTTTGGTGGACTTACCCTTATAAGTTTTTGATTCTTAAAAAAAGTAATTTGTTTTTTGTAGGCCACGCGAGCGAAGCCGCGGGCAGAAGCTAGTTTCTCTATAAAGATTTCTTCTTAAGCTACCTACATACGAACTGCGCAAGCACTATTGCCCACTTCCTTGACCATTCCAAGAAAGAAGTGAGCAGCTGATTTGCTGCCGTGGCCCCGCCCAGCCCAGGCCCCGCCTACCGCGGCTGGGCGGGCCCGGCAGTTGGGTCTCGGCCGTGGTGTGGTGAGCACGTGTCCCTGGGGCAAAGATAACTGACACGATCAAGGTAAGTGGTATTCGGGAATTTCGTAGAGTTAGAAGGATTTTGGTGGGTGTGGTTTTTATGTGAAATATTATTTGGAAAGGCAATATGCCTCGAGTCAAGTACTTAAAAGTTGAATTTTGCGTTTTTGTAAAAACGCAAACTAAGTAACTAATAACAAGATATTTCACTCGGAAAGTTTAAATTTTTTGCAATTTAAACTATTTTTTTAAAACCCCATTTAACGTTTATAGGTTTCTTTATTAATTAGACAATAAATACCTCTATTTAATACATTCCCAATCTGGCAGTGTAGTAAATTTAAACAAATATGTTGAATTTAAAAGCTACAATGATAACACAAAAAAAAACTTACGTGTCTGGCAGGACTTGAACTTGCAATCTTTGTGTTGTCGTTACATAGGTATCATTTAAATTTTAATAATGTTTATATTATATCAAACTTTACAGTTATTTATTTACTAGCATTTGCCTGCGACTTTGTTTCTGTAGAGTTCTTTTATTGATATCTCGAGGAAACAATAAATTTCAGAAATATAAAAAGCGAATACTACTATAGGCACTTTCCGGCTCAAATAAAATAAATTATTTATTTATTTACCAACACGACAAAATTAAAATGCTACAAAAATAAGTTATTTCACAATAATATAATGTGTTTAAATGGAAATGTGACTCAGCCAGACCGCTGGTTTTCAAACTCCAACCATTGTCACTATTTTATAGATTTACCCCTTTTTTCATAAACAAATTATCAATGCTTCGTCCCTTTCATTTCAGGGTAAACGTCACAATGACAAATAAAGACATAACACACGTTAACTAACATAGGTTTACACAACGTTTATGTATAAGGTGGTTAGGTGTTACTTTGCCGACGTCCATATCAACAAATTGTACTAAATAAATTACCTTGCTACTCCGCGAAACCAATTTCGTGTCACGTGCTAACATATGTTTGTCCCACAGCTGAGCGTGAGTACATGGGACCTAGCACACTAGTTTTTATCGATGACATAAAGCATTTATCCCGTTCTAACCAGTATGCGTGTGCGACGGGGACCAAAGCGTTTGTGCGCGATAAACGCGCGTGCTACTATAGCATGCCACTGTGGACCTAACATGACCGGCCCAGGTTTAATCTATCCCTCCCTGCGTCTCTGTCATACTAGTGCCATAAGAAAAAGATGCATACAGACATATTATTAATCAGATAAACTAAACTAGAGCCACTTGTTTCACGGAGACTGCGGAATAGCAAAGTACACTGAAAAAAGGACAACCGAAGTATATAGTTTGGTTACTCCTGATTTTGGTTAATGGTAAAGTTCATTTAAATTAGCTGATAAACTCTTGATTATTTATTTACAAATAAAGAGTTAGGTAAGGTGTAACAATAGGCGTCACTTTAAAATTTCAACCGCGTCTCTCGATCCCGTTTTGCAAAGAAACTATTTTTTTAATTTGCAATAAGGCTCGGGCAAGGACGAAAATTATACCGAATTTCAAATCGATAGTAAGTATCTAGTTTATTAAATTTAATATGCCGATTTAGGTTGATGGACAGACGGATGGGGTCGCCATGTAAGACCATTTTCACATTATTGGGGCAAGTAAAATGTATAAAATATAATCGGATCCGATATCGGGATGAACAGTATTAAAATCAGGTAAATATTTCATAGATCTTTTTTAACTGCTCCGATATCGTATCGGCGTCCGATAACGATATATCAGACATTGTGAAAACGCTCTAAGAGTGACTTTTTACAAGGTCTTTTAGTTTTATTCCCCCAACTTTAAATTTTCTTCTAAGCTCATACTCGACCATGATGTCATCGTTAGCAAATTATTTTTGTTAGCAGCACCCCTGGGGGGTTTCTTTCTTACTTGCAAAGGTTGTACGTCTAGTATATGTAGGTATTTAAAGTTTATGCGTTGATCCGTTTTTTGATATTTTGGTTTGTGTAGATACAGTTTTTAAGTTCACACAGTAATATCTAGGATGACCAACTCTGTGTGCTCATTTTACAGGACATGTGATCTAAAATTACAGGATTGGTGGAAAAAATACAGGACAACGCGTTTACTGTATGATTTGGTTCTATATTTGTCTTATTGAAATACAGGACACCGTAGAAATGATAACTGAAAAACGGGACGTCCTGTAAAATAGATTATGGGCGTACCCAGGGGGGGGGGGGGCAAGTCAGATGCTAAATTCGGTAATCTTCGTCCGTCATCGTCGCGCGCGGTTTTTTGGCAATTGCACCGTGCATCTTGCCAGTGTCTACTGCGCGGTTTATTTAAAAGTTAGAGCATAAGGCCTCGTTTACACTTTGATTAGTAATTAGGCGAGTTCATACATGTTCTGCGAGATTTCCAGCGGGGGGGGGGGGGGCATCTGCCCCCAAAAGAAAAGAAGAAGTAATACCAGTCTATGGTTGTGAGAATAGCGGGTATTGTGTTCAGTAGGTATTCAGTATTTTTATTGCACCATTGTGCTTTGGTTCTTCCAGCTAATGCTAAAATAAAACCGTTTCGTGATGTAATTCATAGACAAAGATTGTAGAGTATAGACTATAGAGTTCCTATATAGAGTTGTAGAGCGCTGTGGTTTCCCGCGCAAAGCGCTGTGAAAAAGGGGGAAATGCACAATTAAATTATTAAACGGCAGCTGCGGTGCGGTGTGTGGCTCGGACGGCGCGCCGGTTCGAATTTAGAACGTCTCTTTTAAAGTAAAGGTGTTTATCTACACATATATCACAACTGCTCTATAATGCGTTCAGAAACCGTAGGCAATGACCAGCATTATAACAACCAATATTATTATGATAATTTTTCTAATTTGTTTCTATATTTGTTCAAATTCATTTTTTTACATTATTTTAATGTGTACAGTCTATAGATATTTAATAGGTACCTAGAACTAGTAGCAATGCAGGTCATAACCCTATGGCTTCTGAACCCATCATAGAGTACTTATGATATGTGTGTAGATAAACTAGTGTATGCAACTGTACATAATTAGGTCTTAAAACACTCGTGTGATCCTATTATGAAACTCGCTGACGGTGACGCTCGTATCATAAAACCACACTTGTGTTTTAAGACCCCTCATTATGCAACAGTTGCATAAAATACTATTGACACGAATGTGCTAAGTCCGAATAAAGCATTTTCTGAGGCTGTTGTTATCAGTACTCTATAAATCAAGTCTATACTTAAGCATTCATTTATGTGTCTATGAGAATTTATTGTAACGAAGTCAATGTTACAAAGCTCGTAAAATAAATAAGAAGAATACAATGCGCAGCATTCAGACGTTTAGCAACAGCGAATGCCCAGTACCTTATCAATAAATCATATTTCAGTTATTTTTGTAAAAATAAACAGATACCTAAATAACAATGATAAAAAGCTTTATTTCAGACTTTTAAGTACATGCCATAATTTGTTAGTAGAAATCTACAAGAGTTAGTAACATGTCAAAAGATAATAATTTAAATTAGATCATTAATGAGGGTATTAAAGTACGAATTTGCATTTTTGGTAATAAAACTCCGGTCCCTAGTTCGACGTCAGACTTCGAACCACAAAGAATTGGATTGTTAATTCGGAAAGGCGCCACCACTCAGCAATTCACTTTAGTATTTTAAAAAGCCTTTATCACTCCATATTTTTTGTCCGTCACCGACGACACTGCATCTCATAAATTTACAATTTCCTCCCTGCAGCACTTTTCTTATGTTGTAAATTTTTTTCGTTTATTTTCTTTTTGGCTATTCGTGGTTACGTAAGTAAAGACCGGACAGGAAAAGCAAGGCTTTACAAGTTTGAAGCTATTATCTCTCTATCTGTCTGTATGTTCTTTTTTCTCACTTCGTAATTGGTCAGTGTTTGGAAGTTAATATTATACGTTTGAAGCATCTCAGCTGTCCGTCTGTCTTAGGCTTGATTTATATCTTTGTCCAATCTGAATCTGATTTTTTTAGATAACTATTAATTAAAAAACAGTCAGAAAAATCTTTTAGAAAATCTATATCTACTATACTATACCTACCTATATCAATGAAAGTGCAACAAACAGATAGCGCCACTTTCACATTTCTACGTAATTAGTTCAGATATTCGTATAAAACAATGTCGAAAATTAGACGACGTTATGCAAATTAAACCAAAATGCTAATTTCCGTGCGAAACTTTTTAATCTCACGTGACAGGCTTGTCTGTGCCAGCGGATGATTGAGGGGCTCATTTGTGTTTTTATTACTTTTTAATTTTTCCCA
Organism: Ditula angustiorana; assembly: GCA_963691745.1. NCBI lineage: Eukaryota > Metazoa > Arthropoda > Insecta > Lepidoptera > Tortricidae > Ditula > Ditula angustiorana. The sequence goes on along the minus strand of OY829486.1, from coordinate 10,200,312 downwards.
TTTTCTAGAGTGGCTGGCCGAAAAGTGCCGTCGGGTGTATTGTGTTCTCAATAATATTTCTTTCTAGCCGGATGATTTATTAAGTTTTGATGTTCCTCAGTTTGGGGGTTAAAAAGTAAAAACTTGACGTTTGAGAGGTGCTCTCCACGCCGGAACACAACGGTGCAAGCACTGCTGCTTTGCGGCAGGATTAGCGAGTACGATGGTGGTAGCGATCCGGACGGACCTTGCATAAGGACCTACCATCCGCTTTTCTGTCTTCAGCGGTTTAGACTGCGCGTTTTCTGTTAGTCAGTAAAGAAACTCTTCTAGATGCATGGATGTTGTTATGCCTTAACTAAAAAATATTGTAAAGTTACATATATGAAAGTCGACAGACAGGTAGTTCATTATCCGAAACCTAGGATATAGGATACTTTTATTCCCAGAAAAACGTCAAGTTCCCGTGGGATGAGCGAAAAAGCGCGAGGCTTTTGTGAATACAAAATGATTGACGTCATCATGAGCTCGGCAAACTAAATTTAAATTGGATTACAATAGTATCAGAGACGGCGCGAGCGCACAGATAAAGTTACCGATGATTGACGTGAGGGCGACTGTACCCATGCACCCTTCTGCACTCATTATTACTGTACAGTGCGACCAAGAAATAGCTTGACCACTTTTCGATGGTATCACAGAGACATAAGGTTCAAAAGTGGTCAAGCAATTACTTGGTCGACTACATCTGTACATCATACTTAAGCTGCGCACTATAATTAAACTTAGTTTGACGTTGTAGATATTACAGTTTATACGATACATGAAAAACAATAAATGTATGTATGGAGACCCCCTTAGATACTACTTTTAGTTTGTTTTCTTATTTGCCAGGATATCCGCGATTTTTAAAGGCCGGGTCACTTCGGATGCGTATACAGCACGACTCCGGGGTCCGGAGGCACGCGCGTGTACAGTTAAGGAAGTTGAAACATGTACCACCGTAGAACCTAGTCGAAGAGACATACGCATGACATTTGTATGACATAGCCTGGCGTTTAACGCGTCGCGTCATTGCAATAGGGTTCTAAGGTGGTACGTGAACATATTTCCTCTACTGTACACGCCGGTTGTGACATATGGAATTATATATGTTACGATGCTACATCGTTTGCGTCGTGTGCACTTAACACAGCTCTTGAGCTGGAGCCGTGCTGCGTACGCATCCGGTTTCGCCCGACCTTTAACCAGTGCACCGTTCACTACGTAACTCACTGCGTCTCTCTTCTATTGGGCTAGTTAGAACGAAACGCACTGAGTTACGAAGCGAATGAACGCATCTCGAGAAGGTTCGTGCCAGGTGCAGTTACCTAAAAGTAGGTCCTTTATTAGTCGGTTGTACGGACCGACGGATGGCATAAGCTTTCTTTTTCGTAGGGTCCGGTGAATTGAAACACCCATACCGTTATGTTACGATATCAGTAAGGACATAGTTGAAAAAATCCGAACCAATACGCGTATCTTACCACCGTAGAGCATGGTACGTAGATGTAGGATGACATAGTACGTTCAGTCAGCAGGTCGCGCCCCACTTCTGTGAAACACACGTAAGTTCATTCACGAGGATGCTATTTTAGTCATGGACACGTGTGGTTTCAGCCTAACTTCTGCCAAGTATAAGACTGCGATTAATATTTGACATATCGGGTGGAAATGGCCCGCGGCGTGGCATTTGTCACCGACGCGACGCCGGCGGAACGAATGCGCTCGTTACGTCGCAAATTACGCCGCTGTGACATTTCTACTCCCCTTCACGAATACATAGCGATATGGCATATAATCGAGAAGGAATCAGAAACGGATTTTTCAAAATATTCCTTAAACCTTAAGGTATTGCGTATTTTATGTTCAAAACTACCGTCTCTACCATCATCGCTGAAAGTTTTAACAAAGACGTAGGTCGTAGATAGTAAAACTATTTATTCATTTAGAAAAAAAAAACAAACTAAACAAAGATAATAGACAAATTGAAATTCTAATTAAAATTAAAAATATCGCCTAAGCCGCTGTTTCTGGGAGGGTGCCTAAAAGCTGGCGGCGTTACCTCTCCGTAAGGCAATGCCAATACGTTGGGTGAGGAAAGCGCCAGCCCTTGAGTCACCAAAGCTCTCAACTATTTTTTTAAATGACATGTGGAATGGGCCCAGGGTCTCCACGGCGAAGGCAGCAAAAATGTAATTGTCACCAAGACACGCATATTTGCAATGTTTTGCTGTCTCTGCCGTAGCAGCCGCTCTACCTGCCTTTAATACTGCCGTGGTGCCAAGGTAGGATGGCGCCAGATTGATTCTCTTTCTGATTCTGAAAACATTTATCAAAATTTTGCGCGATTTCGTATCATTTACCTATCATCAAATTCCGTTGAGATGCAATTGCCTTTTTGTGCTGTTTTGCAGAGCTGGTTTCTGTACCGAGGATATTGCTCTTAAGGCAATCTGTCAATTTTTATTTTGATAAGATAACCTTATCCGTAACGTTTTGCATTAACGTTTAGTTTATTGAAAATTAAATAAATTTATCGTTAATGCAAAACGGATGTATCTTTGAAGAAATTAAAACTATACTCTCCTCCTATCTTTGAGGATCCTACTAATATTATAATTCAAAAGCATTTCAAAAGTAATAATGTTTAGAAATTCGGATGTTTGTTATTCAATCACGCATGAACGGCTAGATGGATATAGTTGAAAGGCGGATTGATTGAGCATGTTCTGGATAAAAACATAGAATGGCTTTAAGCCGTGAAATCCCAAAAAATGCATAGAAAATAATAATCAGCGGGCGACAGGGTAAAAGCTCACGAATTAATACATTCCCGTATTTTCGATTCGCGGACAGTTAGCGGTATAACCCTAACCCTCTTTTATCTTTAATTAATTACGTCACATTGACGAAGGGATCAGGGAGACCATAGGCCAATGCAAATGTAATCGTTTGATAATCTTTGGTAATACGATACGATACAAGGTGCGGCTCACTTTGAAAGCCATAGGTCGCTCACGCACACTGCTGCATGTCATGTGTGTGTACTGAAGTTTTGATGCGGCCATTTTTTAAACGCTGACTAGAAGTCCATTAGCTCTAGCTAAATAAATGTGGTCAAAAGTTAAGCTTGTACCTACTTTCAATAATACAACTCGCTTTTCTTAGTTACGGGATTAGTTCCTTCTAAATAAACAGACATATTGGGGCCAGAATCAGAATGTCTTTTCTGTTAACGACAGTTAAAGGTCTATACTTAGTCCAATATTTATTGCTCAAATCTACATCTGCATGTCAGTACGGCGTTCAGCTGATTTTTGGTCTTTAAGCATTGTAATGTTAGTTGTGACAGCCGTAGTTCTTAACTTTTGACCACAAGATAAAGATCTTTTTAGAGTGATTTTGACACTTATGTATTCATTGCCGTAAACACAACCCGCCTAGCGGCAGTCAGCTAACACTGTCGTCCTTGAGTTTCAACAAAGGAATTATGATCCATATTCGACATCAAATATGGAGAGGGTTGTCGTTTAGGGGTTTCGGAGTTCGCAATCACTCCCCATTCGTAATAAGAGGTTACGCACTGACGTTGTTAGGGGTTGCGGTCACCCCATACACGCTTTTTACTGCGTTTTGGCATTCCTCAGTCAGAGGTTTTATATATTTACTTAAATAAAACATTACAGCATTATAGTAAAAAGTAATGTGCTCTAAAAATCAAGAAACACAAATTTACTAATTAAGTCGGCGACAACACGGCGTCACCACGGCGTCGTGTACACCGAACACAACACCCTTTGCCCAAAATTCTAAGCTTTTATGTAGTTTATTAATATTTAATAGGGCTATTCGGATTAAGTTTAATTCAAATACTTGAAGTGACCGCTACATATGATTATAATATGTAGCAAATATTACAGTCAGTAGCAAAAGTAGCTGAACAGTGATGAGGTCAAAAAGACCGACACCAGCTCGTATATTCTTGACAATAGAGTTGATTAGATCTGTTTGACCACTTAGACTGTGCTCTGACTCTGCTGCTGGTTGTACTTGATGGTAAAACACCGTCGGACAGGCTATCAACATTAGCCCTCAGCTTTGTACTTTGAGCACACAAATTAAGCAACGCAAAGATTGGACAACTACATGCTGAAATTTCTATTCTACAAGTCCAAAGTTTCTTTAATAAATCCCAGTTTTCTAGAGAATTGGCTTTGTAAGCCCTGAAGCCCTAGCACACTGGGTTTGTCGCTGAGATAAGAACAACAGTTAACACGTGCAAAATGAATAGAAGCTTCTTGTCTGCGATAAATGCTAGTGTGCTATTCATGCTCCAAGATTCTCGGTAGACGAACACCTCGTGGAACATGTCATCACGATGTCTGCTGCTGTACAGAACCCTCCGCCACTCGGTCGTTCGGTTGCCGTCGCTTGGCTCCATAATTCCACACGTCGAACAATGCACGTCGTCGGCGACAATCTAATTATGGCAGCCCTAGGTGTCGGCTGTTAAAAATTCAGTCGCCTTGTCTACAGCTCTTTAGTTATGCTTTTTGAAATGATTTATATATGACTAGCTGTGCCCGCGACTTCGTCCGCGTGGAATAGTGTCTTACTTGAACTTACATATTTACATACTAACTTTCATCCCCTATTCCCTATTATTATTTACACCCTTGAGGGTAAAATTTTTATAAACTTTGATTGCCATATTTATTTAAATCAAATCAACAGCCTAAAAATAAAATTTCATCCCCCCTTTCAACCCCTTACAACCCATATTTTGCATTAAAAAGTAGCCTATGTCCTTTCTCAGGCTCTAGACTATCTGTGTACCAAATTTCATTTAAATCGGTTCAGTAGTTTTGACGTGAAAGCGCGACAGACAGACAGACAGAGTTACTTTCGCATTTATAATATTAGTAAGGATAAGGATTTATTTCCTTAAGTTATGGCATAGAAGTTGCCATGCCAATAAAATTGTAGAGTCACCTAACTTAATCAAAACTTAGCTCGCGATATGAATAGGTACATCAAAAAATAACAAATCTTGTATTGAGTAGGTTGTTGATTGGTCCTCAAAAATGTTTTACCGACTATACACTTACAGAAGTTTCATTTGCCCTGAAGATTTTTTCGCTAGAATAATAATTCTTCTAGAAGGTTCTTTTCTATAAGATGACCTCGGAACAATAATCTAGGGTCATCTAAAAAATCCACTGGCTGAAATGAAGCGAACAATACTTTGGCATTGTGATGGGATACCCATCAAATGATCTACTGCTTAGGTACTTATCGTCTCTCACACAGAGTAACTTTGCTTTTAAGAAAAAATATTTTTGTTTAATTTTTTTTTACTCATTCAGTATTGAAAAGTGCTTGGTGCTATTTGCGCAGTATCTACAATATAATACAATTAAAACAAGAAGGAACCGACGGAATACAAAACAGCAAAGGTAAGACTTGTTTTAAAAACAATTATGCAGCAATAAAGGCGACTTCCCGAAGCTGACGAGCGTTAATTAGCATCGGCTGCCGCTGCCATGGATATTTTCGGGGTTAATTATGTAAGCTTGAACGCTTTCGGTATTGCCGTCGTTTGACAGTTGGGTAGCAAACTGTTTAGAAATATGAAAAGTATTTTTTTACTGTACATAACTCAAAAAAAAAAGAAAAGTAGAAACAATAATAAAGACATATTTGGCAGTCTTATCGCTTTAAAATATATTAAATTGGTTGTACTTAATAACAATTTACGTAAATTAGTAAGTCGATAACCAAACCATAAATTTAGCTTAATTAGCGTAGCGTATATTCAAATTTTTACGACTAAAACAATATTTGAAAGGATCGATAACCGATTTTTGTATTTCTTGGGTATTTTTTTAGATTTAGTGCAATTTATTTATTTATTTTATTTTTATTCATAATTATGCGAGTGTTACGTTACATCAATGTCCCACAAAACTGATGAGTAAGTTTGACTGCAGGATCTTATTTTATTAAACACCATTAAATCTTAATTAAGTACTTAAATACTATTAAATAACATTTTTTTTTAATTCTTTTTGAATTTATTTTTCTTAGGCTCCAGGCGTATATCTGCGGGCAAATTATTTTGTATACAGGGCAACCGTTTTACCAGTGTCCTATCTCCATAATAGTTATGTACCCGCGGTACTTCGAATTTGCCCGCAGTAACCGACCGCGTGCCGTGGTCGTGGCTCGCTAAGCACAAGTCATGCTCCCGATTGCTATGGTGATTTAATAATAATAAATATTTGTGTTTTAAACTGGCCGGAAGGATATTACAAATTTTTAATAAGTAGTTTTCGATAGTTATTTTTATACATAAGTTTGTTTTTTTGCTAACAAGAAGTTTTAGGAATCTAATTTATTTTTTTTCTAATTTATCTAGATTAGTTTTAAAAGTTAATCCATAGCAATCAAGAGCATAACCAATGATTGACTCCACTAAACAATTATACAAAAATTTTAAGGTACCAGTGGGAACTTTAAAGCTTAGATATGACATTGTTTGGTAACAAAATAATAGTATCAGTGATAATCGTATAAAAATTCCGACAGCAAGACATAAAAAGGCTAGTTTAAAATGCCTTAAAAAGTCCTGCACCTAATGTTGTCGAGTTCATCAAATTCTATACAGCTTATAGAGTTTAATTCCAATTCAAGAGACACATTCAGTACACCGTGCACTGAGACAGACACAACAGCCATTCAACTCTATTATAACTCCATAACAATAACGACACGTAAAAGGACCCCTTCCCTTCTGATCGCTAATTCCCCCTCGGATTAAATGTCTTTTCAAACAAATAAAACTAGGATTTGCGGTGGTTAAGGCTTAAGACGCTCGGCGGAGCGGGGTTTTATTGTACCTGTGTTAAATTGCAATAAAATCTAATAATAGGATGGATATGATTCGGACCGGAACGGCGGGAAGGGCTGTCGCATTAAGTATGAGGATTATATACTCTTTGGCAAAAAAAATTATACCACAAGGAAGGAAAACAAGCAAGCGGGTCACTTGATGGTAAGTGATCACCACTGCCTATAGACACCAATGATTGCAGATGCGTTGCCAAATCAGAGGGCTAAGACGTAATATCTCTTGTGCCAGTCATTACATCGGCTGTCCTGCTCACCATGCCGGAACACAACAGTGCAAACCGCCGCTAAACACTACTGTTTAGCGGCTGGATTAACGAGTAAGATGGTGGTAGCGATCCGGGTGGACCTTGCACAAGGTCCTACCACCCGCAAAAGCAATAGTTCAATAGGCAAATAGTTCTGTTAGGCTGGAGCTACACCTGACTCGGTCCAAATCTAAAGAGCTTACATGAAGCGAGTTCTGGTGTGCGATTTACATTGCATCGCGGGCTACCGAGGCATATATAATGTGATTGATCGATTCGTCGAGCCCCGCAATGGATTGCAAGCCTCAACTAATGGCCCTTTCAACTTACTAGCCACCATCCCACAGACCATCTAACTAAAGTACCAGTGCCTAAACAATGAGGTAACCTCACGCGGGACGGACGTGTCTTCATGCAGCTTCTGCCACAGCATGTCATATGATACCATGTTAAACGCCTTTGAAAGATCCAAAAAGCAAGCAAACACCGGCGTTTCACGAGACAGCAGCAGGTACATATTTCATCGACCAGGAAGATCAGAGAGAGTCCCGAATCCAAATTGTTCTCCTCTTTTATTATCTTTCCTGGAGGCCAGCAGCGGGTCTACGATTCTTCGAATATTGCGGGTGTTTATGGGCATCAGGGATTGCTTACTATCATGTGACATTTTTACCCGTTTAACCCCTATGATAAAATACACGCAAGTGTTATCCGAACAGCTATTAACATCTAAGGTCTTTGTTTCGGAATAAGTGAAAGGCCCTTGCACCAAAGCAGAGTCAAACGTATCGTGCAGCAAATAACTATACCTATCAGTGGCCCGTTTCACGAAGCTGAACAATCCCAGGCATTATTGACCAACGTTGCCGGTTTAGACTTGTAAAATTGTAACTTGTAGCTTCGTGAAACGGACCACAGCTCGTTTTCCAACAGTATGTTGACCTTTTATTCTGCTGGCGTGTGAGCATTCTTTTTAATTCGCACGCGAGTAGCGGGTTTTATTTGAGCTTATGATGGGAATTTGGGAAACTCGTATAACTCTATGCAGAAATACGCAAGATTTATTTTATTTTTGCGTTCAGAAGGAAGTTATGAAGCGTAAGGAGCTGCTTAATTAGTTAACCGAAACAATATCGAAAAACAGCCCTCAAGCAACCGGATATGTCTCAATACCGGCGGCCATGTTGGACGGATTAATGGCGACGCTTCCGGACTCGGGGAAAGAATGGCGCCAATTAATCAAAGCTTGGAGTTAAGAAATATGGCGCCTGGGATCTTAGTGATGTTTTAAATTAGGGTTTGTTGGCGCTTTCGGTCACTCTGCGGATGGGTGGTGATTGTGATGAATTTTGTATAATGGAGACTATAGGCGCTAAGAGGAAATGTAAATCTGTTTAGTTATGTTATGTCTACAAACTGGAACAAACTACCTACTCCGCGACACCAGTGCTGGGCTCGTGCAAAATAGCTGCGTCTGTGCGACACATACATGTTCATGCAAAAACCCACCCTCCTCCGCTTCCACACGAAACAACATATATCACACAGACTCAACTACACACCACCACCACTAAACACTAAAACTACACGATCGACGCGCGTTTCGCTTCTATACGAGGCATCATCAAGATCGAACAGTACGACTGTTCGCTACTTGAACGAATGGCGTACCAATAATAATGGCGTATTTAAAGCTCTGAAGGAAACACCAATTTAAAAGCAACTTGCGACTGTTTCTTATCAGCAATGTTCATCAAACGGCGTAACTTTTTCGGATATATATAACTCTGTAGGTATGTTACTTTTAAATTGATTGTACACTTACCGATTTCGGTCATGTTCAAACTTACAAACTGTAACTACCTTTATGAACCTTTTCTAATCGTCTAGCAACATTTTCAAACGCTACTCAACACTCATTACCGTTGAACAAACACACATACAAACGGCGACTCGTCTCGTGATCTCTTAGTTTAAAAGGTCAAACAAAACACTGTCATCAACTATCAAACTCAAAATTGTTAAAATTATCAAAAATTATGTAAAAACCACAGATAAGATGTCATAGTAAAGTCAAGCATGAAAGGTATGACCTGGTTAAAAAAAAACCATGCCATTTTTGAACAATGTGCTTTCCAGTAATTAATATTCCACGTTTGAAAGTCGCCTGATTTCCATAGAGACTTTTTTTTCAGACCGCCCGCTATGTAATGGCTTCCATTGTAGTACGACAATTATTACGAGATTGAATCTTTGTTTGTGGCCAGAGCTAGAGATTTTGATTTGGTTTTTTATAAACGTTTTTTAGGCTTCTGTACAATGCGTTTTGTGTACCGATATCCCTGACTATTTCTATCGTGGCAAATATTACGTTTTATGATTACGCGATCATAATAAAAAGTATTGGTTCAGATCTTGAGTTAGTAAAGGGGACAAAAATATCCTTTGAAACTAAGCTTTAGATTTGTTCTTTAGACTATTTTAGATTTTTCAAAGATTTGATTGAAAACTTTGAACTTTGTGTGTTATTGCCATATGCAAAATACAGGTAGAATTTCCTCCTATTTTTAAGGCCCTCAGCTACATGGTATTTTTACGTTATGTCTTATCAAGAAACCCTTAATCTTTATTATCTTAATACACGAAACTTTAGCAAATAAGTTCTAATTATCAATACGCGCAACGCGAATGCAAATTCGAATTCAAAAGGCAATATGTCTACATGGCAATATGGCGTCTTACCTCTTCGGTGCAGAAACTCCTTTATTATTAAACCAGAGATTTATGCTTTCAACTTCTTAATATTTATGGTCTTGCAATAAATTCGGCGACGAGTTTTCGGAAGGGGTGTGTGGCGGAGGGTTTGAGAATCAACAAGTAAGATATTGCTTTCCTGATTCCGGTTATATTGAGTTGAAATGTTTTAGCAAACATCTTTGAAGGAAAATATTTTTGGAATTAAAGTTGTTTGCATCATGTTTTTAATGTTTTGCGATTATTCTGTCGAATTAGGTGTGTGTTGGGTGCTAGTTTCTACTATTTTATAAAATTTGATTTTACCATCCTCTAGTAGTGTATTTGTTTGTTTGACCATGTATTAGAATTGGAACTTTAAAAAAAGAATGTTACCATGAAATCACAGAGAAAAATCTTAGTCTTGACTGTACTCTAAATTGCAACCTAGGCATTCCGTTCCTTGTACATTCGATATGACTCACTCGAAACCTAAAAAACACGCATGCAGTAACCGCAAACCAAAGCACGTTGAAAAATTCACAATGTCTGGTATGGTCACTTTTTTTTTTGGTGTCGTTACATGCCGAGGATACAGGTTCAAGTCCTACCAGATCACCAACATTTTTTTGTGTGTTATTGCATTTAAATTTAATAATATTGAATGCTATAAAATAAAAGTAGAAATAAATTGCGGTTACAAAATTAAATATATTTTATGTCACCAACACCAACAATAGACAACACATAAGTTCCCTGTGTGACTTCCCTCCATGCACTCGAGAGCAGACACCTTTGTCCCAGTTCTAATTTGCAATTGATTGCAGTCTACACTTCGTCGTTGCTTAATAGGAATTGATTTCTCATATCACACAGAATAGCGGTCTTACCATTTGCTCTTGAAATGTTAAATAGTGGTTATGTAGCTCTCATTACATAAACGAATAATATGTCATATCGGGTGGCTGGATGGTTCGTAGCGTTTATGCAGAAAGCTGGTCGCGTAACACTTCACCATTTTCGCTGAAAGTTGACCATGGCTAGGAAATTAGGAATGAGTCTCTCGACTTTTGCTGTACGGTTTCGGTTACCAAACGTGATTTAGTGCTCGAGATAAAAGAGGCATTAGAGAGGTTGATAATTATTTTCGTTTTCGTGATATTCATTTTAGATCGATCCTTAGCAGGTTCCTAGATTCCGTTCGAAGATACGCTGGACTGATTTTTTTTTGGAAAATGGTAGACAAGCGTCCGGGTCAACTGATAAAAAGTAATCGCTGCCGCCCATTAGAACCAGAGATCACAGTAATCAATAATCCATTGCCGATTTTTATTCCTCTCTCTTGGGACTTCGAATTTCTCATTCTCCATTCAAAACGCAGTAGCAAGTCAGTTTCAAGTTCCCGTCGGTATTTCGAACGCGGTACCTTCGTTAATCCCTTGCAGGGTTGCCAGATGACAATTTTTTTTTCTCGTACCAGGGTTGCTAAATATCTCGTAATTCCAATAGATAATCTCGTAAAAGCATAAATTTAAAGAAACTCAAATAAAATTAATGAGTTTATGGTATTTACTGTACAATGTAACTTGTGTAGTCATATTCTTTGCGCTTGGGGCTGTTAAATTCAAACTAAACAATTTAAAATCATATTTTTTATTAATTATATTCGACATCAGGGATGTTAGTAAAATCATCTTTATTTTTAGAGTATAGCTTTTCAGCTGTCATTCTGGCGTACATTTCTTTTGAAGGTTCGAAGTTTACGCAATTACCTTTGCGATTTGGGCCTTTAGCGCTTTCGGAAGCTAAAAGTGTACCATTTACTGTATCTGTGATAAGACGATTTCTTAAATCTGTTTTTATTAGGTTAGTCTTACTAAATACCCGCTCACAGTCTGCATTTGCATGAGGCAAAGCCAAGACTGCGAGAGCAAAACTGGCCAATTCGAAGAAATCTTCTGTTTTATGTAACATCGCCCAAAACTCATCAGGCTCTGTGGTATTTTTAAGCTCTGCAGGATGGCGGGCTTTTGCAATCGGTAATCTTCTCCACTGATCATCTATTTGTTGTTTTTTAGTGTCATCAAACGATGCAATTATACGTGGCACGACTTCCATCAGAGGCATCAATGTTGGGACGTGTTCTCTGAAATCGTTGGAGAGAGCTGATGCTGGTCCGAGAGCTTGGAGTTTGGAAAGAACGGGATCTTCCATGTCGTAACGTTTTTTTATTTCTAACGCACCAGTCCTAAAGAAATTTCTGCAGTTTGCGAAGAACATTGTTTTCTTCAGGGGTTGTCTAACTACGTCAGGGTGTTTTAGCATTTCATATACTTTAATCCCGAGATACATTGCAGCTTCATTTAATATGAATTGCTCATTTTTAGGGTCTACTTGAGTAATATTTGGCTGCATGACGTATTCTCGTTTTAAGTAACGCAGAAGAATTTCTTGGTATAGATCTCGAATTTTATCGTGCAGCTTGTGAATAACAACTTTTTCACTTTGGAATTCTAGATTGAATTGCGTGAACAAAGGCAATGACCATTCCAAAAAACAGAAGTATAACTTGTGGAAAGGATCACACAGTTTTTCTAAAATTGATACTGCATGATTTTTCACCTCAGCTTTTACTTTATGAGTTGGGTTCGCCGTAAAATCAATAAAAAATAAGCGTAAAGCTTCCCATTGCTCCAGGATTCTTCCGACTACTGCAGCCAGCGAAAGCCATCTTGTTTGAGACGGTTTCAATATTTTGTGTGGGTCAACTTCAACAAATGATTGAAAATTGCGAAAATCAAACTGTCTCTTGTCACTGTTTTTGAAGAAGTTATATATGTCACGAGCAAGCTGTTCTACAGATTCCGGAATTTCTTTACAAGCCTGGCTTGCACATAAGTGGGCTGAATGACATACACATTTTGAAATTGTTATCCCTGGTAAATCTCGCAATAAACGAGTTTTGACTGAATCTCTGTCGCCCATCATAACATTGCATCCATCAGATCCAAAACCAATCATATTTGTTAGTGGGATATTACGGCTATTAAATGAATCCATCAGCGCTTTGTATATATTTTCAGCGTTCGCTGTAGGAACGTCATCGGTGCCCGTCTCTTTAAAAATCTTATACAGTTCCCAGAACACGCTGCAGATTTTTTGAGCATCATTGTCAAAATAGCGAACAACCACACAAGCTGTCTTAATTGTTGATACGTCAGTAGTTTCATCAGTAAGCGCAGAAAACTTGGTGGTCGTCAATTTCTTCGCTAAGTCTGCTTTATGACCCTCTCCAATTGCATTTTTTACTACAGCTGTAACTTTTGTGCGCTTAAGTTCAATTTCTTGTACTAATTTTGAATCCGGAAAAATGTCTTTAAGTAGATCCGTTAAATGGTCAGCAACAGAAAAAGCAATATTATGTTCTGCAAAAAACGCAGCTAGTTTTATTTCTGCACGATCCTTTTCTTTGTTTTTTGGAGTTGCGCCCATCTTGAAACCAAATGAAGTCAACTTTTGGGACGAACCAGGTTTGTTTTTCAAATGTTTTTTCGATTCGGCATGAGATTTCAGATTTGTTATTTCAGCAACTAAGGAACTTGCTGGACAGAATGCACACTTCGCTTTCTTTGAATCTTTTGGGTCTGGCTCTAACCAATCTCTAAACATTGGATGTTTTAACCACTCATCCCGAAATTTTTGTGCATGATGTTCAAAACGTGTCTCACCTTTTTTCTTTGCAGTCCATCCTCCCTTTTTAGGTACTTTTTTAGGTGGAGTGGACGACGATTCACTGTCACTGCTGTCACTCATTTCGTAATTAAAAACGTTAAATAACAAAACACGGAAACTTGCGAAACTTCAACAACAAAAGCAGACGGTAAAGTAAAAATCTACTAACTAACCTTCATGTTTCAGTGTCAGGGGAATCCTCGTTCAATATAGCTCTTAGTAAGAGTGACACACAAATATAGCAAAACATTAGTGTAATAAGGACAACAACAAAAGAATATTATGAACGGGAATTCCCCACTCAAAGTTGTCTAGTTTCATTTAGTGATGGGGTAGTGCATTTAGTGATGCGCCGAGTCGATCGTTTTGTGTTGGATGGTTAATGATAAGAAAAAGTAAATTAATTTGCATATTTACTACTACTACTAACTAAACTATTTTTCTGGCTGATATAGGTATACGAAAGAAGTCGTCATTGTTAAAATCTCGTAAAAAATTGTACGAGATTTTTGTTAATCTTGAATCTCGTACAGACCCTCTAAATCTCGTAATGGTACGAGATTTCTCGTACGTCTGGCAACCCTGATCCCTTGTTACAATCTAAAAATACTTCGATCACCAGTATTCCTAATACTAAATACGCAAAGCATTTCAATTAAAGCCCCACTTCACACATTCATCATAATCCAAGACGGCGCGTCTCCTGCGGCAATTGTCCTAAGAGGTACCCATTACATTAATTTCTGAGACGTCTGCCACTGACTTACAATCTCGTTGAACAAAGGGGGATTTACCCGACTCCCCAGATATCCAGAGATATTCGGGTGAGAATAAGGTATCCGAGATTGTCCTTGTTTGAATAGCGGCTAATTTCATTACGCCGGTTTTGAATTTAATTTCGGATGGGTTTGTTCTCGCGATTTTGCGGAAAGATATACTTGCCACAGGGGACGATTTTTGGATTCGTACTGTTTTTAGGACTCTGAAGCGACACCCCAAAATCCCCTACTAGAGACGTTAAATAGATACAAAATTTCGTACTAAAATAGTACTACTAGTATATATAGATTTATTGCGATTTAATTAATTCATTAATTTTTTAGCTTTAGTGTAGAGGGTCCTTTTAAACAGCGCTGCGATTGACGGAGCCTAGCATAATGCTGAGTAGGGCCTATTCAGCACAATATTCAGTTGTCCTTTTCAATGCTCCTTCTGTTTTGTTGTATTTGTCTCTTTACTGTATTTTGTATTTTTACCATCTGTATCGAATTTGTGTAAATAAAATGTTCTTTTCTTTTTCTCTTTTGCAAACCATCAGTCCACATTTTCAATTTACCGTCTGAGATTCGCAAACACCCGTGGGCCGGGAAACAATAAAGCGGAAAGCGTTAGCGGCAGCCCCGAGAGACGGCGACACAGCAAATTATATAGAGCAGTAGCTCAACTAGGTCTTACACACACAGTTAAACGTTCCCTTCCCTCCTCACCTGTGCACCTAGCACGAATCTTCTCGACACGCGTTAACTCGTTGCGTAACTCAGTGCGTCTCTCTCCCACTGGGCTAGTTAGAACGAGACGCATTGAGTTACGTAGCGAGTTAACTCGTATCGACAGGATTCGTGCTAGGTGTTCTGATCTCTGGTACGCGGCACGTGCAACTGACTGCATTGCGTAGTTTGCTAGAAGTCTTGTTGTTGCGTGTCTGTCCTTTCGGACGTTTGTGTGGATTTGTATTACTGCTTTAGCCTATGTTTACTATGACGCTGGTTTGACGCTAGGGTTATATTCACTAGGGATAGAAAACGTATTTTACTAGTATATGATACCATCGAAGAAGGAGAGTTTTTTTTAATTTTTTTTAGATATTTTTGAACGAAGTCTCGATTTTACAAACTCGCTTAGTCGTGGCTAGCTTTGATAAATAAAAAGTTAAGGTGAGGTACAGTCTTAAATTTGAGTTCAATTGTTTGACATGACATCAACAAGTGTTGTTTATATGTATGTTAAGACATATAGAAACTGGAAGAGTGCGGGGTACGAAGTGACAGTCGGGAGCAGTGTACACTCTGTCTGAGCTCAGATTCATCCGAGCTCAAATTTGAATGCTCCTCTCAAAATGTGACACCCTTTATTTCTCTATATTTTTACGCTGGCAACCCTAAAAAGGCGCATGCACAATGGCTGCAGAGACAATAGCGCGGAAGAGCATTGTGCCGGGACAGTGTGGACATGCCTTTACTGCGTCAGTGTGGTGTGGCCGTACGTAGTAAATGATATCAGCATTTTATGATTTTATTTTTAAAACTATCATTTCAATCTTTATTTTTATAAAATGGCAATTCGATAGGACCTTACTAGCACTGGTAGGGCTGTCTCACTTTTAACACAGAATTTAACATCCCTAAACTAAACACGTATGTTTTTTGTTGGTTTTGTGAAATTATTTAACACGCAAATTAAAATCACGAGGATATATACAAATGTTCAGCGACCCTAACATGATAGGCAAAGATTAACTTTTCTTCTTGTATGTCACTAACTGGTGTCATAAGAAATAAATGCATTGAAGGATAACTTACACTTGATCAGTCTTGTTAGGTTTTCTGCTCTAATAAGCTTGGGTTATAAGAAACAAAGATCTCTCTACTTAAAGAAAGAAAGAATTTTTTTGCTTCTTTATTATTAATATTAACGCACTTGCCTACTATGTAAAATAGCATCTCAATAATCAATAATAGGTACTAAAAGTACAGAAATTACCAGCAGTTTCAGAACTAAGATGTAACCAATGTCAACATTTTATCTCTACGTATTTACCAACCTAAAACATTACCAAATTTCTATTAAAAAGAAATTGTTTACAATCCCTGCCTCCTCTCGCAATTGCGAGGCATGAAAATATGCATTGAGTGACAGAGGGTATAGCTACCTTTAACGTGGAAGCGGTACATAAGGTAAACATGAAGCACAAGCGGCTACGACTCACGCTATTTTCGTCTCTCTTTAATTTCGCTTCTGTAATAGAGATGCAATGAGCGCCAAAAATAAAAAGCCAGGAGTCGCCAACCGTTGAAGCTAACTTTCTATATCCGTCACTGTCATTATCTAAAGATGCGAGAAAGTTTGTAATTACCGTCTTAGTCCTGAGTTGAAGTATTCGATCATAGTAGAGATGCCTCGCTTCATACTTGGCAATAATGACATTGAACGCTTCAAGTAAATTTTTAACAAATTGATAGGAAGTTCTACAATGAACAATTTTAAATGTGGAGGGATGTCTGATGCGTCCCTGTGCGATACGCATAGTAGAAATTTCCTATTTTTAACCTTTTCAACGCTAAAGACGGATATGTCCGTCACTATGGGTTCAACGCCAATGACGGATATATTTGACAACGAGTACAATATTAAAGTGCGTGACGTGACGTGCATTTGCAAAATGTTTAACTTCGTTACTTCCAAAATAAAGCTTCGCGCCGAGCGCGCGCGCTCGTTGTGCGTGTGTGTCATTTTGTATTTGAGAAGGTTATCCGAAGAGCACAATTATGTAGCGAAACATCTCTACTATCCAAAAATATTCAGTCGAAATGAGAGCCTCCTTCTTTATTGAAGTCGGTTAAAAGAGAGCTACCGAGTAAGCAGGTATTCAAATTTATTTTTTGTCCTCGCAATTCGTCTGCAGAAGCATATTAAAGTCTATACATATAAATCTCCAACTCTCGTAACAAATTGAACATGACTCTTAACAGTTTGAATTAAGGTTCATATAACGTGGTATATTTTATCAAATCCAACAACGTTGACACAGATTCGTATCGGAGAGCGATGTTTGCTCAGGGGGTGGTAAGATATGCATATTGTGATCGGAGGGTGGCATCGCGGTAATGAGTAATGGATGTGGTACTTTAGGCTGCTTTTCTACCAGAGATGTGCGAGGATGCGTAGTGAGGGATGTGTTTGTAAAGAACCAGTAAGCCGTTTCCACCAGAGCTGTGCTGACCGAGGCGAGGTAAATGAAGCGATTCTATTGGTTCTTACAAACTTATCCCTCGCTACGCATCCTCGCACATCTGTGGTGGAAAAGCAGCTTTAATATAGCCCTAAACCAGAGTTTCACAACCTTTTTGGAGAACTTTAGCCATCTGGGAGATTCAAAAATTGCATACCAGGAACAACTTTGAACATTCTCTTGGTAACGGGAACCATAAGGTTCAGGAATCATGAATCGTGTTTAGCTGAAAATAAACATAAATAAAAGAAAAACACCTTTTCATTAAAACATCTTTTGTTAAATCACGTTAATACGGATATTGTTGGCATAAATAGACGTGTTCCTTGTATTTCATCAACGCCTATGGCTTTCAATCTTCATTTATTGGCAACTCCTTTAAATATATTGCATGATTCTCCTGCGGATCACTGTCGAGACTCTCATGGACCACCTGTGGCCCCTGGACCACCGGTTGGTGTAACCGATGTAATAATAGATTAGTATATAGAATATATTTAATATTTAATATTAAGTTTAAAAGTATATATGTATTAGACTGCCAATTTTAGATACACAACAAATCCTAAGTAGGGCCTTTTTTTTTACATTCTTTTGGTTTACATGTGCGCACAAGTGCCGTTTATTACTTAGAAACTTAAGAATTCACAGGCAATAAATTCAGATAGTTTATGACCTTTTTTTTTTCACTCTCGCACAAGGGCAGCGTTCAAACACATTTCAAGTGGTCATCAGAGTTTGTTAGGGTTCCGTAATGTCAACAGTAAAACGCGGCTTTATTCGGTATGTGTATGTTTGTCTGTATATGACGTTACATTTTTGATGATCATTTTTGTATTTTGTAACATCGAAATTTGGTTTGCTTTCAATAGGGAGTATAATATAAACGGTGTTTCATTTTTAAATTCCGTTTTACCGTTTATAACTTATGTAAATTACTTTTGGTTTTTGCTCTATAATTTTGATTGTATCAGATTTAAGGATTACAGATAAAGTGACCTTGGCGTATAAATGTGTTATCTGCTAGCTTACTTTTAGACAGGACGAGGAGTATTTTTAGGTCGAGTAATCATTAATTATTAGTAAATAAACTTACAAAAACTATAAATGTATTCCTATATTATAATGGTAACGGTAGTTAAGCTATATACTATATAGTAATGATTGGATAGTAGATATATAATTTTAGTTATAGGAATAGATAAACTTTTGAGTAACTACGGAACTTCAGGGTGTGCTATTTCGTTTCGCGCTTGGCACAATTTTTACCAAACTGTTCAGTAAGCATCTATGGTGTTTAGAATCAAGAGTGGGGATGTTTTGGCATCAGTATAAAAGCTAATGAACAAAGGAAAACAGGGTCTTAGAGGGTCTTAGAGGGTCTTAGAATCGGTCTTAGAATACACGATTGTCCCTGGGGATACCGATATTTTTTTTTCCAAAGATTTAGTTTCGCGACGTGAACGTATTTTATTTTAATTTGTTAAGTCAGTGTTAATTAGTGTCAAATATTTAGTGATTGCGTACTAGTGGACTTTATGAACTTTATGAACTTAATTAGTGTTGGTGTTACGGACTCAATTTTCATTTGGATCACCGCATGATCGGCAGCATGTTATTGGACGAAGCTAAGTGATAGCATAGTTTTTATTTTATTATTATTTGTTATTGATGTGTTTTTTTTTAAGGTCTCCATTTAAGAGATCGATCGCAATATTTGTTTTGTGTGTTAAAATAATTGACATTTACGTAAACAAAATTATCTGTTCTATTTAACCTGTCTGCGTTTTGAAGTTCTTCATTATCATTATTTTCATATTTTTATTGATTACAATAATATTTTTATGTGTTTTAAAGCTAAACAAATCAAAAGCAAACTATACCGAATCGAAGTGAATTATTATAATACGTAATTGAAATACTCAAACGAAAATAGAAATTATAGTCTCTTATTTGTCGTTTAGAATTTGATTGTCCGGCGTGTTTCTACTGTGACCAGAGCGGCGATTTTTTCGGTATTAGATAGATAAAGTATGAATGTGTTTCTGCTTATCAAAATCATATTTTTTTTTATCTTATCTTTTGTCCGAGTCGCCTACGGCCAAGTTTAAAGTCAGGTCTATTTGAATTCGGACGGGGCCCCGGGGCCTACGGCCGGTCGATAGTACGTACGACTTTTTATGTTGTTGACGGACGATTCAGTAAAGCCGTGCGTGCTCTATTCCTTGACATCGTGCCTACAGGTCGAATACCTGGGGTTGCAATCTCAAGGAATGAACCTAACGACGTATGCGGGAAAGCGGTACCCTCGATAGGGGAGCACTTAAATTCCCCACCACCACAGAATGACTGGATTTTGTTTCAGATTGTTTGGAATGAGAGTGATGGTTTGAATCGAATTAATTCTATATTTTGTAGGATTATTTTGTTTTCTGGCCAGACCCCATCCAAAGGCAAACTTCAGTTTGTGTTTAATTTCACACTTTGTGAAGGTCAAATTTCAAACACTTGCTGAATACGCAAACTGATTTTTGACTGTACCAGGCCGACCGGTAGGGGAGTTGTTAGGGATCTCAGGTCTTACTCTTAAACTGTATGTTTCACCACACTAATATTATTATGTTCAACTGACTAATTTAATTTTAAGAATTTAATTAACTTAAACCAAATTCTTACTTAACGGTATAAATAAAAATTACACAACGTAGAAAGGGTCCTTCCATTTAACTAGACGATCACACATTTTTATGGCCAAGTATTTAAATTCAGGTATTTATAGTTACGTATATTTTTCGTACATTCAAGTATTTATTTATGGGTTAAATATATAATATTAAGTTACAGTGGTGCCGTGACCAGGATGTGAGTCACTAAAATTTGAATTATTGTGGTTCAAATACTTATCAAACAATTTGGGTTACTACATATTAATTTTATGCCGTATTAGAATAATTAGTTTTATAAGAATTTCAGTTGAACAGAGCACTTACTATTAGAATAACCAGTCTTATAAGAATTAGACCAAAAGTGCGTCGATCCTTTTACGCAAGAAATATTTTGAAATATGGGTTCGACTCCCATTATTAATGTTGACGGCTGAATTTTTATTTAAATAATAAATTGTTCTTTTCTTGTGTGTACTCGTGGGTTCGATTCCCGTGATAACTTATTCGGATTATAACACTAGGTACTTGTTAGATAAGATTTCTGCAATCAGCAGGTTCGATCCCTGCGGTAATTTTATTGAACGAGATTGCATCTTATAAATTAAGTTACTAGGACGTGATATTAATATGATTACAACAATCATTTGGACACTTTGTTCTTAATTATTTTATTATTTGTGTAATAAAATAATGATATGTTAGATGTGGGTTCGAATCCTGCAAATACTACTTTTAAGTACGTAAATTTACAACAAATTTACATTTTAATTTTATGTTAAGGTCTGGCATGCTAGGGGCGCAATTATAATTTTTTTAGGTCAGTGACAAATTAAAGTTTAGACTGATCTAAGACATGGATTCGATTCCCACGTCATTGTAGCTATTTTAAGGCATATTTGAATTTGACGTATGGTTAAGTAACTTACTTAGAGGATTAGGATATTTTTGAAAAATACATTAGGACATTGGTTCGATTCCAGTGCATTTTTTTGGTCAGAGCTGGGAGGCAAACGAGAAAGGGGTTCACCTGAATAATCACGGTACATATCGTGATTTACTTGAAGTATTAGACAAAAAACAAATTGCCATTTACTCTAAGAAATAATTTAAGTAGGGGTGTGTATTCTTAAGTAATTATTAAGTATTTTAAGTAGTTGTGCATTTATTCTAAGGCTTTTTATTTAATGTGTTTGTACAAGTTAAAGCGGTGTTAAAAGTTTTAATTGATTACAGTATCAAATAGACTAGGTTCGGTTAAGTATTATTGATTTAAGAATGGATTCAAATACTAGAAAGTATTCTTTACGTAGCAAAAAGAACACTGAACCGATAGACAAAAGTAGTACAAATTCTTCAGTGAAAGAAAATACGACAACATCCTTAGGACCGGTTTTACAAAGGGTTGAAGTTTTAGAAAACCGTTTGATAACGACAGGATATCAAAATGACGAAACGTCGAGTTCTGAATTGCAGTATACAATTAATAAGTCGGTCACTGTGATGATAGTTCCGGAAAAACCGGTATTTGATGGAAGCAATATCCATCCCATGATATTTTTGGAAAATCTCGATAATTACAAGGGACAAATTAATGCATCGTCATGTGACTTATATGTAACTACGGATTGTCTGTCTGGATCTGCCAAGAGCTGGTCTAGAGTTTTCTTGGGAAAGTGGAAAGATGACAACGACTTCAAAATTGATTTCATACATTTTTATTGGGATTCATACGCACAGCGAAAAGTTAATGACAAAATTATGAATGCAAAATGGATATCAGATAGGAATGGTAGAACCTTGACAGAGTATTTTTGTGATTGTTTCAATGAAGCAAAATTTGCAACGCTATTTTTTAAAACAGAAAAGGACATAATTTTTACTATCATGATGTCTTTTCCTCGCAGCATACGTTTTCTATGGTTATCACAAAGGGATTATGACAAAGCCGCGATCTTAAAATTCCTGCAAATGATGGATGCAGATCCTAGTGACGATTTCATCGAACAACCTGAAACAATCGCGGCGACAGAAGTTCAGAGTGAAATATATACGCACGTAATGCCTCAAGAGAAGTCGCGTTCGCGAAAAATGCGCACTAGGAAACGGAGACATAGGAAAAGCAAGAATGGTGGTACTTTTAACAAAGCGTAAGAAGCAACTCATGTGGGTAAAAATTCAGGGTTCGTTTGTATGTATGTAAAACTTGGTTAATCACCTGCTTGAATAAATTGATTATCCCGAAGTTGGTATGTATGTCGATTTGGACTTTATGTAACAGAAGCGTGTATGTATGTTATGAAGGTAATTTAAGTATGTTTGGTATGTTTGTTTGCGAGAAAAGTCCTTCCTCTGACTGTATTTCGCGATAGAGACCTTATAGACACATAAACTAGGGGCGTGTGTAGGTATTAATCTCAGTTGCAAGGTATACATATATGTAGAAACTGATGGTCTAGATTAAGAAACTTTCGTAATCCTATTCAAGATTCCTCATTATTTTACATTCTATGAATTCAAAATACATCGTCATCTTAGGGGCGTTCTGTAACCGATGTAATAATAGATTAGTATATAGAATATATTTAATATTTAATATTAAGTTTAAAAGTATATATGTATTAGACTGCCAATTTTAGATACACAACAAATCCTAAGTAGGGCCTTTTTTTTTACATTCTTTTGGTTTACATGTGCGCACAAGTGCCGTTTATTACTTAGAAACTTAAGAATTCACAGGCAATAAATTCAGATAGTTTATGACCTTTTTTTTTTCACTCTCGCACAAGGGCAGCGTTCAAACACATTTCAAGTGGTCATCAGAGTTTGTTAGGGTTCCGTAATGTCAACAGTAAAACGCGGCTTTATTCGGTATGTGTATGTTTGTCTGTATATGACGTTACATTTTTGATGATCATTTTTGTATTTTGTAACATCGAAATTTGGTTTGCTTTCAATAGGGAGTATAATATAAACGGTGTTTCATTTTTAAATTCCGTTTTACCGTTTATAACTTATGTAAATTACTTTTGGTTTTTGCTCTATAATTTTGATTGTATCAGATTTAAGGATTACAGATAAAGTGACCTTGGCGTATAAATGTGTTATCTGCTAGCTTACTTTTAGACAGGACGAGGAGTATTTTTAGGTCGAGTAATCATTAATTATTAGTAAATAAACTTACAAAAACTATAAATGTATTCCTATATTATAATGGTAACGGTAGTTAAGCTATATACTATATAGTAATGATTGGATAGTAGATATATAATTTTAGTTATAGGAATAGATAAACTTTTGAGTAACTACGGAACTTCAGGGTGTGCTATTTCGTTTCGCGCTTGGCACAATTTTTACCAAACTGTTCAGTAAGCATCTATGGTGTTTAGAATCAAGAGTGGGGATGTTTTGGCATCAGTATAAAAGCTAATGAACAAAGGAAAACAGGGTCTTAGAGGGTCTTAGAGGGTCTTAGAATCGGTCTTAGAATACACGATTGTCCCTGGGGATACCGATATTTTTTTTTCCAAAGATTTAGTTTCGCGACGTGAACGTATTTTATTTTAATTTGTTAAGTCAGTGTTAATTAGTGTCAAATATTTAGTGATTGCGTACTAGTGGACTTTATGAACTTTATGAACTTAATTAGTGTTGGTGTTACGGACTCAATTTTCATTTGGATCACCGCATGATCGGCAGCATGTTATTGGACGAAGCTAAGTGATAGCATAGTTTTTATTTTATTATTATTTGTTATTGATGTGTTTTTTTTTAAGGTCTCCATTTAAGAGATCGATCGCAATATTTGTTTTGTGTGTTAAAATAATTGACATTTACGTAAACAAAATTATCTGTTCTATTTAACCTGTCTGCGTTTTGAAGTTCTTCATTATCATTATTTTCATATTTTTATTGATTACAATAATATTTTTATGTGTTTTAAAGCTAAACAAATCAAAAGCAAACTATACCGAATCGAAGTGAATTATTATAATACGTAATTGAAATACTCAAACGAAAATAGAAATTATAGTCTCTTATTTGTCGTTTAGAATTTGATTGTCCGGCGTGTTTCTACTGTGACCAGAGCGGCGATTTTTTCGGTATTAGATAGATAAAGTATGAATGTGTTTCTGCTTATCAAAATCATATTTTTTTTTATCTTATCTTTTGTCCGAGTCGCCTACGGCCAAGTTTAAAGTCAGGTCTATTTGAATTCGGACGGGGCCCCGGGGCCTACGGCCGGTCGATAGTACGTACGACTTTTTATGTTGTTGACGGACGATTCAGTAAAGCCGTGCGTGCTCTATTCCTTGACATCGTGCCTACAGGTCGAATACCTGGGGTTGCAATCTCAAGGAATGAACCTAACGACGTATGCGGGAAAGCGGTACCCTCGATAGGGGAGCACTTAAATTCCCCACCACCACAGAATGACTGGATTTTGTTTCAGATTGTTTGGAATGAGAGTGATGGTTTGAATCGAATTAATTCTATATTTTGTAGGATTATTTTGTTTTCTGGCCAGACCCCATCCAAAGGCAAACTTCAGTTTGTGTTTAATTTCACACTTTGTGAAGGTCAAATTTCAAACACTTGCTGAATACGCAAACTGATTTTTGACTGTACCAGGCCGACCGGTAGGGGAGTTGTTAGGGATCTCAGGTCTTACTCTTAAACTGTATGTTTCACCACACTAATATTATTATGTTCAACTGACTAATTTAATTTTAAGAATTTAATTAACTTAAACCAAATTCTTACTTAACGGTATAAATAAAAATTACACAACGTAGAAAGGGTCCTTCCATTTAACTAGACGATCACACATTTTTATGGCCAAGTATTTAAATTCAGGTATTTATAGTTACGTATATTTTTCGTACATTCAAGTATTTATTTATGGGTTAAATATATAATATTAAGTTACATTGGGTACCACTGCGCTGAACAATCACGAATGATCACGACTTAAGACTGTTGGTGTGAAGAGATATCGCATGTATACCTTTTTACACCTCTCAAAACCGATGAATATTTTTTGCGGGTGGTAGGACCTTGCACACGGTCCGTCGGAGCTCGGATCGCTCCCACCATCTTACTCGCTAATTCAGCCGCTAAGCTGTGCATGCACTTTTTTTTCCGGCGTGGAGAGAACAGCCGGTGAAATTACTGGCACACATTGCGAACGCATTTGTTTAGTCTCGTTGTTGTTGCAGTGTCTATGGACGGTGGTAATCACTTCTCTGAAATTAAAAAAGTTGCCAGAAAACCTAACTTGATTAATGGAACCACCTTACCCTTTGCAAATTTGAATTCTTTATCACACACATGCACAAACACACACACAGGTAAAACCTAAAGTAAACACAAGACTCGATCCCGTCTGTCTGTTTGTTCATTAGAATCGCGCGTTAGTCCAGACAGCTTCAACATTTTGTAGTAGCAGTTTATTTCAATATTTATTTGATATATTTTTGTAATGTTAAAGCTCTAATATTTAGCTTCTAAAAGGTCCTACCACTAGCAACACTCGGTTAGGTTTTGTTTTACAAACATTTCGATATAGTCATGGTTTTTAAGAAAATAGTTCTCTAGGAAGTGAATAATCTGTGAATCGGTACGTCTTGAGAATATTTTGGCGGCGAAATATTAGGTAAGCATTTTTCTACCTTTTTTAGTAATCTGATATCTTAACAGCTAGTACATTAAGCTTCGTTCAGACTTGACAAGCAACAAGCTTGTAACATGAAGATTTCTTGCTGTAGGTTTTATAAACAGAGACAAGCAGCCAAATTCCGACTTTATTTGTAACCTTTAAAATCCAAGTTCTAATGACATGCCAACTAGAGCTATTCTTTTTTAAGTTGGTGGTTACGGGTTGGCGTTTAAAGCATTTTGTATTTAATTCTCAAGGGGATACGGTTGAAGTTAGAATAGTATAGTACAAGTGTTAGGAGGTTTGAGTGTTAGGTGAATTTAGGGTTGTCACAGACCTTTTTGTAGGATATTTTAGTGAAGTGTATTTGACTAAGTAAATAGCAAATAGATATGATTATTTCTGATTACAAAATAAATGCATTTTACACGACAAAATAAATGGAATTCACGAAAGGATCTTCCAGGCAAATAGAAAAAAATTCAAGAATTACAAGAAACAAATATTTTGTCTTTTAATTTGAACCAGTCTCAAAAATATTAACAACTAGCAACACGCCCCGGCTTCGCACGCCAATTTATTTCCAATTAGGATAATAATGTACATGTCAACCTTCTTTAAAAAAGTTTCTAAATGACATTGAAAACCGTATCAAAATCCGTTGCGTAGTAAAAAGAAGTAAGCGGTCGAAGGTATAAGGACTAGAGATGCCACGAATAGTGAATTGGCCGAATACCGAATACCGAATATTCGGCAACGCTGTCGGCCGAAGCGCCGAATATTCGGCCGCCGAAAATTCGGCGCGAAGTACATGCTTGGTGGGGGCGCGTTAGCTGGAATAAGACAAGTCACAACCTGTTTTTCTCGTTGCGTCGCGTCACGGAGCGTTACAAGTGGTGGTCAGCAAACGAAAAACAATACCCGAACCTTTCGAAATTTGCAAAAGTTTATCTTTCTTCGCCTGGAAGTAGCGTTTATAGTGAGAGGTTATTTTCTGAGGCTGATAACGTTTACGATGAAAAGCGCAATCGTTTGCTACCAAAAAATGCTGAAAAGCTCGTTTTTATCCATCACAACTCACCACTGATTAATTTTAACTACTAAAATGTTGTAATTTGGAAATAAATACATAATTTTGAGTAAAACAACATGTCTCTTTTTACATGATTTGCTATTCGGTATGCGGCCGAATAGTACGCACTATTCGGCCGAATACCGAATAGCAAAAAAAGTGGCCGAATAGGCCGAATACCGAATAGTTGCCGAATATTCGTGGCATCTCTAATAAGGACAAACAGGAACGGATAGCCATTTTGTTTTATACTATGTAAAGATATTTTGTTAACAGTAGGGACTGCTGGCAACCCTAGATGGGTGAGTGAATGTTACACACATATCCACTCCGCTGCGTTTGGTATTCAAATGCGACATGATTCGCGATACGGCGGCGCGAGATTTTTTTGATTCAACGCGAATATGTATCGTTTCGCGAATATATTAAACGCGCGAACGTATTAAGCAATAAATGTGATGTGAGTGGCGTGCTATAGTTTTGTCACACGGAGTGGCTGCGTTTTAGGTTTAAATAAACAAAAAACCTACGGTCAAACGAACTCAGTTTTTTAATTTTCTTGTGGTGAATGCCTTTCATCGAAAACTATGTCGTCAGCAATATCAAAAAGAATCATCATAAAGTATGTGTATGGCTATAAATAACAACTTTTAACACTGGTTTAATGTAAATAACTGATGAAATAAAATTGTTGAATATCTTTAAAACAGTACGAGTTCATGATTAACATAGTGTCTTGAAGAAATTAACTTTATTTCACCTTGTAAGAAAGGAAGAAAGAAAAACGTTTAATTAACATTAATTTATTTAAAATAGGCGTTCGTATTGTCAATGTTTACTTACCTAACGCAAATAAAAATAATACAACACAGTCGAATAGAAAAAATGATATCAAGGCCAATTTAATCATTTTCACCCGATTGCCGTCAGAAGGCTTGTTAATCGTAATTTTTGCATTCAGTTAATGCCTTCGTGGATTGTCTAGTATTTTTTATTACAAAACCTCGCTTAACAAAGCTGCATAGATTTTACGACGATTTTAAAACTATCGAAGTACCCATATTGTATTCAAAGTCAGCTTGTTATACGATGTATATTTTTCACTCTAACAGATATTGCCTCGCCTCTACAAAGCTTTGATAATGCTTTATTCATATTGCAACCTGTCTACGGCGCGTAGCTCCGTAGCACCGGCGTCGTAGCGCCGGCGTCGTAGTACCTTTATTGCCTACGACGGCTACGACACAAAGAAACCGCGCTACGCGACGCGATACCGCTACAGGCTTTTCAGCGATGCAAGGAAATTTAAAGTTTGGATGCGGTGTATTTGTTATTTATACTACAGTAGCCCGAGCACGAATATTGGAGTCATGCGTTACGTTTTCGTATCGCCTTTACTATTCGATTACGTTTACTTTACTTTAACGCAAGCTGTCGGTAGCACGAATCTCTAAATCTGACTCACGTTAACGTATCGAGTACACGCTACGATAGTTAAATAAAGCTACGAATCTACTGGATAGGTACGTTCGGATACCTCACTGAGCGAAGTCAATTACTAAGAATCATTTTAAATAAGTTAGAAATACAGGAAACGGCTTGAATATTACAGAAATCTGTGTAATTTGTATATTTATTTATGAAATTATACGAAAAATATATATACAGTAAGAAAATAATTAAATATGTTAATATAATAATCATTGGGACGAAAGAGTTGAAATTTTCGAACGTTGTATTTTGACACTTGTACTCTTGTACTCAAAATATAAATAAAGTTCGAACGGAATTTATTAGTTGTCGTTATTTAGATAGTAAATAAAAAGTAAAAGTGAATAATTTGTATTGGAAAATGAAACCAAGAAACATTTTCTCGCAGTTGGCCATAATGGCAGATTTCATGGAGAGGTAAGCTGTTAAATTAATTCTTACAACTATGATAGAACTACAATCAAGGACTAGCTCCTAATCTTCTAATTAATTAAATATTTGTTGATACGTTCATACTTTACAACATAGAAATTGATGTAAGTAAGTAGTTCATCAGTCTCTCAGTAAACATTCATTGTAATTTGAGTTTTATGAACGATACTTTAATTAACTTCCATTCTCGTCTAGTAACAAACAATAAATATAATAAAATAATAGAATGTACCAGCTGCTTCACTTATTGCACAGATCGTAAAAGCCAACCCCAGGCATGGACAAATTTCTCAGAAATCATGTCATAGGCAGTAATACTAGCCAATCTTAAATGCCATTGACACCTAATAATATGACTAATGTGGGTTTTCGCTACCTTTACTCTGTAAATGTTAAAAACGTGATTAATTTGCGGGTGGTAGGACCTTGTGCAAGGTCCGTCCGGATCGCTACCACCATTTTGCTCGCTAATCCTGCCGCTAAGCAGCAGTGCTTGCACTGTTGTGTTCCGGCGTGGAGAGCAAGACAGCCGGTGTAATTACTGGCATAAGAGGTATTCCAACTTAGCCCTCTGGGTTGGCAACGCATCTGCACTCTCTTTGTTGTTGCAGGTGTCTATAGGCCGTGGTGATCACTTACCATCAGGTGGCCCACTTGCGTGTTTGCCTTTCTATGTTGTATAAAAAAAAATATATATAAATGAATAAACTTTATTTCAGGTCCTCACGTGATTCCTACGGAGATAATGCTGTCACCTACATACAAGTTCAAAATTGTGTACTGTGAAGTGTAAAATATGCCCGGAGCATAAAGTTCATACTCAGTTAAATAGATGCGCACTCATTTTAGACGAAGAGGAAGAAAAGATTTTCTCTGTGAGGTGCGAAGACTGTGTAGCTTTACAGGGGGATGTAAACATGCCGTTGCATCACAGAAGTGAGGAACCTTCCTGCACTTTTGTTGAGTGAACGAAAAGACCTAAAATAATTACCTATGTAAAAAATGGAAAGCCTACAGGAAAATACAATCCCCAAGTGCAGCTTCAAATGTTTTTATCACAAAAGAAAAACTTATTATTGTGTAGCTGACCCAGACTATCCCAAAAATAAAAAAGTGAATATAATAAATGTATCATTCAACCTTGCATATGTTGAAGATTTAGTTAACCATAAGTTATTAAACTTTTGGAAAACAAATATATACCCTTTATTATATCATTATATATTATTATTATATCAAAGTGTAGAGTGAGTGTGCTTATGTGTAAATGAGTGTTTATTTAAATAAAAAACCTATTTGAAATTACATACTAGTTTTATTTTATTAAGGCATTGCTATTATCGGATGACCTCATACAGGTGAAAGGAAGGCGCTGGTTGCATGCTGCTTCCAACCGGTCACTTTGGAAATCCATGGAGGAGGCCTATGTTCAACAGTGGACTTCTTGTGGCTGACATGACGATGATGATGATGACTGCTATTATCTCCAGTCTTTGTTTTTTTTATCATGTATGGTCGTTCTGAGCTGCTGCATGTCCGTTTTCTTCTGTCTTCTGGACATTCAAATTTACTTCGAGTACCTACATCCTGGTTTCAAGAGCACTTCTGATACTTTTACCATAATATAGTATCATATTGATACTTGAGCGGTATAATTGAGCATATCTTTTGGTAACTAAAAAGAAACAAAAACCTAACCTCAAACAATATTTACAATAGTCAAATAAAATTCATCAGTTTTGTTATAATGATGTATTTCCTAAATTACATTTTGTTAAATACTTACATAGAAATGACCTTTACATAAATACATTCTTGAATATGTTGATAAACAATGTGCAACATTTTTCTTGCAAGTGTTTTTCCGTATTTCTTGTTTACTTGGGACAAATATAAATAATTTGTTTGGTGTTTAAATGCTTGTGCTTTCACACTGGGGCAGCATACAGTACTTGTAATACGAAGGATTAATAATTTTTAATCACAAAACATTTACAATCTCGATACACAAACAGAAGCCCGAGCAAGAATATTGGAGTCATACCTAAGTAACTTTTTAGTATCGACTACTCGATAACCTAACGTTTACTTTACTTTTACGAAAGCTATCGGTAGCACGAATCTTAAAACCTCACTCACGTTAGCTCGATACGTAAACGCGACGATCAAGCGACGATAGTCAAATAAAGTCATGAATCTACGAGCCAGGTATGTTCAGAAACCTAACACTAATCATAGTAAGTTACTATGGATCATTTTAAATATGTTAAAAATACAGGAAACAGCATGAATATTACGGAAACCTATGTAATTTGTATATTTATTTATACAATAAAAGGAAATGTTGAAATATGGCAAGAAAATAATAAATATGTTAATATTTAATCATTGGGCCGAAAGAGTTTAAATTTTCGAACGTTGTATTTTGACACTTGTACTTTAATTATAAAGATCGAACCGTTCGATCGAAATGTATCAGTTTTCATAATTTAAATTAAAGTAAGGATGAAAAGTGAATAATTTGTGTTGGAAAATGAAATCAAGAAACAGTTTCTCGCAGTTGGCAGATTTTATGGAGAGGTAAGCGGTTAAATTCATTCTTACAACTGATAGAACTACACTCAAGGACTAGGTCCTTATTAATTTAACATCCATTTTCATACTTTACAATATAGAAATTAATGTAGTTCCTTAGTCCCTCAGTAAACGTTAATTGTGATTTGGCTTTATTTTCCTAGACTTTCTACCTACGGATATCCATATTGTGAATATTTGTTTAAGACACGAAAATTTATCTAAATCCTCCCAGGGCTGCAGAGACGCCACTGGTGCACATCACCAAGTGTAGCTAGCTGACAGGCTAGGCTGTGACGAGACAGGCGATATCCGAACTGAAGAAAACAAGCAAAAGGTAAACACTATATGTATAGTAAATGCGCCCAACCTCTTTATAACGTACCACATATTAATGTCATAAAAAAACATAAATAAATAATATAATAATAATAAATAATAAATAAATAAATAATATAATAATAAATAATATAATAATATAATATTAATGTCATAAATATACCTACTTACTGTACAGTTCGATTAAAGTTTGAATGTCTGCATTACTTGACAAGGTCCTGTTTTATTTACACTGTTTTTTGAGTAAATATCTGTCCAGATATACCAGATTACCACCTTTTTAAGGATCTTATGCCTTAGTTTAATATGACAAAACGAATTGTAAAACCAGCCTTTTTATACTTTTCACTGTATTATTTAGTGATTTGACTGGTCAAATGTAAAAAGCTGGACAGGCGGAACACCATCTAACTTGCCTGAAGACATCTCCATAAAGCCTAATTATGCCCGGCTTTATCAGGATGCCTAGTACCATTAAATGTACTTGTTTGAATGTTTAATATAAATGTTTGTACCAGTGACATGGATGTTATATGTATTTAAGTATGTATCCACACCATATTTTTGTGTTGTTGTGTTAACTTTGACATATTGGTTAGTACACTCACAGAAGCACAGATTAGTTCAATTTGTGTACATCGTCCCAAGATATTTATTTATTACCAGAGATTACCCCTACATACAAACAAACTAACAAACAAAAAACACACAAAGTTTACCTCTTTATTATATTAGTGTAGATTGAGAATAATTATTGTGCATTTTACAAGTCTTTCGCTAAATCTCAATTTTGCTGCAGGGTGTTAGATTTTTGGGGTAAAATGTAGCTTATATACATCCTAAAAGAAGGACAAGTTATCTCCATCATGCTATAAATTATGGTTAACGGATTTGGATTCTTGGTCATTTAGAATCCTGTCGCATTGAGTTATTGTTGTGAGATGGCATTTTGTACTGCTGCAGCGCACACAGACAATAAGTACTCATCTAATTTGTTACCTTTCGTTTTTTTTCTTCTCAATTGTTTGTAAATTTGATTGTGTGTGCTTGCAGTAACAAATAAACGTTTTATCTGTCTACCTATCTGAAGAGTCAAAATTAAATTTATTGTGAAAAGAATCTCCGTAGTCAGAAATCAATTTAGTTGACTGTACCTATAATGGAAAAAACAAGGTTATAATTAATTTTTAATCATATTTTAATTACTTGCCATTCTTATATACAGATTGAAGAATGCCACCAGCTATGTCTGAAGACAACGACACACAGCCACCACAAATGGAGAAGCAAGACATCACTTGGTAAGCATTTTTAAAGTTGGATCGAGTGGCTTAGGTATGAAATTAAAATTTGTAGTCTTTACGTTTCTATATCCTAAGCACAAAACCACATTTCTGTCACCCTGCTGTCTGTCTGTGACTCACGCACGGGTCACTAGCTTGTGAACGGAATTTTGTATATTTTGTTTAAAATTTCTACTCAAAGCTGAATACTGATTTACAAATTAAATTTTATGCAGGGCATACTATGAAATATTATTATTTTATGTTACCCTAGCATTTACGGTCAGTCTCAGAAGTAGCTGAACATTTTAGTACCTTGTCGCTGTCAGTGATGTGACAAATTCGAGCAACTCTCATTTCATACGTTACTACGACAAGGTTCTTAAGTGTTTAGCTACTTCTGAGGCTGACGGTAATAGGGTGATCATTATCATTTTTAAAACTTGAAAGGTTTTATGAAATAACTAGCGGCTCGCCTCGGCTTTGCACGGGTACAATTTAAATTCAATGCACGTAAAAACTTTTTGAAAAAAAATCTCAAAATGAAACAGTGAAAACCATATCAAAATCCGTCGCGTTGTCTAGAAGGAGTAAGCGGCCGCAAATATGAGAACAGACATTTTATACTATGTAAAGATAATAAATTATTTCTATAAATTTTAGATGCAGATACATGGAACACTTCTGACTGCAGCCGCCGGACCGAGGAGACCGCCGCCGGGCCGAGCAGCCCGCCGCCAAACCGAGCAGGCCGCTGCCGGGCTGCGCCCGCCCCCCCCCCGCGCTGAGCGGCGCCGCGGGCCGCCGGCCGAGCAGGCCGCTGCCGGGCTGCGCCCGCCCCCCCCCCGCGCTGAGCGGCGCCGCGGGCCGCCGGCCGAGCAGGCCGCTGCCGGGCTGCGCCCGCCCCCCCCCCGCGCTGAGCGGCGCCGCGGGCCGCCGGCCGAGCAGGCCGCTGCCGGGCTGCGCCCGCCCCCCCCCGCGCTGAGCGGCGCCGCGGGCCGCCGGCCGAGCAGCCCGCCGTCGGACCGAGCAGCCCGGCTATGAGGCAGTGCCGGATTAAGCCAGCGCGGGGCCTGTAGCAAATTCTGTCAAGAGGCCCTTAGTTTGCTTTAGGTTCTCAAGTTTAGGGTATTAAATATTTTTTTATTGCGGTCAGACAGGCGTAGGAGCGCGGCGCCCGTAGCATTAGCTACTCTTGCTATGTGTCTAATCCGGCACTGTGAGAAGGAGACTGACTGCAGAAGAACAATTTTTAAGACCTGAGAAGAATGCGAGGGAGTCTCAGAGAGAGGGATTAAATGTTCGTCGTGCTGGAAAGAGCGAGGATTCGGCAGAGAGACATGGAGCTCCAGCTTTGAGTTCGATCGATGGCTTGAATTAATGAAAGAGGCGATGTATGTTATTACGAGTTTCTTAGATGTGAATAATTGAGATTATGAATGAACGCAAAATGTAAGTCTGTATGTGAGATGAGCGCTCAGGTTAGATCGCGAGTAGATTAGAATTAGCATGATGACTAGTAAAGAAGAAAAATTGTATTTTTAGTTATTGTCTACTATCACTATTGGGTGAAATATCGCCCCATGCAAACACTATACAAAATTATATATGTAGTTATTTTAAATGAAAAAAAACAACGAATAAATATAAAATAACAAAGCCTTTATTTATTTACAAACATAGGTGCTCCTTTTAACTTACCTACCCCTTACTTCTAAACCACATAACGGATTTTGATATGGTTATCACTCTCATTTAGACCTTTTTTAAGGAAGGTTTTTAAGTAATAAATAAGATTAACCTTATCCATACAAGTTTGCCAACCTCTCTTAACTACATAACGTAACTTATGTTTCGTCTCTTTCATTCGAGGGCAATTGTGAAGACAACACACGTTTATGAATCAGGGGGTTAGTTTTTGTAGTGGTAGAAGCGCACTGTGAAGCCAGTATTTATTTGCAGTACGAATAAACGGGTTCGACCAGGGTAGTACCACACTCGCAGTACATCAGCGTGATGTAGTAGCTTGCTACTGCGTTTCGTACAGTGGGTGATCGATCCGGAGGCCTAAGGGCTTACAACACATTAGTGGTTCTCTTGTGTCCCGCACTGCCTACCTAATAAATAAATAATATTGCATAAAACAAAAAATAAAAACGGAAATCACAATCTTTAATAATAAATTAATAATTAAGCAATTATTTTACAATTAAGATAGTGCCTATTAGTTAGTAAAATAAATTAACTACATGGAGTCCTTACAATTTTTACATATTCAATGAGTGAAAGTGTTTTCTACAATAGTAAGCAGGAGTTAATGTTTAACACCTTTATTTGGAAGTGTGATTCATCTATACAGACACAAACACCCGATATTCCATATTTTGCGTAAAATATGATAAGATAATATTGATATTAAGACAAGCAATAAGTAGTACCAATAATAATGGTAGAATAAACTAAGAAAATTAAATCTATAATATATGAGTTAAAGTTAAATGAAATCTTCAGCAGTGTACTCAATGGTACTTAGTAATTTAGATGAGAAATATATTTTTTAGGAAAAAAAGTGCGCTCGAGATGGGCAACTGTTGATGTTTTTACCGCAAAAGATAATATTTGTACTGAACACAGTTTACAAATAATTAATCTTAAGAGGAGTGTGAACCCAGCGCTGTCCATACAAACTGCGATAACGTTTTCCACCCTCTAAACCTTAACCTATAGCCAGGATTTTTTTGTATGTTATTATTATGCCCTAGAACTAGGTTTGTATGTTTTGATTTTTTAAATATTCTTAAAAGTTTCAAAAATATTAACGCATTTGTGTTTTGTATAAAACACCAAACCAAATATTGCAATATTGTCAGCACCAATGCAAATATTGTCTAATCTATGAAGAATATTGAAAAAATCAAAACATACAAACCAAGTTCTAAGGCATTATGACAACATACCAAAAACCATTGCCATAGGTTAGGGTTTAGACGGTGGGAACTATTATCACTGTTTGTATGGGGAGCGCTTTTTTGGCTAGGGTTCACACTCCTCTTAAGACAACTTGGAACACTTTTCCTTGCTTAATCAAATCCCTTTCTGCCCTTGTATTAGGGAACTTTATGAAAGTTTCAGCAATGGGTGATCTGCAGAGAACATCCATCACTTCTCTAACATTTTCTGACACTAGTAACGCTAATGTGATTGTTAGCCTTTAAGGTATTTATCTATGGGCCTATGCAGCTTGAAATATTCTATTCTATTCTATTATATTCCTGCCCACATTGTTCTGGTATGAGCTAGTAGCCAAGAACGACAAGGCACATAAAACCCAATATGAAGACAAATAACATAAAATAATTTGTTTCAATATTCATACCTTATTCAAATTGAAAACTAGGTACCTATTAAATAAAATACCTTGAGAATTCTATTAATCGACTTTAAACTTGTTTCTTTGCGGAGTTCTTCGCACAGGAACGCAAATGCCTCTTTATTTGCATCTGACAAAATGCAATTTCACTGGCATCTGATATATCCAGAGGATGTGTTGTTTTTCTCATCGTAACTCGGTGACTCATTCCCCTTTAAAGAAAGATACCTATTTATAAATGTAATTTAATTATTTTACTTTCAAAAAAATAAAAAGTAGAAGTAATGTTCTTAGATTAGTTACCTCGTTTCTCGTTCTTCATTTCTGGATTATTTGATTAAACCCAGGTAAAATAATAGCGCAAGGCACTAGTATGCGAATTTTTACGCAATCTTATGATTTTTTCCGGTGATATTTTGAAAGAATAACACCAAAAACTAACCGCAACTTGTTCTCGCAAATTGTGTCACCATCAAAAGTACAGTGAGAAAGTTTGCGTGTTTCTCGATAGCCAGCCTTCGTAAGTTTACTTTACCTTACGTCAAAAAAATATTCGTGCTACCACTTTTTGACAAATACTTTACGCAAACTTCACGTTTACTACTCGATGACGATACGAAAGTGAATGTCAAAGTTAGTGCTATCAAATTTTAGTTCCAAAAACGCCCATGGGGGCGCTGCTCCAAACCTCATACAAATGTTCTCGATGGCGATACGTTAACGTAACTACTCGATAGAAGGAAAAAATATTCGTGCTACCACTTCCATACATTCTGTGACGAATACTTCACGCAAACTTCACGTTTACTATTCGATGACGATACGAAAGTGAACTTCAAAGTTCGTGCTACCAAATTTTAGTTCTAATTACGCCCACGGGGGCGCTGCTCCAATCTTCATACAAATCTTCTCGATGGCGATACGATAACGTAACTACTCGATAGAAGGAAAATATTCGTGCTCGAGCTACAGTAGCTCGAGCTACAGTATGTAAAAATTGTAAGGACTCCATGTAGTTAATTTATTTTACTAACTAATAGGCACTATCTTAATTGTAAAATAATTGCTTAATTATTAATTTATTATTAAAGATTGTGATTTCCGTTTTTATTTTTTGTTTTATGCAATATTATTTATTTATTAGGTAGGCAGTGCGGGACACAAGAGAACCACTAATGTGTTGTAAGCCCTTAGGCCTCCGGATCGATCACCCACTGTACGAAACGCAGTAGCAAGCTACTACATCACGCTGATGTACTGCGAGTGTGGTACTACCCTGGTCGAACCCGTTTATTCGTACTGCAAATAAATACTGGCTTCACAGTGCGCTTCTACCACTACAAAAACTAACCCCCTGATTCATAAACGTGTGTTGTCTTCACAATTGCCCTCGAATGAAAGAGACGAAACATAAGTTACGTTATGTAGTTAAGAGAGGTTGGCAAACTTGTATGGATAAGGTTAATCTTATTTATTACTTAAAAACCTTCCTTAAAAAAGGTCTAAATGAGAGTGATAACCATATCAAAATCCGTTATGTGGTTTAGAAGTAAGGGGTAGGTAAGTTAAAAGGAGCACCTATGTTTGTAAATAAATAAAGGCTTTGTTATTTTATATTTATTCGTTGTTTTTTTTCATTTAAAATAACTACATATATAATTTTGTATAGTGTTTGCATGGGGCGATATTTCACCCAATAGTGATAGTAGACAATAACTAAAAATACAATTTTTCTTCTTTACTAGTCATCATGCTAATTCTAATCTACTCGCGATCTAACCTGAGCGCTCATCTCACATACAGACTTACATTTTGCGTTCATTCATAATCTCAATTATTCACATCTAAGAAACTCGTAATAACATACATCGCCTCTTTCATTAATTCAAGCCATCGATCGAACTCAAAGCTGGAGCTCCATGTCTCTCTGCCGAATCCTCGCTCTTTCCAGCACGACGAACATTTAATCCCTCTCTCTGAGACTCCCTCGCATTCTTCTCAGGTCTTAAAAATTGTTCTTCTGCAGTCAGTCTCCTTCTCACAGTGCCGGATTAGACACATAGCAAGAGTAGCTAATGCTACGGGCGCCGCGCTCCTACGCCTGTCTGACCGCAATAAAAAAATATTTAATACCCTAAACTTGAGAACCTAAAGCAAACTAAGGGCCTCTTGACAGAATTTGCTACAGGCCCCGCGCTGGCTTAATCCGGCACTGCCTCATAGCCGGGCTGCTCGGTCCGACGGCGGGCTGCTCGGCCCGGCGGCCCGAGCCGCCGCCCAGCGCGGGGGGGGGGGGGGGCGCAGCCCGGCAGCGGCCTGCTCGGCCGGCGGCCCGCGGCGCCGCTCAGCGCGGGGGGGGGGCGGGCGCAGCCCGGCAGCGGCCTGCTCGGCCGGCGGCCCGCGGCGCCGCTCAGCGCGGGGGGGGGGCGGGCGCAGCCCGGCAGCGGCCTGCTCGGCCGGCGGCCCGCGGCGCCGCTCAGCGCGGGGGGGGGGCGGGCGCAGCCCGGCAGCGGCCTGCTCGGTTTGGCGGCGGGCTGCTCGGCCCGGCGGCGGTCTCCTCGGTCCGGCGGCTGCAGTCAGAAGTGTTCCATGTATCTGCATCTAAAATTTATAGAAATAATTTATTATCTTTACATAGTATAAAATGTCTGTTCTCATATTTGCGGCCGCTTACTCCTTCTAGACAACGCGACGGATTTTGATATGGTTTTCACTGTTTCATTTTGAGATTTTTTTTCAAAAAGTTTTTACGTGCATTGAATTTAAATTGTACCCGTGCAAAGCCGAGGCGAGCCGCTAGTTATTTCATAAAACCTTTCAAGTTTTAAAAATGATAATGATCACCCTATTACCGTCAGCCTCAGAAGTAGCTAAACACTTAAGAACCTTGTCGTAGTAACGTATGAAATGAGAGTTGCTCGAATTTGTCACATCACTGACAGCGACAAGGTACTAAAATGTTCAGCTACTTCTGAGACTGACCGTAAATGCTAGGGTAACATAAAATAATAATATTTCATAGTATGCCCTGCATAAAATTTAATTTGTAAATCAGTATTCAGCTTTGAGTAGAAATTTTAAACAAAATATACAAAATTCCGTTCACAAGCTAGTGACCCGTGCGTGAGTCACAGACAGACAGCAGGGTGACAGAAATGTGGTTTTGTGCTTAGGATATAGAAACGTAAAGACTACAAATTTTAATTTCATACCTAAGCCACTCGATCCAACTTTAAAAATGCTTACCAAGTGATGTCTTGCTTCTCCATTTGTGGTGGCTGTGTGTCGTTGTCTTCAGACATAGCTGGTGGCATTCTTCAATCTGTATATAAGAATGGCAAGTAATTAAAATATGATTAAAAATTAATTATAACCTTGTTTTTTCCATTATAGGTACAGTCAACTAAATTGATTTCTGACTACGGAGATTCTTTTCACAATAAATTTAATTTTGACTCTTCAGATAGGTAGACAGATAAAACGTTTATTTGTTACTGCAAGCACACACAATCAAATTTACAAACAATTGAGAAGAAAAAAAACGAAAGGTAACAAATTAGATGAGTACTTATTGTCTGTGTGCGCTGCAGCAGTACAAAATGCCATCTCACAACAATAACTCAATGCGACAGGATTCTAAATGACCAAGAATCCAAATCCGTTAACCATAATTTATAGCATGATGGAGATAACTTGTCCTTCTTTTAGGATGTATATAAGCTACATTTTACCCCAAAAATCTAACACCCTGCAGCAAAATTGAGATTTAGCGAAAGACTTGTAAAATGCACAATAATTATTCTCAATCTACACTAATATAATAAAGAGGTAAACTTTGTGTGTTTTTTGTTTGTTAGTTTGTTTGTATGTAGGGGTAATCTCTGGTAATAAATAAATATCTTGGGACGATGTACACAAATTGAACTAATCTGTGCTTCTGTGAGTGTACTAACCAATATGTCAAAGTTAACACAACAACACAAAAATATGGTGTGGATACATACTTAAATACATATAACATCCATGTCACTGGTACAAACATTTATATTAAACATTCAAACAAGTACATTTAATGGTACTAGGCATCCTGATAAAGCCGGGCATAATTAGGCTTTATGGAGATGTCTTCAGGCAAGTTAGATGGTGTTCCGCCTGTCCAGCTTTTTACATTTGACCAGTCAAATCACTAAATAATACAGTGAAAAGTATAAAAAGGCTGGTTTTACAATTCGTTTTGTCATATTAAACTAAGGCATAAGATCCTTAAAAAGGTGGTAATCTGGTATATCTGGACAGATATTTACTCAAAAAACAGTGTAAATAAAACAGGACCTTGTCAAGTAATGCAGACATTCAAACTTTAATCGAACTGTACAGTAAGTAGGTATATTTATGACATTAATATTATATTATTATATTATTTATTATTATATTATTTATTTATTTATTATTTATTATTATTATATTATTTATTTATGTTTTTTTATGACATTAATATGTGGTACGTTATAAAGAGGTTGGGCGCATTTACTATACATATAGTGTTTACCTTTTGCTTGTTTTCTTCAGTTCGGATATCGCCTGTCTCGTCACAGCCTAGCCTGTCAGCTAGCTACACTTGGTGATGTGCACCAGTGGCGTCTCTGCAGCCCTGGGAGGATTTAGATAAATTTTCGTGTCTTAAACAAATATTCACAATATGGATATCCGTAGGTAGAAAGTCTAGGAAAATAAAGCCAAATCACAATTAACGTTTACTGAGGGACTAAGGAACTACATTAATTTCTATATTGTAAAGTATGAAAATGGATGTTAAATTAATAAGGACCTAGTCCTTGAGTGTAGTTCTATCAGTTGTAAGAATGAATTTAACCGCTTACCTCTCCATAAAATCTGCCAACTGCGAGAAACTGTTTCTTGATTTCATTTTCCAACACAAATTATTCACTTTTCATCCTTACTTTAATTTAAATTATGAAAACTGATACATTTCGATCGAACGGTTCGATCTTTATAATTAAAGTACAAGTGTCAAAATACAACGTTCGAAAATTTAAACTCTTTCGGCCCAATGATTAAATATTAACATATTTATTATTTTCTTGCCATATTTCAACATTTCCTTTTATTGTATAAATAAATATACAAATTACATAGGTTTCCGTAATATTCATGCTGTTTCCTGTATTTTTAACATATTTAAAATGATCCATAGTAACTTACTATGATTAGTGTTAGGTTTCTGAACATACCTGGCTCGTAGATTCATGACTTTATTTGACTATCGTCGCTTGATCGTCGCGTTTACGTATCGAGCTAACGTGAGTGAGGTTTTAAGATTCGTGCTACCGATAGCTTTCGTAAAAGTAAAGTAAACGTTAGGTTATCGAGTAGTCGATACTAAAAAGTTACTTAGGTATGACTCCAATATTCTTGCTCGGGCTTCTGTTTGTGTATCGAGATTGTAAATGTTTTGTGATTAAAAATTATTAATCCTTCGTATTACAAGTACTGTATGCTGCCCCAGTGTGAAAGCACAAGCATTTAAACACCAAACAAATTATTTATATTTGTCCCAAGTAAACAAGAAATACGGAAAAACACTTGCAAGAAAAATGTTGCACATTGTTTATCAACATATTCAAGAATGTATTTATGTAAAGGTCATTTCTATGTAAGTATTTAACAAAATGTAATTTAGGAAATACATCATTATAACAAAACTGATGAATTTTATTTGACTATTGTAAATATTGTTTGAGGTTAGGTTTTTGTTTCTTTTTAGTTACCAAAAGATATGCTCAATTATACCGCTCAAGTATCAATATGATACTATATTATGGTAAAAGTATCAGAAGTGCTCTTGAAACCAGGATGTAGGTACTCGAAGTAAATTTGAATGTCCAGAAGACAGAAGAAAACGGACATGCAGCAGCTCAGAACGACCATACATGATAAAAAAAACAAAGACTGGAGATAATAGCAGTCATCATCATCATCGTCATGTCAGCCACAAGAAGTCCACTGTTGAACATAGGCCTCCTCCATGGATTTCCAAAGTGACCGGTTGGAAGCAGCATGCAACCAGCGCCTTCCTTTCACCTGTATGAGGTCATCCGATAATAGCAATGCCTTAATAAAATAAAACTAGTATGTAATTTCAAATAGGTTTTTTATTTAAATAAACACTCATTTACACATAAGCACACTCACTCTACACTTTGATATAATAATAATATATAATGATATAATAAAGGGTATATATTTGTTTTCCAAAAGTTTAATAACTTATGGTTAACTAAATCTTCAACATATGCAAGGTTGAATGATACATTTATTATATTCACTTTTTTATTTTTGGGATAGTCTGGGTCAGCTACACAATAATAAGTTTTTCTTTTGTGATAAAAACATTTGAAGCTGCACTTGGGGATTGTATTTTCCTGTAGGCTTTCCATTTTTTACATAGGTAATTATTTTAGGTCTTTTCGTTCACTCAACAAAAGTGCAGGAAGGTTCCTCACTTCTGTGATGCAACGGCATGTTTACATCCCCCTGTAAAGCTACACAGTCTTCGCACCTCACAGAGAAAATCTTTTCTTCCTCTTCGTCTAAAATGAGTGCGCATCTATTTAACTGAGTATGAACTTTATGCTCCGGGCATATTTTACACTTCACAGTACACAATTTTGAACTTGTATGTAGGTGACAGCATTATCTCCGTAGGAATCACGTGAGGACCTGAAATAAAGTTTATTCATTTATATATATTTTTTTTTATACAACATAGAAAGGCAAACACGCAAGTGGGCCACCTGATGGTAAGTGATCACCACGGCCTATAGACACCTGCAACAACAAAGAGAGTGCAGATGCGTTGCCAACCCAGAGGGCTAAGTTGGAATACCTCTTATGCCAGTAATTACACCGGCTGTCTTGCTCTCCACGCCGGAACACAACAGTGCAAGCACTGCTGCTTAGCGGCAGGATTAGCGAGCAAAATGGTGGTAGCGATCCGGACGGACCTTGCACAAGGTCCTACCACCCGCAAATTAATCACGTTTTTAACATTTACAGAGTAAAGGTAGCGAAAACCCACATTAGTCATATTATTAGGTGTCAATGGCATTTAAGATTGGCTAGTATTACTGCCTATGACATGATTTCTGAGAAATTTGTCCATGCCTGGGGTTGGCTTTTACGATCTGTGCAATAAGTGAAGCAGCTGGTACATTCTATTATTTTATTATATTTATTGTTTGTTACTAGACGAGAATGGAAGTTAATTAAAGTATCGTTCATAAAACTCAAATTACAATGAATGTTTACTGAGAGACTGATGAACTACTTACTTACATCAATTTCTATGTTGTAAAGTATGAACGTATCAACAAATATTTAATTAATTAGAAGATTAGGAGCTAGTCCTTGATTGTAGTTCTATCATAGTTGTAAGAATTAAT
Source organism: Ditula angustiorana (assembly GCA_963691745.1). Lineage (NCBI taxonomy): Eukaryota > Metazoa > Arthropoda > Insecta > Lepidoptera > Tortricidae > Ditula > Ditula angustiorana. The sequence goes on along the minus strand of OY829486.1, from coordinate 10,156,314 downwards.
TTAACAGCTTACCTCTCCATGAAATCTGCCATTATGGCCAACTGCGAGAAAATGTTTCTTGGTTTCATTTTCCAATACAAATTATTCACTTTTACTTTTTATTTACTATCTAAATAACGACAACTAATAAATTCCGTTCGAACTTTATTTATATTTTGAGTACAAGAGTACAAGTGTCAAAATACAACGTTCGAAAATTTCAACTCTTTCGTCCCAATGATTATTATATTAACATATTTAATTATTTTCTTACTGTATATATATTTTTCGTATAATTTCATAAATAATAAACATAGATATATTTAGACAGTACAATAACACAAACAGAATTAAAACTATTGCTAACACTAACTTAACCTAAAAAAAAACCCCACTCCGCATCGCACCTGGCTCAAACGCGCCCATCACGCTTGCCGCGTTGCCACGCTGTATAGCCAGCGAGATTTGCTGAACCAGGTACGACCCGGAGCGAGGGTCGCGTTTCATAAATAAATATACAAATTACACAGATTTCTGTAATATTCAAGCCGTTTCCTGTATTTCTAACTTATTTAAAATGATTCTTAGTAATTGACTTCGCTCAGTGAGGTATCCGAACGTACCTATCCAGTAGATTCGTAGCTTTATTTAACTATCGTAGCGTGTACTCGATACGTTAACGTGAGTCAGATTTAGAGATTCGTGCTACCGACAGCTTGCGTTAAAGTAAAGTAAACGTAATCGAATAGTAAAGGCGATACGAAAACGTAACGCATGACTCCAATATTCGTGCTCGGGCTACAGAAAGGATTTAAGATAAATATTTTAGGTAACACGCTCAACCATGTCTTTCAGATAAGTGTACTTAACAATTAATATTATAATATTTATAATACGTGTAACATTGAATGTTAAGTCCCCGGGTGTCAAATTATCTTTGTAACTAATTTCATCCAAATCGGTTCAGCCATTTAAGTGTGACAGCCGAACAGACCGACAGACATACTTTTGCATTTATGTTATTTAGTTACGGGTTCTATTCCTATGTGACAAGTTGTATCTGAGTCGTGAACATTTATATGGGTTTAAGTATCTATGAAATATGTATATACGTTGTCCAGTATCCATTAGTATTAGTATTGCGTTTGGGATTAGTTCAATAGACGTAAATTGCCCCAGTCAAGGTATCTATTTATTTATTTCATTAAATGAAGTATAGTTATATGACCCAGTTGTTCGTTTGCCTTTCTATTTAATATAAAACTAGCACTCAGTGTAGTTTAGTAACCAGTGTATGTACGGCCGCCATCTTCTTGTAAACCAAGCGACGGATTTTGACACGGTTTTCACTGTCATTCAGAAATTTTTATACAGAGGGTTTTTATGTACATTACATTTCGATTGTACCCGTTCGAAGCCGGGGCAGGTTGCTAGTGAAAAGTAGGGAATACAATTACCGGTTGAATTTGATTACCGGTAAATTACCGACCTGTGAAAGTCAAAACCGGTTAACCGGTATTTTTACCGGTAATTATTATTTTTAGATTTTTCTAGAGAAAAACGTAAATTTGTTGTTTTCTGATTCACTTTTTTACAGATAAAGAAGAAATATGAGGTTATACCGCATCTACTAGTTCGTTCCTCGCGGCCGAGCTGACGAGATGTAAAGACGTTTCGGCATTGTGTTCACGATACCGGTTTATTATCGCAGATAAAATGAAATGTACAGCGCATTGTGTTGAAAAAAGGTATTCTACTCGTAAATATTACTGTCGCTTCCAAGTAACGGATCCGAGAATGAATCAACCAACTTCTAATTAGTTAAATCGTTCGCGATTTTTACACATATAAATATATTGTAAGACGGGTTCTTAAATGGACACCTGAATTGTCAAAATGGTCTCCTTTCCTTAATAATTTCTTTGAAAAGATAAAAACTGACCCACCCCAGCCGAGATTTTGGCCGTTAAAAAGGTGTTCATGCTAGGTTTCATATCTTACAACTCCCAGTTTAAAATTATTCTCAACTAATTTTGTATTCAGTTCTAGTACTATATGGTATTTAAGTACACTTCTTTAGCTGAAACATAGCCAGGACGGCTTAGTGGTCTACAGTTTGAGAAACAATGCTTTAATTGAGGTGAATCGCTTTCATTCGAGGTGGGAACTTCAAAATTCTTACTTTTTTTAAGAGATTTGATGTGTGAACATCGGTTAGAACATAAAATTTTACAGTATGTGAAACTAGTAGCTCCTCAAATACAAAACACAACGGCGTAAGAAACAGTGTTTTATTGTCGCAAAACTATAGTTACTCGTATAAAACTTTACACTATAATATTTACTGCAAACTATTATTCTACACACCAAAATTTCTCGTAGCGCATTTATTAACAAATCAAACATTTTGAACTTCGAATCTCAAACGAAGCTATTCGTCTTAAACAATCAAAATCTTTCTGTGTCAAAATACTGACAGATAACAAATTACATGACAACTTCGGTATAAAAACTACATTAGTGACAGTTACCAATTGGTTTTGCAAAAAGAGTTTTACATTACCACGACCTGCAGTAAAAAGTTTTTCACCATTCGCTACGCTTATTTCCTTAGGCGTATCGCACACAAAGTCATGCAAAATGTTTTTATTGTTCGTCATGTGACAAGTCGCACCACTATCGACGTACCACACATCTTATTAAAAAAGTAAAGGTTACTAAGGCAACTAGAACCTATGTTGATTATGTCACTCTGTCAATCAAAGAAAATTCGTATGATTGTATTGCTAAATGTTTATTCTGTGTTTATTAAAGTTAATTTGTTTCCTAAACGCTATCTTCTAATCCTTCAGTCCACCGCAAACTCCAAGTGGTTATGGGCCCAGTCCCTGAAGTAAATTAGAAAAGATGGAGCTTACGAAAATTCAAATTGTGAAACTTGACGGCCACAATTGGGTTTCATGGAAGTACCGGATGACGGCCTTGTTGAGAGGTATGGACGGACTCATGGATATTGTGGACGGCAGAACACAAAAGCCGGCACCACCCGCAGAAGGGAGCGGTGACGCTGCGATGGAATTATTTAAGATACATCTACGAGATTTTGTGAAGTTAGAGAGTACAGCCTTACTCTTGATAACTAATAATGTGACAGATGAGACACTCGGCAAAGTAATAAGATTGTCTACTCCGAAAGAAGTTTGGGAGGAGCTTCATAGATTATATGAGGGACCTAATGAGGGACGACTCTACGATCTATGTCTGGACTTCTTCAAGCTCAAGAGGGATCCGTCAGATGACATGTCGACTCATGTATCGAAATTAAAGAATCTGTGGCACAGTCTAAAGGAAGAGTTACTAAAAGAAGAAAAGGTTGAACTGCCTGAGGTTCTTCTGATTTGTAAAATTTTAGACACCTTGCCGGAAACTTTTTTCTCCTTCAAGTCGAGTTGGCTGTTAATGTCCAAGAAGGATAGAACGGTAGATAATATTACAGGCCAGTTGTGTGCATATGAAAAAGCGCTTAGTGCAAAGATTGCTGACGGTGAGTCAAGTGAAACTGCGCTTTATGTGAAAGCAAACAAAAAGGTTGTTAAAGGATATGACCAAAAAGACCAAGCAACAAAGAAAAAATATAAATGTTTTATTTGTAAGGAACCTGGTCATCTCAAAAAGGATTGCCCGAAGGTTGGCAACAAGGAGAAGGAAAACAAATCTTACAGTTCTAACATGATGTTACTAACGGTGAACTCAACAGATTCTAGCTCTGATCGTGATGCCTGGTATGTAGATAACGGGGCTACACATCATGTCACTATGCGAGGAGATCTGTTTCAAGATTTTGAATATTTTGGAGAAGCTCACACAGTAACTACGGCAGATGGAAACATGATAAAGGCTATTGGAAAAGGCACAGTTCATGTGGAGGCCAATGTTAAAGATAAGATTGAGAACCTTTTTTTGAGAGATGTTTGGTATGTTCCCCAGATTAGCAAGAACCTTTTTTCGGTGCTAAGTTCACAGGATAAGAACCCAACAAGCCTATTTGAGTCACGGACTACATATTGCTCCATGAAGGTCAATGGCAAGATTGTTGTAACGGGAAAAAGGCAAAGGTATGGTGGTTTGTACAAGATTGATTGCAAAGCCGTACGCCCTGCTGTTTCTGTCAATTTAATTGAACATGAAGACAAGCTGCAACTATACCACGAGCGTATGGGGCATCAAGATAAGAAACATGTCAAAAGATTGATAGAGAAGGAGTTAGGAGTGAAGACGTCAAACAGTGGAGACCTATGCGAAGGTTGTATTTTTGGAAAAGCGCACCGGCAACCTTTTGGTGTTCGCGAAAAAGCTACGATACCTGGTGAACGCATACACTCTGATGTCTGTGGTCCCTTTCCTTCAAGTATTTCTGGATATCGATACTTCGTATTATTTAAGGATGAGTTTACACGGTACAGATATGTGTATTTCCTGAAAAAGAAATCCGACGTGTATGAAAAGCTGAAACTAATGCTGTCTGAAGCTAGAAATGCTGGACATGTAGTCAAGGAGCTTTTAAGCGATAACGGAGGCGAATACGATAACAAGAGAGTACGAGATCTACTTGAACAAAGTGGTATAAAGCAAAGGCTCGTTATGCCGTACACCCCTGAACAAAATGGCTGTAGCGAGAGAGATAACCGCACTATAGTCGAATCTGCTAGAGCGATGATGCATGCGCATGAAGAGATACCTCAGAATTTGTGGGCTGAGATGGTAAACACTGCTGTTTATATTCTGAACAGGACAGGACCAACTACAGTGGAGCACAAATCGCCTTATGAACTTTGGCTTAACAAAAAGCCTCAGATAAAGCACTTGAGGATAATCGGTTCTCTTTGCTATGCGCATATACCAAAGCAGAGGAGAAAGAAAATGCAAAAGAAGGCTACACGTTGCATTTTGATTGGTTACGACAATGATGACGGGTACAGGCTTTGGAACCGAGATAGAAATTCATTGGTAAGGTCAAGAGACGTTGTTTTCAATGAGAAAGCGCTAAGGACTTCAATGAATGAACCCTCAAGTTCTGAAACTGAAAACTGCGGTGAGATTGAAGTGGATATCTCAAGAAAATCCTCGACGCTTATTAAAGAGAAAAGTCCAATCTTGGTCAATAGAGAAAGGGTTGAAGACAAAGGCAATCCTGATATTCTTGATATTGACGTAAATGAGGAAAATCAAGGTGTCGATGAGGAATATCATGATGCTCGCAACATTATACCTGAACAGTCTATTGAATCGGGGGGGAATAATATCGATGACGATGACGATGTTGTTGATGAAGGTATTATGAATGATGGTGATGCTGTTCACGAAGATGTGTTCCCGGAACAGATGATACTTCGTGACCGTTCTTCGCTACGTCCTCCTGATCGATTCAAAGACTTTATCATGAACGCCATGATGGGATACAATGAACCAACATCACATAATGATGCAATTTTAAGCCCAGAGAAAAAGCTATGGAAGGAAGCTATGGACAGCGAAATAAACTCATTAAAGGAAAATGACACGTGGAAGCTCGTAAATTTACCGAAAGGCAGAAAAGCTATACCATGCAAGTGGCTATTTCGAGTAAAAATGAACGATGATGGCTCTGTAGATAAATATAAGGCGAGACTAGTCATTAAAGGTTTTCGCCAGAAAAAAGGAATTGACTATGAGCAGACATTTAGCCCGGTTACCAGAATGGGGACCGTTCGCTCTGTGCTCAGTGTAGCAGCAAGTGAAGGAATGACGATGCTCCAGTTTGATGTCTCGACTGCCTTTTTGTATGGATCTCTGGATGAAGAAATTTTTATGAAACAACCGGAAGGTTATAACGACGGTTCGGATCGAGTTTGTCTATTGCGAAAGAGTCTTTATGGGTTGAAGCAAGCACCTAGATGCTGGAACCGGTGTATTTTAGACTTCTTTAAAGAAATTGGTTTTGAAGCAAGTGAAGCAGATCCTTGTCTTTTGATAAGAAAAAGAGCACACGGAAAGGTCATAGTGGCTCTGTACGTCGATGACGGATTGGTAGCTGGATCCAGTCAAGCGCTCATAGACGAGCTGGTTGTCGAACTCAAGAGTCGGTTTAAGATAACGACGAAGTCTGCCTCTTACTTCCTAGGGATAGAGATAGAGAGCAGAGGAGATGGCATTAAAATATTCCAAACTTTATACATTCAGAAGGTTTTACGGAAATTTGGGATGGATACATGTAAACCGGTCTCAACACCGATTGTTAAAGAAAGTGTATCAAGCGAGAAAGTAGACATGAGCTATATGAAAAGTAATTACAGGCAAATCGTTGGAGCCTTAGCTTACTTAATGGTATGCACTAGACCGGACATTGCATATGCTGTCAGTATAGTCTCACGAAGTCTGGAAAAGCCAGAAGAAGCAGACTGTGTCCGACTGAAGCGCATAATGCGTTATTTGCAGTACACGCCAGATCTAGGTATTAAGTATGCAAAGAATTATAAGAAGGGCATTTTGGAATGCTACAGTGATGCGGATCATGCAGGTGATATTAGCACTGGAAGATCCACAAGCGGAGTGCTGTGTATGTATGCGGGAGGAGCGATCTCGTGGTTGAGTCAGAGACAGACAAGTGTCTCAATTTCAACTACAGAAGCTGAAATCGTCGCCGCTAGTGAAGCAGCTAGAGAATCTATATGGCTGTCTCGACTCATGAAAGATCTTGTTACGCTGAAGAAGATTCCATGCTTAAGAGTGGATAATGAAGCTGCAATAAGGCTTGCTGAAAATCCAGAGTTCCACCGAAGGACTAAGCACATTCGCGTCAGACACTTCTTTGTAAGAGAGTTGGTGACTAGCGGTGAACTGAATGTTGAAAAGGTGTCCAGTGAAGATCAGCTGGCAGATATTTTCACTAAGCCACTAGCAAGACCAAGAATCAGAAAGATATCAGAACTCATAGGTCTCTGTTGAGAGGAGATATTAAAAAAGTAAAGGTTACTAAGGCAACTAGAACCTATGTTGATTATGTCACTCTGTCAATCAAAGAAAATTCGTATGATTGTATTGCTAAATGTTTATTCTGTGTTTATTAAAGTTAATTTGTTTCCTAAACGCTATCTTCTAATCCTTCAGTCCACCGCAAACTCCAAGTCATCTGGATCCAGTTTCACCGTCAATGCCGATAGCATAGTCGACGTATCAGGAGCTTTATGAGTCTTCTCCGCACCCTGATAGCTGGAACTAGAAGGCTTGTCCTTACACGGCGCTTTCTTCCTGCAATCTTTAGCGTAGTGACCTACTTTTTTGCATCGAAAGCACTTAGGACGCTTTGCAGTCGAACTCGTTAGGGCGTTCTCTTCCGTGCCACCTTCATCACCTCGTCTCTGAGCTTCCTGTAGTAGTTTACTTTTCACCAGGTCACTTGAAAGAGACGTGCTGCTGTGCTCTAATGCCATTATGAGTGGGTCAAAGTCTTTGGAGAGCCCACTGAGCATTATTATTGCAATGAACTCGTCATCCAGAGGAGCATTAATGTCTTGCAGTTGTTGGGCTGTATGTAAAATTTTTGTGACATACGCCTCCATACTGTCAAACTGGTGTAGATTTAGGCCAAATAACGTTCTCAGTAAACCTAATCTTCTACCCAAACCTTTGTCCTCGAACGATTTCTGCAGATTCCTCCAGGCATCAAACGCAGTATTGCAATTCCTGACGACAGAATAAACAGTTGGCTGAACACTGAGACAAATTCGTGCTAGCGCTTTCTCCTGTTTCTTCTTGTCTTCGCAGTCCGGTTTTCCTGTTTTCAGATCTTCAACGACGCATTCAAATAGTTCTTCGTGTATGAGTATCATCTTCATTTGAAATTTCCAGGTGGTGTAGTTACTCACCCCGGAGAGTTTTTCAACTACTATTTGATTACTCATTTTCGCGAACTTATTTATTACGAGAATAATTTAATATCGTAATTATTTGCGTGTTTTTACATACGCTCTGCTACCATATTAGAGATTAAGGAAACACCATGGCACAAGCAATACATATATTGTAAAAGGGAAAGCAAAGAGTAACAGCGTTGCTAGGACACTACAGGCAATAGACCACAAAATAGAGTTTATAAAATACAGCAAGGTTTGCAACCTCTAACATACTGGCCAATGTTAGGTACTTTTTTTGAATCTTTATTTATTAACCTTTTGACCGCCATTGTCTAAAATTTAAGACACATAATATCCAGCTCATTTCGCCGCAGTCTTATATGTATTTAAGAGAATAGTTTTTGTATTTGACGCAATCATGTCAGATAAAAATGTAGACGGCGGTTAAAGGGTTAAAGGACTTCGTTAAAAACTGAACATGTCAGGACTCCAATTCTCGGTTCATGCGAGATGCATCTCACGTGCGAGATCCGTCAAAAAGTGACAGATTTCCAAGGGAATTGACAGTTGTTTTCGTGCGAGATGCATCTCGCATAAAACGAGAATAGCCCCGCAGCTCCGTTGCCCCGTTAGGTTCTTAAAAAGCAGTATAGTTCTAAACCTCGCTTAAACAGACTCTGATTACAAGCAACTATTAGGTTCATGTAAACTTAGAATTTGATTACTGGCTGTCTATACATAGATGCTTGTATTAGGGCTGTGTCTCTCGTCTGTCGACATCGATTTTTCGGCTCACCGCGGTTTTATTGCCAATATTCGAATGACGCATTCGCTTTCCGATGTTTTTTTAATATCCGTGTATTTGGATTCCGCGTCCCTTTGATACACAAAAAACAAAATAAAAACGGTCGAATCCGTTCCTAGTTTTCACTTGCTTTATTGGTTTTGGTTGGTTTTTAGCTAAAGTTTTTTATTCGGTTAATCGCTTTCTAAGGAATTGTTGGAATTTTTTAATCACTGTTTAACCATTGGTTTTTATTGTAGAGTGTGTGGTAAATAAACTAGTTAATGACTAATTGCAAAGGTGATAGAGTTAAAAATTATGAGTATATTATAAACGTAATTTTGTTTTTTTTTTTATGATTCATTAGACTTTTGTATTAAAATTAACATAAAATCCAAAATAATCTTAAAATCCGATCCATTGGAAATTTTTCATAATCCCACCAGACTTTTCTATTCTGTTGTAGTTATGAGTGAGTTTAAAACCTAGAAACCGTACAACATATTCAATACGCGAACAGATAAATGAAATATAAGATGGCAACCCTCAATAATAGGAATTAAATGTCACATTACCATATCACGAGTTTGAAGCGAGAGCGATACATCGGATTTGCGTGACAATAGCGCGCAGGGTGGTGACTAACTTAATCTAAAAGGGCGTAAGTGTGTATGAAATATACAGGGTATGTGCCTTTTTGTTTCGAGGAGAAAGCACAATAAATTCAGCGCTGTGTGTGTCTATTCAAACATAGGGTTGCCAGATATACGTTCCGTTAAAACAGTGTATTTGACACATGTAAGTATTTAGAGTATAGTCGACCAAGTAATTGCTAGACCACTTTTGAACTTTATCCCTTTGTAATACGGTCGAAAAGTGGTCAAGCAATTTCTTAGTCGACTATACAACCAATTTCTTGATTGCTTTCGGCTAGTTATCTTATTTCTTTCACACAAGCTCTCGTATTTAACAGCATATTGTATTTATTTAACACGAAGAACGCCGATATCTATTAGGCAAATGGGGTTTGCATTTTCTTATAAACAAACGGATTCGTTTTCACATAATATTTTCACTTCCTTATATAGGTATTTTTAATGTTTCAGGATTAATAGAAAATAATACTGTTTTTCTCGTGTATTTACTGTAGTTAATTCTTTAAATGTTAGTCCTTATGTTAGGTACTTACTATGGATGTACCGGGGCGATGCCGTTTTGTCGCCAAAAGAGTTTTTATTGTAATATTTCTTAATATGCATGTTAGTCTATAAGGAAATTATTGTATGAGACATACTGAAATAAAGTTTATTAATAATTATTATTATTAAACATTAATTTTATCACTACATATTGTTTCAGCAAATAATTTCCAAAAGCGTACTAAAACTGGCAACCCTATCTGTGTGTCTATTCAAACAGTTCATGTGAGCGCGGAACGGAATGGATCTTTGCAATGACGGGTGTAGGAATAGCCCCCTCGTCGCTGGTTTTTAATTTTGGAACGCGAATGGTTTAATGCTGTAACCAGCCAGTAAGTATTTGAAATTAAAAAACGAATAAAAAAAAGTGAAACCAGCCTGCATTTGCGACTAATGTTAAATTTAGTAATGTTATTAGATTTATAAGTACCAATTATTAGTAGGAGGAGGCTAGTTATTCGTTAGCAGTAGATGAGTAGAGAACAAAGATAAACCGGTTTTTAAAATGTAAAAACAGGAAAGACTCATACACTGTATTCTATAGTCACTATGATCCGTGCCTGATGGATTGATGGATTATATCAGGCTTTCTGTTGGCAGTGAGTTTACACAACAAAACGGCAAAACATTCCTACAGGCTACGAGCATAGTACGCAATGTCACAGCTATTTTCTCGTAGCTCGTAGCGCATGTAGATGAGAAAATAGCTACGAGTGCTACAATTTCGTAGCACCGTAGTTGAATAATGTCCCTTTCCGGCTCTTCGCCTTTTAACTACACCGAAAAATAGAAACCCAAATGGAACAACGGCGAGGAAATGGAACGACGAAAAGGGAAATGAACGTAACGAGAGATGGATATCTTTTATTAGTGGATTTTTCCGTGATTGTATGTACAGACCGGTAAAAAACGAGTCCAAGTTTTTTTTAAAGCTTGCTACGGGTTTTGTTGGTTTTATGAAAGTCTTCATAAGAAATATTGAGATATCATACACGATGGTAATATTTAAGAGTTGGTCAACGCATCTATGTACCTACATTTCTTAAGCTTAGCATAGCTTAAGATACCTAAACCAAAGAATAATCAAACGTATTGTACAGGAAATAGCAACTTTGTCAAGGGCCTTCCGTTGTTTCCCTAACTTTATTACATTATCAAAAGAATCTTTTAATAGATTTAGTATACTTTGCGGAGGTTTAATTCATGCATAGATCGTAACTCTTATAAAAATTTATAACAATTTACATTTCACAAACAAAGCTTTATCGTGTTCATTCAAAGTCAAAGTCAATATATCTTTATTCAGTTTAAGCTTACAGTAAATACGTATGAATGTCATAAAATTTACGACTGAGGAACAGAATAAAAAAAGAATTTCATTTTATTTGTATGTAACATATACTAACTCCCATTTGTTTCAATAAAAGTCATTTGTAAATACAGTGCAGGAATGTAAATAGGTAAATTAACTGTCTGTATTTACTGTCACCGAAACACGTTGTTAGTTCTAAAAAACGACTCACACGTTACGTTCTATTTAAATGCTTGTTTGTTCTAAAAAAGCAAAAAAAAACATTCTCGAAAGCAAATAAAAAATTCAATTATCCGACGGGTTTTAGCGGTAAATTCTTTGTACAGTGCAAATTTAACTTTACCGCCAGTAAACCCCGTTTGCTCAAATCCCGATCTTGCCACGTAGATTTAAGGAACGTTATGCGAGATATGATGGTTTTTGACGGGGGGGATAAGTTGGTAAAACGTCACACGGTAGAACGTTAATTTCCATATTAAAACCGTGACAAAGGAAGCAGATTCAAAATTCGCGCGCGACGGGCGGTCGAGCGCGAAGCGATGGAGGCGCTATTTTATTAAAATTCAATATTTACAAAATGATTCCGATTTGTTTTTTTTACAGAACCTTTGTAACAAAGCTCGTTAAATACAAAAAGAAATAAAATAACCAAAAATTCACAAACAGTCAACTAAAATAATCTAATTAGGTTTCTCCTTCTTCTTTTGCTGCCTCTCCAACTAGTGAAGGTTGGCTGTCAGCTGCCGCATGTATTCAATATTAGCTTTTATCAGTTTGTTCATTTCGCCATCCCGTGGGAACTATCAAAAGAAGAAATCATTAGGTACTAAGGGTCGTAGTTACATATAAATCGAACTCAAGGCCGAGTTTCATGGCAACATAATATGGAAGCGGAGCTTTTGTTCGATTTAAAACTATGATCCTAAGACAAGGGCGGGTGTGGGTGGGGGCCTTGTGTAAGGTCCGTCCGGATCGCTACCACCATCTTGCTCGCTAATCCAGCCCCTACGCAGCAGTGCTTGCATAGTTGTGTTCCAGTATGGAGAGCAAGACAGCCGGTGAAATTACTGGCAAATGAGGTATTCCATTTTAGCCCTCTGGGTTAGCAACGCATCTGCAATATCTATGATGAGGGCGGTGGTGATCTCTTACCATCAGGTGATCCATGGTGTATTTAAAAAAGGGCATCGGAAAAATCAACCGCCAGTAGCATCGCAATGGCTAAGTCCGCCCCTCTTTTCTAAGTCGTCTATGCTAACTTTCCTAAACACTCTGTCTATGCATCGTATGCCGCGCGAGAGAGAGGGCAACACCGCGCGAGGTGTCAAGCCTTGGATGAAGGACTAAAGCATGGATATAGCCTCAGTACTTGTCAAGTGTACATAGCCAAAGCTGTCAAAATGGTCACCTTTGTGTGCGTCAAGGTAGTAAGACCTGCAAATTAATAAGAAAAACGTAGAGTATACTACCTTAATGTAAACATTACCATAGCCAAAGGTGACCATTTTGTCTATTGGTCGTGTACAGGGTGTCAATTGAAGAGGAGTTTAGAGTATGTAGTCATCTCTTTTTGACACACTGCATTGCCATTTAAAGTAAAGAGATCAGATAATAAAATATCGCTTTCAATTTTAACACTCCTTCTATGCTGTACTATTTCTATGTGTCAAGCGCCTACGCCATCTTTTCGTTAGAAGAACTACTGTTCCTTTTCCTTTTGGCCGCGACCGCACGCGCCTATTTTAGTATCACGTGATTAATTTTGATTCTTTGTAAAATAACCAATTACAGCACAAAATTACAGTCCGCTTTCACTCATAGTCATATAAAGGATTAGTTTCCCACAACTCATAATGCCGTATCAACCCTTTCCAAACTTCAGCTTTCCAACAATATTGCGCGAGATACCGTCGGCTACGATAATCGCGTCAAAACGCACGTGAAGTGGAGGGGGAGGGGGGCAGACGAGGGGGGTAAGCCGAGCTTTAAAACGTACCACCGTAATAATACTTTTGAATCACGCAAAAAAGACTCCAAACGCAAAGTGTGACGGTTTTCTTATGCGCATGTTTGTTGTGGATTTTCTACCTTATCTGAGTGAAGGTGTATTTTTAAATCGTAAGGCGCTTAGTGGATGGAATGTTGACCACTTGTGATGGGTTTGGATTTGTGTGATGTTCTTTATGTCCCTTTCCCTCTTCACTCTTTTGCGGGTGGTACCTTGTGCAAGGTCCGTCCGAATCGCTACCACCATTTTGCGCGCTAATCCTGCCGCTAAGCAGCAATGCTTGCACTGTTGTGTTCCGGCGTGGAGAGCAAGACAGCCGGTGTATTTACTGGCACAAGAGGTATTCCATCTTAGCCCTCTGGGTTGGCAACGCATCTGCAATCTCTTCGGTGCTGCGGGTGTCTATAGGCGGTGGTGTACACTTACCATCAGGCGACCCACTTGCTTGTTTGCCTTCTTCCTAATTCATAAAAAACCTAAGTAGTATGAAAGTGACGCAATAGATTAGTCATGTCATGATTCTTCATGATAGAAGTATTAAAGTGGTCTGAGCTTCCGGTTCGACTGGATTAAAATCCTGTAAGGGTATTTTGTCAGTCTGTTCGTGAATATGCTTGACAAGAACCCGCGTGGCATAGGCCTTAGGTTTTAGTTTTAGGCCGACCTAAAAGATAAATGTTCGAACGAAGCATTTGGTTGCTGACAAAAAAAAATCTTTTTAAATATATGTATGTATACAAAATAGAAAACAGTTACGACATTTAATTTAATTTGACATATCATTATTCTTTATTTCTTATTGTTTTGATTGCTTTTGTTTAATTTTCATTTTGTTAAATTATTGCTTATATTGACAATTTTCTAGATGTATTTCTAGATATTTTAATTTTATTATTTTGTTTACCTTTTTGACGATCTTATTGTGAATTTGTTATGTTTGACATTCTAAATTTAATATAATTTCCAATAAGTAATAAATGCATTTAATCTAATCTAATATGAGATTTAAAAAGGGCTCTAAATGTCAGGAATTAAATTCCTTATATACAATACTAGCGACCTGCCCTGGTTTCGCACGGATACCAATTGTATATGTATAAAAATCTTACGAAAAAATCTCTAAATTACAGAAAAAACTGTATCAAAATCCTTTGCGTGGTTTTGAAGGAGTAAGCGTTCGAATGAAGACAGACAGCCGGATAGTGAATTTGTTTTTACATGTAAAGATACGCGATATAAGCTGTTCAGACTATTTTATTCCAAGGTCGCAACAACATAAGAAATATTTTTTGAGGTATACAAATAATTTTCTATAGGTAGGTACTTTTTCTCTATTCAAATTTTATGTACGATATTATTATTAGCCTAGAATAATAATTAAGTAATATTTGCTATCAATGCGGAAACTATAATTATTACTACATTATAGCACTTTGAATTGGTATCACGTTCCGGTATTGTCAGCCGTATATTATGTTACACCAGTACCATTACCATGAGTTACTACAGTCGATAGCGGTTAAATACGCTCCCATTTGTCAGTGAAAGAGTTAACCATGGTCGATACGGTATTTTTCGATGACATGTGTCAAATTTGTGACTCATGGTAACAATATTCTACGGCAACAGCTACAAAACGTTAGACACTGACGTTCAGATTTCGATAGGTAATTTACCGTTGGACTCATACTTATACTAGCGATCTTTAGTTATCTAAGTGAGCGCTAGAGGCGCTGTGCAATTTCCCATACGAATCGTTTTACGCTGTCGCTAGCGAGTATGGTTACGGCTAGGTGCACTGTACTCATGGTAAGGGTACAGGTTACACCATCTGAAACTAGAAAATGGAACCCAAGATGAAAAAGAAAGGGTCTAGTGATAACATGATTTGGTCAATGTTACGGTCAGATCAGGAGAAATATCATAGTGTAGAGGCTGTCAACTATTCTTTTTAAATAGGAAGGAAAACAAGCAAGTGGGTCACCTGATGGTAAGTAATCACCATCGCCTATAGACACCCTCAACACCAAGGAGATTGCAGATGCGTTGCCAACCTAGAGGGCTAAGATGGAATACTTCTATTTTGTTAAATTAGGACACGGCAGATCAAGGCCCCACCACATCAGGCGTCAGACAATGACATCTGCAAACCCCAACCAGCCATAGTAGCACGCTATCGTTTATCGGGCACATAAACGCTTTGGTCCCTCTCGCATACGCACACTAGTTAGAACGTGATAAATGCTTTATGTCATCGATAAAAGCTAGCTTGCTACGCCCCCAGCTAACCGGTTGACTAGCATTCTCGTTTTCAACTCTTCTTCGTAAAGAAACATGGTTCTAAAGCGACAATGGTAAGTGCATCTACTTAAATGAGTTTGTCAGGAATGGGCCTTTTTTCGGCCATGAAAAGTGTTTATTAAAGGCATTTTAATTAATTTATTTTTATTTTTACCTACCACCATTAATGACAAAATTAACAGAACAATAATTTTTGTAAAGTAATTCTTAATCATACTTAAATGTTATGGATTACTAGCTATGGACGAACGGGACTTTCTGACGCTGGTACAACACGACACGATACTAGGGAGACCCAACTTCGACTATCAGTTTAAACTACTGTTTATGAAATAAAATAATATTTTAATTTTCATTTAAAAGTATTGTTGTTCACATTTTTATGACGCCGACTGTACAACTCCGTGTAAGTTGTTAATAAATACGCGATAATTAATTGTGTGCGAAAGCTTAATTACCGCGTTCGAGCTGGATACACGCTCGTTAGTGGTAGTCGCGGCGTGGCGCGTCGCAGACGGAAAGGAACCAAGTAATAACTAATTTTATTAAAGTAATCAAGTAATATTAACAGCTAACCGAGTGGATAGGATACCTCGCGAGAAAAGAAAGCAAAGCAGACTTAAAAAGCTGGGAGGATATATTAATAGAAAAACGTGGTGGAGGTAAGTCAGGGATAGAGAAAAATTAAGAAAAGAGAAAAGGAAGCCTACGCTTAAAAAATACAACACAAAAATAAAATAAAATAAAAAAATATATTTATATAATATATTTAATTTCCTGGCTGCTGTTACGGAGACGGTCAATGGCCCATTAGTGCAAGAATGGGATGACTTCCACATGTCAGCGAGAGGAGATCGTTAGGATTTATTAATTGTTTTACTATATCAACACTATTTCTTTCTTTCTTTCGAAATAAACATTATTTTATTTATTACAACAAAGTTAATAAATACGTACCTATGTATTAGGTATAAAGTATTTAAAAATTAAAGTAAATAGATGCAAATGATATGAACATGATAAGAAAAAATATTAAGATTTAGGTAGATGATACATGTACAATATAGGTATTAAAATGAAACATAGCAATGCTATTTTAAGGTATAGAACTCCATTGTAACGTCGTACTATAGAATAATAGCTCACCCATTTTTATTTGTAACATCTTGTAAAACCATGGTTGCATTGAATGAATGAATAAAGAATAATAAGAAAATAAATAATAGTAAAAGTAAATAAACTAATAAGAAAATAATTTTAAATTAATCTAACCAGTCATAATAACGAGTATTGACAAGTCATACACCAATGATATAAACTACTAATTTGGTTCCGTCACGCATAACTGTTTCTAAGTAAGCGTAAAGAGATCCTTGTTGTCTGATTTTAACTGGTGAGCTGGTGTCACATCTTGTATTCAATCAAATATGATAAACTAGTGACTTGCCCCGGTTTTACGTGTACAATTAGAATGTAATGTACAGTCAAGGAAATTGAAACACGTACGGTGGTACCACCGTAGAACCTAGTCGAAGAGGCATACGCATGACATTTGTATGACATAGCCTGGCGTTTAACGTGTCGCGTCATTGCGATAGGGTTTTAAGGTGGTACGTGAATATATTTCTCCCACTGTACATAAAAGCCAGCGTTGTAGCTTACCCGGGATAGGCCATGACATCAAAATTTGTCGGGGAGCCCTTCTACCCGACTGCGGCGAAGCCCCAATGGAGGGTAATGATTTTATGGTTCTACAAGTCGGGGCCCCTGTAGCTCGGGGCCCCGTATCGTTGATACGGCTGATACTGCGGTAACTACGCCCAAGATAAAAGCCTTCTGTAAAATTTTTCAAAATTTAATTTAATTTAATTTATTTCATAGGACCAGGGGCGTAACTAGGGTGGGGCAGGCAGGGCATGTGCCCTGAGCGCCAAATAAGGGGGGGGGGGGGCGCAAAACAGAAATTTACTAACTACCTATTAAAAAAAATACAATCCAAATTCGTATACATGGCCAAATAAAAGTTTTTCGAGGATCATTTAATCCTTATTGTAGATACATTTATTCCTGACGGGGACATATTTGTGATATTTTGTTTGTTTTAGATACATTACATTACAAAATTAATAAAATAATAATAAAAAAATGATTCACAAAGGGAAAGGGGCGCAGTTTAGATGCGAGCCCTGGGCGCCATTTTACGTCGCTACGCCCCTGAATAGGACCTTCAACAATAAGGAAATGACAGTGAAAACCATATCAGTGCATCTAGCACGAATCTCCTCGATAGGCGTTAACTCGCTACGTAACTCACTGCGTCTCTCTCTTACTGGGCTGGTTAGAAAGAGATGCGCTGAGTTACGTAGCGAGTTAACGCGTATCGAGAAGATTCGTGCTAGGTGCACTGAATCCGTTGCGTGGTACAGAAAGAGTAAGCGGCCGAAGATTTGAGAACGGACAGGAATGAATAACGACTTTATTTTATACTAGCGAACGGGCGCGACTTCGTTCACGTAAAATTAGTAGTCTATGTACGTCAGGAATAGTGTACCTTTCTATCTGTGAAAGAGTTAACGAAATCGGTTCAGTAGTTCCAGAGATTACCCCTACATACAAACAAACAAAGTTTACCTCCTTATTATATTAGTGTAGACTAGGTATCTAAACCAAAAATGTACAGTCAACGAAATACATTCACGTACTACTGTAGAACCTAGTCGAAGACACATACACATGACATTTGTATGACATAGCCTGGCGTTTAACGCGTCGCGAATATTTCCCTTACTGTACATACGTGAAGATGTGTTCGATGTAAAATATAAATGCCTTTGATGCATTATCCGTGTAAAATGACAGCACTGGCAAACGGATAACTTAGCGCGCAACGGAAACGTGAAGCTGTAGGCACTATAGGCATAGCCATTATAGGGGTTATTCTCGGATTCATATTCATATTTATATTCATATTCATATTCGTTTATTGCTGTCATGTTCCTTACATAAGGTATTAGTGGTTAGTAGTTGGTCGGTACATGAAGCCCTGGCAGGGCGTCGCAATTCAGCTCGACGGCGAGGCTATGTCATGCTAGCACGCCTGCACGAGAATAGTATGCTAATACGCTAGCTTTTATCACTGACATAGAGCATGTCTCCCTTTCCAACCAACAGGCGTGTGCGAGAGGGATGCTTTTATGTGCGCGATAAACGCTAGTGTTAATATAGCAGATGTGTATGCGAAATGGCTCCAGCTCGCTGCGTAGACGCGCATGCACACGCTGGGTGTATGGAATTATCCATCTTAGCCCTGTGGGTTGGCAACGCATCTGCACTCTCTTTGTTGTTGCAGGTGTCTATAGACGGTGGTGATCACTTACCATCAGGTGACCCACTTGCTTGTTTGCTTTCCTATGTTGTATAAAAAAAATGGAATTATAATGTTGAAGTGGCACCCTGTGTGCTCATTTTACGGTAGCTACATGTAATCTAAAATTACAGCATTTAGGGAAAAATACGGAACAACGCGTTTATGGTATGGTATGGTATAGGTAGTACTGTATTTCTTTTATTAAAAAACAGGACACGGCCAAAATGATAGCTGAAAAACCAGACGTCCTGTAAAATACAGGACGTTGACCACCCTACGTGCACGAGACGCAACGTAACATGCATAATTGCCTAAGCTAATTCCATACATTACAACCGGCGTGTGTACGCGCGTGCCTACACAGGGAGCGGGAGCCGTGCCGCATCCGCATCTGGTCACTAGTGTGCTCCGGTCTTTAGCGAGACAGCGGTGCCTCGACGTCGAGCTCATCGCTGTCGCGCTTAGAGAATAACGGGTTGGCCTTGTAGGCCATTGTAGGCTGTAGGTAGATAGGCGTATTGTTCGCGATAATCAGCGAGATCTGCCGGGACTGCCTCCCTCGGGTACTCGGGAATTCGAGTGTTTGACTGGAGAGCGAGACTGTCATACTAGAGTGACTTTTTGTTGCGAGTGGCGTAGCTGCATTTAAGTTAAGTTGTGCCATGTAGATGTGAGTGTAGATAAAGAGTTCGCTTTCATGCAATTTGTGTACACTTGTGTAATACGAGCTTTTACCCGTGGCTTCTATGCGTTATACATATTTTTTAATGCATTTTACGGGATAAAAAGTATCTCATGCTTTAATCCGGGACATGGTCTATAAACAGTCGCCTCCTCACCTCACTCAGTGTTAGATATACATAATAATATACATAACATACTTAAATAAACATAATATAGTATCCAAGAATCAGATAGGTAGGTACTGACATTTATATTCATCATACAAATGTTTGCTTAGGGGAATCGATCAAACCTCTAGCTTTGTAGTCAGGGTCACTAACCGTAATCACTAGGCTATACGGTTGTCAAAATACTTTTACCTCCGTAATAAAAACATTATACCTGTAATTGTCCATTACTAAACATAGGGTAGGTATCCTAAATAGCACAGGGCCCCTATTCTGGGTTCATGCGAGATTCATCTCGCACGAGAATAACTGTCAAATCCCAAGGAAATCTGTCATTTTTGACGTATGCGGCATGCGAGACAGCGTCTCGCATGACCCGAGAATTAGGGTCCAGAGCACGTAGCACTAACCTTCTCGATACGTGTTAACTCGCTACTACTCTGTGTGTCTCTCTCCTTTTCTGCGGGCCTAACATTATAGATCAGGGGTTAAACTAACCCCGAGAGATAAAACTTTAAACCCCGCCATATCTTAACCCAAACGCTAACATGACTGACCACACAGATAAAATTAACACCAGGGTTAAGACAGTGTTAAGAAAGATAAAAATGTGTTACTTCAGTAAAGAAAATATTATCTCGATTAACTGTCAAAATGACGTTAGGGCCCCTATTCTGGGTTCATGCGAGATTCATCTCGCACGAGAATAACTGTCAAATCCCAAGGAAATCTGTCATTTTTGACGTATGTGGCATGCGAGATAGCGTCTCGCATGACACGAGAATTGGGGTCTTGTTAGGCAAGAGGATAAGTTAACCCTAACACCTGTCAAAAGAGTGCTAAGCACCGTGACACGTGCGGTCATGTTAGCCACCGAGGATAAGGCTAGTTTATCCCCGATGGGAGTGTTAAAAACAGATAAAGTGGCTGTCATGTTAGGGCCGCTGGAATGCGATTTTTGAATGTCACCGGGTGACTAAAGCTCACCAAAATGCCCGTTTTTCATGGAGATTCGGCCATTTTGGCGAGCTTTAGTCACCTGGTGAGATTCAAAAATTGCACCCCTGGGCTAGTTAGAACGAGACGCACTTTACTTACGTAGCTAGTTAATGTGTGTCGTGAAGGTTCGTGCTAGCACAGGGCACTTAGTCGTATTAAGTTATCTATTCAATTCCATTGGAGTAACAATACTTTATTATCTATTACAGATGAGTTCAGTCCAGGAAGAGAAACCCCCAGAGTCGGCCAAGCCTCACGTCCGCGAGCTGCGGAACACCGAGCTGGTCTCCCGGCTGCTGGCCGCCACCCCCCCGTACCTGTACAGCTCGTTCCCCCTCCAGCCGCACGCGTTCTTCTTCAGCGAGATGCTGAGGTCCTTCGTCAACGCGCGGCACGGTTGCCGACCTACACATTACCATAGGTAGGAACTTTAAAGGGGTGAAATTTTTTTTATGATTAGCCCCAAAGGTTGGATGGCAGAAAATCCCTTAAAGGATGGAGTCAGCTCTTTGGGGATTTTGTTTTGGACAGTCAGCCTCAGAGGTAGACAAACACTTAAGAACCTTGTCGTAGTAACGTATGAAATGAGAGTTACTAGAATTTGTCACATTACTGACAGCGACGAGGTACTAAAATGTTCAGTTACTTCTGAGGCTGACCGTACCACCGTCACCAAGGTGACCCACTTGCTCGTCTGCCTTCTTATTTTATATAAAAAACTCTCCGACCGGATCTAGTTTATACAACCAAAACTGAAAACTAAACCCAATTTATATTGCCATCACACCAATGCGTAGGTACGCGTACTGTATGGCTTGGCTTATAAGGGCCTGATACGATCTTTTATCGCAGACAAAAAACAAATATTTTTCAAACTACTGGGAACGAGCAGAATGCAGTCAAAGTCGGTATTTGCAGCCCAATCCGTTTGATTTCACTTTGGCGAAAGGCCCTTCCACCTATTGGCCAACTATAGTATTTACGCTTTGCGAGAAGAATGTTAAAGAAAGTGACATGTTTTATAAAATATCGTAACCGTATTTACTAAAAAAGATGTAACTAACAAGTTCTTGTGTTATTTCAGGAGATTCAAAAGACGATCGCACAAATACTTCGCGGAAAACGACGAGTGGCGACGAGACTGGCCGAAGCAGGACGAAGAGAAAAAGGAGCCTGAGAGTCGCCCCGAAGTACCCTTAGAGCTGACCGTTGAAAAGCATCCTCGGGCGCGGGAGCCATCGCCGAGAATATCGCCGAGGATGTCGCCAAAAGCAGAGCAGAAACCGAGCAGCCCAGGCCCTGGAGGTCGACAGTCGTCGTTCGTCGATGTCGGCACCGAAGAACTGCCGAAACCATCCCCATGCGTCGGCAGAGCCGAAGTACCGCCATCAAATCTAATCCTACCCCCTCCTCCACCTATGTGGTACCCTCCTCTCTATAACCCACAGTTCGGAGTAGACCCTCTCAACTTCTTTATAGATCTCCGCGTCTCCGGCCACATCTACGACAGAAAGCGTGCTTTGGCCGAAGGTGTAGACGCTAATATCAGCCAGGAAAGACAAGAAGATTCTGGCCTAGACAAACGGCTAGGCAGAGACTTTGGTATGAAACCGCGTCACGTTTCAGCGTTCTCTGTGCCTGTGAGACCAGGAAATGGTGACGTGCCAGCCAAATACTTCGATGGCTCTAACAGGGTGTCATGTGGGAAAGTCAACGGGACCTCTTACATTATGAAAAATCTAAAAAACGTGTACGAGAATTTGAAGACCACTCAAGATGTTAAAGTTTCTAAGGTTGATAAAGAGGAGGAAGCAAAGGCAGAGTCGTCAGATCTGGACGATGATATCATAGACTAATTTGATAGTTTTTATTATCAAACCGTGATTAGAATTCAATTGGAGGGTAACGTCTGTAAACTGTTATTTCATAGATATGTGTAGGAATGTAGCTTGACGCAAGCCTATGAAATGACAGTGTGCTGACGTTACCTTCCAATTGTATTCTAATCACGTTTTGGTTAAATACTTAACTCGTCAAGTGTCCAGTAGACATACCAGAGTCTATTAACCATTTAGACCTATTGCTTGTTTGATTAATCATCAATATTGACTCTGTAACGATCCGAACAAGTAAGCAGATCTATTGTCTTCTTATATAGATGCCACTAGGCCACCAACGTTCTTTTTTTATTAAATAATGTATTTCTTTCTGCTGACGATTGCCTATAGTTGAAGGCAAACAACTTGAGCATAAATCGAGTTTGCGCATACACATTTATACCAGAAACGGCTACTGCGCACAAAGTCAATGCTCAAGTTGTTTGCTAGGAACTGCATGTACCGTTTTATTTCATTTAATATTTCACGATTGAATTACTTAAGAAGCCGAATCAGAAATATATTTTGGTCAATGTGTTATCTTGTGCAATTGTTTTTTTTAAAGTAAGTTAATCGATAATTTATTTTTGGATCTCAATTTCTAATAAGTTACCTAAGTTACTTGCTTATAGTGTAAATATATATATATAGAAATATGGCAAATGTGCAGCAGTTCTGTAGGTATTAGTAAAAATTTGTTACCTACTTCAAAATAATTTAGGCAGTTAGTGTAATCCTTTGTTACTCTACATTGGCCATTTCTATTAAGTAATTTATACTTACTTTACGTAACTTTCTACTTACCTGGTGATAAATCTAGTCTGCTGTAAATAATGTATTAAAAAAAAGGAATTAATTAGGTACTCACAATAAATCTAGTAATGTTACCAAACTAGGCGAATATTACTTATTAATATATTAACTAAATTGTCTATTATTGTACCCACGTTAATTGTACTTAAATATAAGTAACTACCTATCAAAAATAAAGTTTACAAAATATACTGTCGCCATTTATTTACTTTATTCTTTGGTACAGTCAGCGTCAAATATACCAGAGCGGGCAAGGTGTCAAAAATATCTGAACTCGACTCTATTGTCAAATACGCTCGGGCGTGTTCAGATATTTTTGACCACCTTGCCCGCTCTGGTATATTTGACGCTGACTGTACCTTACCTACCTACCCACTTAAATTTTTTAGTTTATTTCAGTTTTTTACACTTTGTTCAAGCAATACTAAAAATCAATAGGTACCCATCCTTAACACTACCCATACTACCCCTTATACTTAAGTACTACCCATATCAAACGCCATAACGTTATAACGTTCACTAAATTTTTCAACTTCGTATATTTGGGTAGATATGCTACATACAGTGCTGGCATTCTGAAATTAGAAAACCCGAGATAACCACTATACTAGACGCCAACTTGAAGTTTAGTATAGTAGTTATATCCACGTTATCTCATTTGGTTATCTAGGTACGTGGCATTAACAAGAAATGTGCTGCTAAACTTGCAAGAATCTGAAACCTGACAAATCTAATTTAAAAAAAATCATGACATTTAACATAATGTAGCCAGCGCTAAAAACGAATTTACCAAGCTCTTTGCAAGAAAAAACCAAATGAGTGTCTCCTTCCCTATAATGAGAATACTGTTCATTGCTAGCTAGGAATAAGTTACATGAAATTAAAAATATTACTTTACTTTCTTACTTATAATTTTCAGCGAAGCAAGACAAAGAATACGAAAAGAATAAAATCGTTACGATATTCGTCTTCCGTCAATTTTTGAATTTTATGGTTTACTCACCTGGTAACATTAGTCACCACGCGATTTTCTTTCTGAATTTCATTGAACTTCTTCTGTTCGCATTACTAGGAATATCACGTTTTTATTCTTAAAAGTTGTGTCAAAATGTTTGGTCAACAGCCTATTTTAGTTTTGAGTAAGTGTCGTCTCAAATAAACTTGTTCATTTCCCTAAACTTCCAGTTTAATTGTTCGTTGAATCACCATTGCAGGTCAAAACACAAAACGTGAGTCCGGCCGGAAGGTTCAGCTCGAAAATATAAACGCTGGAAAGGTGAATAAGTGTTTAAAGTTAATCAAACTTGTCATTTCCGCTATAAATAACTGATTTCACTAAATATCTTGTGACTTATGTGTGTATTTCAGACAATAGCGGACGTTATTCGAACATGCCTCGGGCCTCAGGCTATGTTGAAAATGTTGATGGACCCGATGGGAGGCATCGTGATGACAAACGACGGCAACGCTATCCTCCGTGAGATCACAGTGCAGCACCCGGCCGCAAAATCCATGATAGAAATTGCCAGAACACAAGATGAAGAGGTTAGAAATTTTATGCTTCTTTATTTGGTATCTACGAACATTGAGCAACAATTTTAATTCTTGGATGGGTTAATTAGTCATATTTGGACTTGTGCTTGGTCCAATAACTCATAGCAAATCTCATCTAACCGGTTTTATGTTATTACAAGTTAGTTTCCATTGTCTCTTTGTTAGTAACTCGTCACCTATTTGTTTGGAAATGCATGCTAGATTAATGCATACAGTAGTAAACTATACTAAAAATACTGCTCTATTTCAATAATAATGCACATGTACAATTATTTGCCTTTCTTTTGTATCAATCTGTTTATTGTGATATATGCCCATTCAATAGTAACTTTTACTTAACTTCTACCTTTAACTCTAGCTCTTTTACGAAACCCTTCTCGGAACAGTCTCTTATGCAAAGTTTATAATGGCAAAGTCACAATAACACCATTACATCTAATAAAGATGTTTAATTATGGGATAAATGCATGCCTTTGCATGCTTTGTTTTAGTTATAAACTTAAATATATTGTATTCTATTATATTTGTAACGTTAATTGTTGTGAAGTGTTAAGCACTACTATGAATTTCGTATTTATTAGCATATAGCATACATTTTTTGTCTGATAATGTGAGATATAAGGTTTCAAGTAATACAAAAGTTCATACTAAATGTTCCTTTTTTAAGAAGTAAAACAAATAATTAAAATCATTCTCAGGTTGGTGACGGTACCACATCAGTAATTGTCCTAGCGGGCGAAATGTTGGCAGTCGCAGAACAGTTCCTCTCGCAGAACATTCACCCCACGGTCATCATTCGGGAGTACCGGCAGGCATTGGAGGATGCCGTCAAACTGCTCCAGGACAAGATCTCTGTTCCCATCGACATGAACGATAAGGAGAAGATGAAGGAAGTGGTGAGTATTATAATTTGTGATATTTTTTTACTAAAAACTTGATATTTTAACAATAATTTAACTGTAGCTAAAATTATTCCATCAAGAGTCACTTATTTATAAGTGTAACCATATCTGTTTCTGTTTTTGAACTTAAACATCTCTGTGTAATGTTAAGTTATATGGTCCCAGCATTCAGAAAATGAGCAAGACATAGAGAAGCAATGCTCATAAAATAAGAGTAATCAAATTTAATCTGAAAATAAATCTGTAGGTGAGTTATCTAGGTGATAACAGAATTTTAGTATTGCATGTGACATTTGTTGCTTTGTATTTCAGATTCGTTCCTGTGTGGGTACTAAGTACATCGGACGCTGGGCAGACCTGGCGGTGGACATTGCGCTAGATGCTGTTAGCACAGTCATGATCAATGAGAACGGGCGGATTGAGGTGGACATCAAAAAGTAAGTAGAATGTTCCTAATGTAAGGCAAGTTTAGGAGACATGTAACTGGATAAATTGTTCATGATTGATCAATTAGTAGTGTTTAATAGCTAGCAATAAACATTATTGCTGTCTCAACTTGCACCTATAGCTCAGCCAGGTTTAAAAGATAATATTTGATTCATGTGGAGTTCATTTGAACTCCACATGTGATCAAAGTGAAAGTTTAATCTAACTGGGAACCCTCTCGATAAATTGATGCTTGACAGTTCATAATTATCAATGATATTTATCCTTCTGAAACCTGCCTTTGTGTCAACAGTCAACAGAGGCTTTATTATTAATTTCCTATGTTCAGCTACGCAAAAGTAGAGAAGATCCCGGGCGGCACCGTGGAGGAGTCCCGCGTCCTGAACGGCGTCATGTTCAACAAGGACGTGACTCACCCGAAGATGCGTCGCTACATCGAAAACCCGCGCATTGTCCTGCTCGACTGCCCGCTCGAGTACAAGAAGGGAGAGAGCCAGACCAACATCGAGATCGTCGGCGAGCAGGTAATTTTTCTGACGACCTTAAAGAGCCATCTACATGGGACGATCTCGCATGCGAACTGCATAACGTGGCAGCCTGCTGAGGTATACGAGAAATCGCTCTATATAAATGAACCCAAGTGGGATCCGCGGCAATCATCGAGCGTGTTTCTGTTCTTCTCGAACATTCATTGAACATTCGTGCTGCGGATGCTGCTCTAAGGTACTATTCTGAGCCTCGCGGCAGCCAGCAACAGCTGACGGCCGA
This sequence comes from Ditula angustiorana, assembly GCA_963691745.1. Taxonomy (NCBI): domain Eukaryota; kingdom Metazoa; phylum Arthropoda; class Insecta; order Lepidoptera; family Tortricidae; genus Ditula; species Ditula angustiorana. The sequence continues at coordinate 10,129,261 of OY829486.1, read as the reverse complement.
CGCCATGTGCTGCGACGGCAGACTACATTACTTAGCAGCATGAATTTGTAGGGGACCCAAAACTGCTAGCTACTATCGCGCTTCAGATACACTCGCGCTAGAGTATGTTTACAGTCGCGATTTTGACGAAGTTCTAAAGGACGGGTAGTCTTATAGTATGTTTTATGCCCGCTATAAAAGCTGTTGTCGGCTGTTTTTATCATGTGGTAATAGTGCTACAATGTCAGCTGTATGCTACCAGGACTTCACCAAGCTGCTACAGCTGGAAGAGGAGCATGTTCAGAGGCAGTGCCTGGACATCATCGCGCTGAAGCCCGACATCGTGTTCACGGAGAAGGGCGTGTCGGACCTCGCCCAGCACTACCTCGTGAAGGCTGGCATCACCGCCATCCGCAGGTCATACAAATGTTTATTATTTATTTTTTAAAGATTTACCCAACGACACCCCACGCCTTAAGGTTGACGAGAAAAAAAACATCCCCACTTTGTGTAAAAAAATATGTTTTATCAAGTTTATTTTAATTTTTAGGGTTCCATACCTCAAAAGGAAAAAACGCTTCCTGGTCCGTCTCTCTGTCAAGTAATGTAATTTTACTCATTGGGTAACATACTTTCGATATCAGTTTTGAACTTTTCTGATATCTACACTATCTACACTAATAATAATATAATAAAGAGGTAAACTTTGTTTGTTTGTATGTAGGGGCAATCTCTGGAACTACTGAACTGATTTAAAAAATTCTTTCACAGATAGAAATTAATATTCCTGATGGACATAGGCTACTAATTTTACGTGAACGAAGTCGCGCGCTTCCGCTAGTCTGTTATATTTACAGAATAATCGCTTGGCGCCACTTAACGATTACACCCGTATGCATGCCAAATTACAGTTTTCTAGTACTAAGAGTCTCTGAGCTAAGCTGCGGACGGACGGACACGACAAAACTAAGGATTCCTTGTTGACTACGGAACGCTCCACGTCGAAAGTATCAAACAAGCTCCCCCGAACTCCCCAGGCTCCGCAAGACGGACAACAACCGGCTGGCGCGCGCGTGCGGCGCCACCATCGTCAACCGCACGGAGGAGCTGCGCGACGCCGACGTCGGCACGCTCGCCGGCAAGTTCGAGGTCAAGAAGATCGGCGACGAGTACTTCACCTTCGTCACCGAATGCAAGAACCCCAAGGTAGGTCTCGCTGACTTCAGCTCTACGTCTGCACTGCAGCGGGCTAAGCTATTAAGCTTAGCCCGTGTGATGCCTTAGCTTAGCTTAGCCCCTCAATTCACAGTCTAAAAACACTCAGTAACGCCATTACGCCAAGAAAATCATTTTTTTTTATGAAATAGGAAGGCCAACAAGCAAATGCGTCACCTGATGATACAACACCAAAGAGATCGCAGAAGCGTTGCCAACCCGTAGTGCTAAGATGGAATACCTCTTGAGCCAGTAATTGCATCGACTGTCTTGCTCTCCACGCCGGTAAACAACAGTGCAAGCACTGCTGCTTAGCTGCAGGATTAGCGAGCATGATGGTGGTAGCGATCCGGACGGACCTTGCACAAGGTCCTACCACCCGCAAAACAATTGCTGGGCTTGCGATATGACTAACACGCGCCTGCTATGCAATCCGAAGCGTCAGTTGTCTCTCGCCGCTCATATTAATAACATACACATGTCGTGTGAATGTGGAATAAATGGAGTCATACTGGAAGTATGCCTTTAATGAAGCACCCAGATGAAGACCCCTAAAATCTGACCTCGTCTATTGTCAAAACCGTTCAGGCGTGTTCAGATATTTTTTATCACTTTCCCTGCTCCGGTATATTTGATGCGGACTGTTCCTAAACAACTATACATATATATAGGACTGACCAAAGTGCCTAAATAAATATATATTTATTTTCAATAGACCATGAGACTGATATATTAATAGAAACGGTTCGTTCACATATTTGAAGTCCAGTAACTGTAACTGAGTCCCCGTGATTAAGGACCACGGACATCGTGGCTATTCTCGGTTTATGCGAGATGCCTCGCACGAAAACAACTGTCAAATCCCTTGGAAATCTGTCACTATTTGACGGATCTCGCACGTGAGGTGCATCTCGCATGAACCGAGAATTGGGGTCCTGGTCTGAAACATGTCGGGCAGTTACTCGACTTCAAATACGTGAGCGATCCGTTTCTATTAAAATATATTTTTATTGTTTGACGTCTTGCAATATATTCGGGTACTTGGGCTGATGCTATATTGACGCTGGGTGCATATTTAAATGTGCTGTCGTGTTTTCCAGGCGTGTACCATTCTCCTCCGCGGCGCATCCAAGGACGTGTTGAACGAGATCGAACGGAATCTACAGGACGCCCTGCACGTCGCTAAGAATTTGGTAATTACATTAATCATGTAGAGGAAGTTCCTTTTTTACAAGTTTTTGACTTCTTGTATGCAATTAAGTCTGAGGTAGATTAAAGACTCATTTCTTGTCATCCAATGGGCATAAAATTTACCGTATAAAGACTGGATGGTAATGACAAAATACCTTGTCTCATGCTCTGCGCAAATACTTTACTTGTTTAAATTAATTTAAAATGCTATGTAATGATAACACTAAAATCTAGGGTAATGGCAGGACTTGAACCCGCAACCTTATCACTCCATGCCGTGCGTTTGCCAATTTTCGCAGTTTGTTCAAAAAAATCAAAGAAATTTCGGTTATAAAAACCTTTCTTGTTTGCTGCATTTGTAGCAGACTTGAGACGTCGTTGTCTTTAACATGTAAATGGTTAGTTTAGTTTATACATGCAGCCAATACAGAATTCCTTTGTAAGTTGCATGGAATGTCAGATTATCGCTTTTATATTGATGTTGTCAAAATTATATCCATAGTAACGAAGTAAGTAATAAATAACCCTTTTATTCGTAAAAGTTAACAATCTTTTTAAGCTTACAAATGTTTTGTCCCTTTCATTCGAGAGTAAACGTCACAGTGACAGATAAAGACATAAAACATGTTAACTAACAAATGGCTACGAAGCGTTTATGAATAAGGGAGTAAGTATGTTCCGAAAGTAAACGTCCCAATGCTCGATAGGTGCTGTGCCCGCGACTGGTGGCGGGCGGCGGTGCGGTTGAGATGGCCGTGTCGCAGGCGCTGTCCGCGCACTCGGCGCACAACACACCGTACCGCGCCGTCGCGCAGGCGCTCGGTGAGTAGCGTTTTTATGTCCTGTTGAACGCTCATACGCTAGCCGGAAGGTTCTTTGCATCGCACTTGCTCTTAACGTGGATTCTATTGCATCGCTTTTAGGCTCATATCCATACTACGCGTGTATTTTGCTTTATATTTATTAAATTAAGTTCATACCTTGATATATCACACTGTAAGTTATATGTATGTTGACAAAGTATTCTCAAATTAATATTTTATTTGTAATTTTTCGAAGAGACTTCCGCTGGTAGCCTAATACGGTTTAGAAAGCTTACAGGAGGGAGGTTTTTTATATATCAACAATGAAGTTAAATAATAACATTGCAAGTGTGTTGAAAAACGTACGAAACGCGTGTGCATTGATCGTTACACACTCAGTTCCCTTATCGCGCTCGGGTACCGCTCGCGTGATTAATACCGCCTCGAGTATGATGCACAGCGCTTTCGTACCATAATGTACTATTAACATACAATAAAAATAGGCAATACTTTTCCGCAGAAATAATCCCGCGCACGCTGGCGCAGAACTGCGGCGCGAACACGATCCGCACGCTGACGGCGCTGCGCGCGCGCCACGCCGCCGCCGCCGCCAGCTACGCCGGCATCGACGGCGACACCGGCGAAATCGTCGACATGGCCGTCAAGGGCATCTGGGAGCCGCTCGCCGTCAAGCTGCAGGTACTCATCCGCGCTACTGGCGCGTTGGTACGCCTGCGAGCTACCCTGCTGTCGCTGATGGGATAGAGAGAATGGCGAGATACACGATAAATTAAGACATCGTGTCCGGATCAGCACTTAGCGCGCCGCGTTTGTCTGTGACTGGTCGGCGTAGTGAGTGGCAACTCGTAGTATTTAATTTTTTTTTGCAAGTGTTGAACGGATACTGTCCTAGTATGATACGGCGTCGGACTTTCTCCGCAAGATCGAATCAGAAATGAGGAGATCCGCAGAAGAACCAGAGTCACCGACGTAGCCTTAAGAATTGCTAGATTAAAGTGGCAGTGGGCGGGGCACATTGCTCGCAGAACGGACGGCCGATGGGACCACAGACTTCTCGAGCGGCGATCGCGTACCGGAAGACGCAGCGTGGGCAGACCCGCCACAATGTGGACAGATGACCTGTAGATCGTTGCGGAAACCCGCTCAATGCAAGCAGCACAAGATCGGTCATTGTGACGATCCTTGAGGGAGGCCTATGTCCAGCAGTGGACGTCTTTCGGCTGTTTTTTTTAATTTATTTATTAACCAACTTACATTTACAGACATGAAAGTTATAGGTTACATAGTTATACATTTGATAATAATTTTTTTTGAAACATAACAATTATTTACTGCGTACATAAATGTAAAGTATTGGTTCGATCGTCGCCGCCAGCACTGCTCACTCACACAGTGCTAGGGGCGGCGACCGACTCAAGATAGCGAGCAGCCGTCGCCAGCAGTTTCGGCTCCGACAGTGAGAACAGGTCCAGTATAGGATCATACAAAAGTATGCAGTTTATATGGTGAAATGATGATGATGATACGGCGGAAACCTCAACTCGATGTTCCTCGTTTCCAGGTGTATAAAACGGCGGTGGAGACAGCCATCCTGCTGCTGCGGATCGACGACATCGTGTCGGGCTCCAAGAAGAAGGCCAACGACCCGGCCGCGCCGCCACCGCCCTCAGCCATGGGCGGCATGGGAGGCATGGAGTAACTCTGCGCTAGCTCTACTCTACACTAACACTGACGTTCCTAAAAGAGGGTTGTACTCGAGGAGGGGCAAAACACGCTGGGTCAAAGAGAAAGTGTGCTTTAAAAACAATTCCATACCTATACCTCCTTTTTTTAAAATGAGAAATGTTGTAAACATCGATATAAGAAGACAATAGATCTGCTTACTTGTTCGGAATGTTACAAGCCTAGCGTCACCACTTTGCGACAGGGTGAAGCAGGTGAAGAGGGGTTTTCAATATTTAGCCATTGGTTCAACTTTGAATCTCATCGTAAGTGAATAAAGTGCTTCTAAGTTTTCTAACTAGCAGCGACACAGGCGTCGGATAGCAGAACTAAAAATATGACGCCAATGTAAAACGTACAAAACGCAGAGCTGTTTACTTGACAATTGGCACATACAATTTTATTCAGGCTATCCAACATAGTCTACCAAATAGACTATGGTCGGCTACTCTGCCACTGCGTTGTACACAGTTCTATAGTTTTCTCATTTCCGATGGTCATAAGCTATTTAGATATTTTATTGTCGCACTTTTGCAAAGATTGATTAACCAAGATTGTTTACAACTTTTCTTACGTAAAAAAAAACAAGTGTAGTGCAAGGGTGGCCTTGAAGTTCCAAGCTAAATGCATATGTAAAAAAACTTGAGCGTCGTTCGGCGACTGCACTCGAGCTTGCCTTAGTAACACTGACTGACATAGTCGAGTTTTTCTAAAGTTGATGCTTACTGCTCATTGATTTAATATGCTGCATCAATGTTTGCATTGGCTTCATCAGTTTTTGTAGTATAACCACGAAGCGAAAACAATTGTAAAAGTACTGTTTTTGACAATGACAGAGGCATCGCAGTTTTAAAAGTATTGGTGTTTAGCTTTAGATCAATTATGCTAAAAATATTGCATAAACACTTGCTGCGGCACACCAACATTGCTCGAATAACAAACTCTTCGGTGACGTCATCACATTAAATGTTAAGGGGCAATATGACGAGATTGTTCCATTATTTTAAAAGTACATTCATTTTCTTTAAACAGGGAGATTATAAACCCTTGTACATGGCACCCGGTGCTCCAATTTACCATTTTTGCCAGCAAAACACGATGCCTGGTAGAAATGCGTTGTATGGAGTGCAATATCCTTTGTGCCTGTTTAGCCCCCGTTTACTCTGTTTGACAAAATGGGATACGTCAGTATAACTCTTAGATAGAATACCTCTTTGGTATGGGCAGTGCATACGAATCAAAAGTTTATTGATATCAGCGACATCTAGCGGCAACTTAGCGAGTTAGCGCGTCGGCGATCTTCGTAATTCATTCATTTCATTCAGACGGGAATCGCTGTCGTTTTAACTCGTTTACAATTAGTGAGAAAAATAGCTAGATGTCGCTTCTTAAACTGAGGCCAGGTCAGGTGATAGTCAGGATGGTTAGTTACTAGCTAGGGTAAACAATCCTATTGGTAATAGTGGTGACGATGCTGTAAAATCAACGTGCTAATGTTTGGTACTTTAGCTGCCAGTAGAAGGAGAGTTTACCCTGCTCGAGCCTGTCTGATGTCAAACTTACTTCTGACCATTTTGTATCGCCTAGCTGTAAAGCGAATAGAAAATCTCCCCAAAGAGGTGTAACAATTTCAATGATTTAGAGACATAACAAGGCAATAAATGAATTAGGATAATGGGGCCGCTAAATCCTTCATTTTCCAAGTAGTCTATGGATCTGTGGTCTGATAATAAAGAAATTTATTATTATTAACTAAGTCGTCATAATGACATAAGACCTTTTTCATTCAGGCGTTACTTTGCGGAACAATATCAACAAACTGGAGTCAATTACCTTGCTACTCCGTGATATCAAAAGTTCTTAGCTCTTTAAAACTTTTGGAATATACCCAATGAAATAGTTTAAACGGTTTAGTGTGTATTATAACGAATCTAATTCACGACCATCAACACTCGAGGCATTTTCAGGTTTCATGTTGACAGGCAGACCTTGAGTAACTTTGGAGTAAATTAACCCTTATTTTTCTTTCGTTATGTCCTTGTTATGTATCTAAATGTTATGTTAATGTTTATTATAATTGTTATAATAATCCGTTGTACTGAGTTTAGAGATGGATATTTATTTAAAAAAAAAACCGTACAAATGACATCGATTGGACATTAAATTTTATTTTATGAGTAGGCCGTAAGTCTCGTTTTACTACCGCCAAAATCTGCCGAGAAGAAACGCTAGCAAAAAAAATTGGAGCAATTTTTCCCGTTTCAAAAATAGAATTGTAAGTTCAGTTCAAGTATACAGTATTACCATAAATATATTGTGCCACGATGTACCTGCGCAGTAGACCAATTTTAGTAGCGCGAGAAATTTCGATCTGTCAATGATGAAGTAGAATTTTACGCACGCTAAATTCTTGCGCTTTTATTGGTCTATCGATTTCGTAGCAACATGGCGGCAGCCCGTGCGCCACAGTGTACGAATTGTGTAAGCGGGACAAAGCTAAGAATGCATAGCAAGCAATACTCTGCCAGTTGCGCTTGCAAATAATGTACAATATGGATTATTCACACGTTCGGCTACTGTCGGAAACCGGTCTGCGCTCCTCTGCGCAAACGAATACTGCCGATGCACAATATATTTTTGGTAAAACTGTACATAGTTACTTGACAAATGTTATAAGTTGTATGACCGGTGTGGGAGGGAGCCAGACCCTCCATCATCCATGCATCACTCATCCATAATGTATTAATATTGCAGTCGTCATTTCAGTCCCATTTATTGACAGCGGTCATACTACTTCTTGCGAAACAACGTTCTGACACGCCTGAACTGATTTCGATGATAGTTGGCGGACTACTAAGCTTCAAATTTGGAACCCGATTTTGGCCCAACTCTAGTGGTCAGATTGACTTGAATTTAAAATTGTGTGTTGCCGATGATAAAGTGTTAAAAAAAGGTTGTTGCAAACTAATAAATATATCCATCGTAAAGTCAGTGCTTATTATTTAAGTATCTTAGCTTTCACATAATTGTAAGGCCTGACTACTTTGGTTCCGTGCCGGGTCGGTTTGGAGCCGGACTCGCCGCTGGTTCGGATTCCAGCTCCGGTTTTTCTTTACGTTTTGAACGCTTTGTACGAAGTGATGAGTAATACGTCGAAGAGCATGAATTAATGTAACGCAAGATCCAATAAAAAATGCCCTAAACTAGATTTAATTCATGATAAAAGTACACTTTAGCTCAGACGCCTTTAGGCGTCAGTGACTTAGTAGTGATGACAACTCACAACGCCTTTGGACGTTTTTGGCGTTTAAAAGATCCGGCACGGAACGAGCGTGTCCAGTCTTACAGTCTTAGTGCTAATGCTGCTTTAATCACACAGTTCTGAGGGAACGCTATTATTTTCAACGTATTAAACTCTAATGTATACATCAATAGAAATGGCCAATGTAGAGCAATGAAAACTGCTCTACATTGTACAATTTATTTTGTACTAGTCTTTAGCCGCAGCTTGGCTCGCGTAGATCCAACAATTTTGCCGTAAGAACTACTTGTTCATTCGGGATGAAAATAGCCAATATCCTCAATCAATCTCGACTTTCAACTATCTCTGAACAAAAAATCGTTCCGAGCTAGTTGCAATGTGAAAGAGAAGATACAAATTTCGCATTAGTGTGTTATAATTGTATAGATGGATATGGATTATCCATCCTTTGTTACAATTAAAGCCTAAATTACTCTGTAGTAATTTGATTGATTCCAAATTAATTTAGAGAGTCGGTATTACTAACGTTAGATAGTATAAAATCAATTTTTCTTTGTTCTACATTGGCCGTTTTTATTGATGTATACTTTAGTTATTACCAATTTCTATTATTTATGGTCACATTGTAATGTTGTGGTTGGCATTTATGTTTGAAAATGAAATGATACGTCAATAGTATTATACGTTTTTATAGAATAAATGTGTACTAATATAATAATACATTTCCATGTTTTATTAAACTACCTTTCGTTCCTTATTTAGTGTGGCATTAAAGCCCAAGGGATTCCCGCTCATTCCCCAACTTAATATTACTTGCATAAGTATAGCTTACCCCTCTGGTCCCTCAGTCACCGTACGAAACGCAAGAGCAAGTAATTACTCCACGGTAGGTATTACCCTGCGAGAGTGTGGTACTACTCTGGTCGAGCTCATTTTTACTGCAACTAGGAACTGGCTACAGCTTGTGGGTCTGTCTCTAGATATTGACGACTGGATAGCCTAGTGGTTAATGACCCTGACTATGAAGCTGGAGGAAGTGGGTTCGATTCCCACAAGGAGACCATGTTTGTCTGATAAACATTAATGTTTATATCTGGTGAGCATAAGATCGACCGTCGTGGAGATCCTTGGGGAAGGCCTATGCCCAGCAGTGGGCGTTTTCCGGCTGATATGATTATAATGAATGTTTATATCTCAGTGTATTTAAATCTATATTTTTCTATTGACCGTATTTAGTACCTAACCAGGTACCTATAGTACAAGCTTTGTTTAGTTTGGTACAATCGGGATGTACTGTATAGTCGACCAAGAAATTGCTTGTCCACTTTTCGACCGTATTACAAAGGATTAAGGTTCAAAACTGGTCAAGCAATTACTTGGTCGAGTATACATAAAAACAAAACCTTCCGTAAAAAAACTCGAAATAACAGTGACAACCATGACAACCAAACCCGTTGCGTGGTTTAGAAGGAGAAGGCAGCCGAACGTACTCTAAAAGGATTTAGGACAGACAGGAAAGTTAGCAACTTTACTTAATACCTACTGTATAAAGATTTTTATTTATGAATATTGGGGCAACTGACGGTAATTAGCAACGCATCGGTCATGAGCTTGGTTCCGATTCGCGACAATCGCCACGCATGCGTGTGCGCATTGTTGCGGGTCATTTTGAGTTTTAGTAGAAACCGTTACGCGGCGAGTGTCCATTTTACTTCGATTGACATTTTCATGTATCAATAATTAACCCTTGTAAGAGGAGTGTGAACCCAGCGTTCTCCATACAAACGGCGATAACGTTTTCCACCCTCTAAACCTTAACCTATAGCCACGATTTTTTTGTATGATGTCATTATGCCATCGAAATGAGAAAACGATAGAACTGTGTACAACGCAGTGGCAGAGTCACCGACCATAGTCTATTTGGTAGACTATGTTGGATAGCCTGAATAAAACTGTCTGTGCCAATTGTCAAGTAAACAGCTCTGCGTTTTGTACGTTTTAAATTGGCGTCATATTTTTAGTTCTGCTATCCGACGCCGTGTGTCACTGCTAGTTAGACAACCTAGAAGCACTTTATTCACTTACGATAAGATTCAAAATTGAACCAATGGCTAAATATTGAAAGCCTCTCTTCACCTGCTTCACCCCGTTGCAAAATGGTAAAGTAGGCATATCTATTGTCTTCTTAAATCGATGCATTATGCCCTAGAACTAAGTTTGTATGTTTTAATTAATATTTTTAATATTTTCAAAAATATTCACGCTATATTGTTTTGTATGAAACTCCTAAAATACAAAAATTGACAAATCTATGAAGAATATTTAAAAGCTGCCTCGCAGACGAAACGGTAGCTAAGGTAGAAAGCTATCGCTCCAATAAATCCTTGGTTACTGTACGAATAGACCGGTAAGACCAGGGTAGTACCACCCTCCTACAGAACAGTCAAAGAAACAGTCATTATTGTAGCGTGCCCTTAGGCCAATGAAAGTGCTAAGGTACAATTCCTCCTCTTCCTTTTTTTAACCTGTTGCTGTATACATTGCTGCGCTCATTTTACCGTGAGCTGTCCAGCAGTGGGCCTGCGACGCGCCCACAAAAGGTCACCACCGTGACGCGTGACCGGCGCCCGCGCCGCCGCACTGTGGGTTCGAGTCTCGGCCAGCCTGGACGCGAGTATGTGAAGGTGAGCTTTTTATGAGCTTTTACTTAATTTGCCTTGTTAGTATGTGTGGGTCAAATCATGCAAGTCGGTTTTGATTGACTTCCAGTGGTCGGATTGTTTCCAAATTTGGTATGTGTGTGTCGTTCTGATGATAATGCAATAAGCAATAATATAGGAAGAAAAAGAAGCTTGTTTTAGAAAAATCATTTTTAACAAAAAACTTATTTTTAAATGATATGCAGGCAATACAAAAAAAATCTTAGGCATCTGGCAGGACTCGGAACTTGTAACCTCGGCATTCCGTGTCACGGTCTAACCAATTAAGCCACAGATACCCTGCCAGACACTTCGATTTTTTTCAATGTACTCTTTTTTCCGGTCATTCCATTGTTGATTTTAGTCGTAAGGTGTAATTAATTACCCTCGCTGACTTTTACCTGTGTTGTCATTGCATAATTATCATTTAAATTCGTAGTTTAAATTAATAAGTTGAATACTGAAAAACATGAAATCTAAAAATAATCGATTACAGAAAAAAAAACTTCCATTCAGGTCTAACGACGGTTGAAATTAAATAGTTTTCTGATTATAAGTCCCTAGCAGACGCCCGCGACTTCGTTCGCATGATATGAAAACCTATGTCCGGCAATGATAGCGTACTTTTCTATTAGCGTAAGAATATTTGAAATCGTTACAGTAATTTCAGAGATTATCCCTACATACAAACAAACAAGTTTACCTCTGTGTTATGTTAGTTTTTCCTGTTACCTAGATGTAAGTAGATGTAGAGTGATTTGGTGCAGTTAGTATCACGCAACTCTTAATCTTAATCCCAGGGCCCAATTTCAATAAACGCGACAACAAACGTGACAATTCGCCGTATATTACTGTGTCGACAAGTAACGCTACAGACTTAGACGCGATTATGAAATTGGGCACAGGTTTAACGTATCCCTCCCCGCGTCCCTGTTAAACAAGTTTGCGGGTGGAAGGACCTTGTGCAAGGTCCGTCCCGATCGCTATCACAATCTTGCTCGCTAATCCTGCCGCTAAGCAGCAGTGCTTGCACTGTTGTGTTCCGGCGTGGAGAGCAAAACAGCCGGTGCAACCACTGGCAGGTATTCCATCTTAGCCCTCTGGGTTGACAGTGCATCTGCTATCTCCTTGGTGTTGCGGGTGTCTATAGGCGGTGGTGATCACTTACCATCAGGTGACCCACTAAAAATTGCGCAGCATTTGGGCCGCGGGCCGCTTTTGACATCCCTGAGTTAGTGTATAAACGTTTAATGTACTTGACGTAGTATGTGCAAGTGAGAAAGTAGTGTTATGGCAGTCGCACAGGCATAAACAAACAATAAATCAATATCCTTTTTTTCTACCCTGTTGTCGAACGAATGTAGGCAGACACGCACCTCTGTATCGAATGATCGCATCGTATAGGGGGGTTAAGACGAAATTTGATTTATATTGCTGTTCTGTGGCCTCAGTTAGAAATAGGATACGTCAGTAATAATGATTCTGGGCCTTTGGGCCTCTTGCATTTTTGTTCATATAAGTCTCAACATTTTAAATTCCATCTGAAGTGGCTAATTAAGGACTTATACACAGGTTCAATACTTCAATAGTTTATAGTTTTTTTTATCCGCTGTTTATCGTAAAAACATGCTGTGTCTACTGTTTTAGGATTTACACGAGATGCACTTTAATTTTAAGCATTATGTGTTGTTAGTTTAAGTTGTAATATCCAGTTTGTAGACCGATTAAAAAAATATGTATTTTAGAACAATTTATAACTGATCTCTTCCCAAAGTAAGCAACTAAAGCATTGTGTAATAGATACTGGATAACGGATATACATACTTATATATAGATAAAGACATACTTAAATATTTAGCTAACGTTCCTATGACTCGAGTACAAACATTAATATTCATCATATAAATCTTTGCCCCTATCGGGATTCGAACCCGATACCTCTAGTTTCATAGTCAGGGCCACTAACTACTAGGCTATCCGGTCGTCAAAATACAACACAATAAATATAAAGTATAAAGGTATAACAAACACAATAAGACGAAACGCAACTGCAATTTTCTTGGTGTTGCGGGTGTCTATAGGCGGTGGTGATCACTTACCATCAGGTGACCCACTTGCTTGTTTGCCTTCCTATTTCATAAAAAAAAAGATTGTTTTGACCAGTTTTAAATAACAGTTTAGATCAGCCCAAAGTTAAAGTAAGCCCGCTTTAGCATAAACTTTCGCATCACATATTAATCCTAATTGTTTAGAGCAGTGTACACACAAATATGAAATACAAACGTAAATACGTAAAAGTGAGTCATATAGGTATTCCAGTTTCCGTGATTAAAGTATCAACCAATTATACTCGTACCAATTGGCTAGAGTAGGTACTATTAGGATCCCAATGTCGCCATTAGTGGGTATTGTGTCCCCACAGTATGTCATGCCATCGAAAGTTTTATAAATACAGTCAACATGTTTTTCTTTTACAAAGTAGGAAGAAAAACAAGCAAGTGGGTCACCGGATGGTAATTGATCACCGCCCCGTAATAAGTGATCAACACCAAGGAGATTACAGGCGTTGCCAACCCAGAGGGCTAAGATGGAATACCTCTTGTGCCAGTAATTGCACCGGCTGTCTTGCTCTCCACGCCGGAAGACAACAGTGCAAGCTGCTGCTTAGCGGATCGATTGGCAAGGTTGTGGTAGCGTTTCTGACGGACCTTACATAAGGTCCTACCAGCCGCAAAATTTGAATCGTAAAATCTTTAGTATCACAATCCCCTACGGCTCAGTCAGACTCAATGAATAAATTAGGTAGCTACCTCGATAAAGTCAATAGTCAGAACTATTTGGATTCTATTTGGCTGCATTCTATACTTGTTTGAATAGGCCTGCTTTGGATAGGCTAACGGGACCCATTGATCAGTATTGTTGGGGTTATATGGAGCGAAACCGTTTGTCGCAATTTCGCACCTGTGGTGCAAGCTGAACGTGAAATGAATTGATGTATTGATATCAATAGATTTGAATGGGTACCTATCTACTAATCAGATCTAAGATAGGCTTGTCAAGGTTAGGCACAACAAGCCTGTCTGGAGCCTTTTTTATATGGAAGACGGAAACACACCACCATCTTGTTCGCTAATCCAGCCTCTAAGCAGCGGTGCTTGCACTGGTGTGTTCCGACGTGAAGAGCAAGACAGCTGGTGTAATTAGTGGCACAAGAGGTATTTCATCTTAGCCATCTGCAGTTTTCTTGGTGTTGTGGGTGTCTAGGGCGGTGGTGATAACTTACAATCAGGTGAGCCACTTGCTCGTTTGCCTTCCTCTTTTATAAAAAAAAAGAATTGAGCATGCGGATCATTTGTTGGATTGAACGTGATCACGGCCGCCCCTGGTAACCAGCAACCCCAAGAGAGCGCTGATCTATCGCCAAATTTTATATCCTCCCACTTTTGGGTCCCTAGGTATTTAGATTAAGTATTGGATTCAGGGATGCAATTTCCTTGACCTGGGGACTATACATTTCGTGATCAATCTGAACTAATGCCAGTTAGTTTATGCTTAAGCTTTATTGTTATCTATTTTTTTGATTATTATTCTTTTTGTTTACTTACAATAGATAGGCATCTGTCTCAGCTCTGTAATTTTGTTTTGAAAAGACAAGGAAAGATAAAAGGATAAACTGCTGCGTTTCATCTCAGCAGAACCTCCAATTTTCCGAACCGCTTGTAGAATCAGTTATGTTAAATGCGACCTAAATGCCAAATGAATTTTTGTTTTCATTTTCGTCGCTTACAAAAATGGAATAGATATGCGACCCTAATACGGCTGACACAAGGATTCAGCCTCTCTGAGTGCAGCTTTATCCATCAGTGTCGTTAATAACTAAATAACTTTTTAAGATTAAAAAAACCGACTTTTTCCCTTTAATTTTTGTGCTCTTAGAGGTGGAATATTTTCTCTAAATTGAAATAGGCGTACCAACCTTGAGTATAACCAATTAAATTCAGAAAAAGAATCGTTAAAATTGGGTCACAATCGTTTACACAAAAATGATCATTCGAATTGAGAACCTCCTCCTTTTTTGAAGTAGGTAAGTAGAAACGGACGCACTCACGGCTTCAAAATAAATAAAAATGGAAGAAGATCGCATAGGTCTGATTTTATCAGCGCTTCGGGAAATAAAAAAAAATCTGCGGAGAAGAAGCGCCGCAAACTAAACGATAACGTAAACTTGAGGAAATATGGGGAATAAAATTAATTCCTAGAATACAAGACAAGCTTCTGCACCAAGGACAGTGAGCACCAGAATTATCCACACGGACGAAGAGGTTAAAAAAACACAAGCTCTTAGGCGATTCTTACACTAATGCAACGAACAATTCTCCCGCAGAGACGCGTTGTCACTGTGTTGTACCGCGCGTGTTTTATACCTTACACAAGCTGAGCTACTTGCATACAATTTTAAATCTGCTATTTTCTGAACTCTTATTATTATTATTATTATTATTATTATGTAAACTCTTTATTGTACATAAGCACTTACAAATACACAGAAAAATACAGGAAGTGGTACAAATGCGAACTTATCCCTTAAAGGGATCTCTTCCAGCTAACCTTTGAGCAAAAGAGAGAGGATTTACTTATATTTAGAGTGAGAAGACAAACAATTCAACTACCTATGTACAAGGAAATATAAAATCAAATTCGGGATAAACTAAACTAAATCTAATCGGAACATAAAATAGAAATACTAAAAATAAAATACACATAAGAGAAAAAAAAACAATAATGAAAACTAATGTCACAGTCAAGACTCCCTAGCCAGCCACCATTTCTTCAATTCATCCCTAAACGATTATTAAACCTTTATTTCGGGCAACAAGACCCATACAACTGCATCAAAGACTAACATACACATACATAATTATTATTTATCTACACATATATCATAAATGCTCTATAATGCGTTCAGAAACCGTAGGCAATGACCAGCATTATAACAACCAATATTATTATGAGGATTTTTCTAATTTGTTTCTATATTTGTTCAAATTTATTTTTTATTACATTATTTTAATGTGTACAGTCTATAGATATTTAACAGGTACCTAGCACTAGTAGCTAGTAGCAATGCAAGTCATTGCCCTATGGCTTCTGAACCCATCATAGAGTACTTATGATATGTGTGTAGATAAAGTAATGTATGCAACTGTACATAATTAGGTCTTAAAACACTCGTGTGATCCTATTATGAAACTCGCTGACGCTCGTTTCATAAAACCACACTCGTGTTTTAAGACCCCTCTTTATGCAACAGTTGCATAAAAGACTATTTATTTTCGCATCGAAACAGCATGGCCGCTTTGCGTAGTCACTTCCGACGTCATTTTCGCCGCCGGTAAGGTGCCCCGAAACCGTCGAAACACGACATCTGTCGGTCAAAAGAAAGAATTAAGAGTTTCTCTAATTATCTTGGTGGCTGTATATCTTCACCTATCGCATGGGTGATTTAAACAAGGTTTTCATTGACACGGCCGCGTAATTATTTTCAGTAGCACGAGTAGGTCATCGTTTGAATTTGTACGATGAATTTGCGAGGCCGTATTTACTTGTAATGTGGCTAGATAATATTCACGGTCCGGCGCCCCTTCCGCCGGTTTCATCACTTCCGGCGTCACCAAACGGCACAATAGCCGTTGTCAAACATCGTTATTTACTGCTTATCAAAGCGTTAAGATCAATCGCATAATACAGTAGTTTAAATAGCGTATACTGATACTATTAAGGTGACAAAAATGGAAACAGCGGGCATTCACCGTCAAGCCAGTCCGCAAAACATTCAGACAAACAATGTTACCAGTCGCCATCAGATATATAATGGAGCGAACAAGTTGCTCAAAAACATCTAAACACGGCTCTATTGCCACATGCGGTTCGATTTACATATTTTGAACACTTTGACCGCTCTGATATATTTCATGTCGACTGTAGGTACAGTCAAGGAAATTGAAACACGTACCACCGTAGAACCTAGTCGAAGAGACACACGCATGACATTTGTATGACATAGTCTGGCGTTTAACGCGTCGCGTCATTGCGATAGGGTTCGAAGGTGGTACGTGAATATATTTCCCCTACTGTACCTAAAAAGTTATACATTCATGTCCACAGACGTCTTAGCCGTCCTCTCTTCTGCTCTGACTGAATATGTTAACAATAGCATGCTAGTCAACACCCTCAATCCCACCAACATCCTACACAGTCCTAACTCCCAAACAAAACTGCCACTGCCTCCTGTTATTTACTACTCAGTCTTTTTGTCACAACAAACACCTAAATTGCTAAACCATAATGGAAACATTTTGTTGTGGCTACGCGCCGCTAAAGGTGCTGTTTTTACTTCCAAAGTATTTTGAGAGACAAATTGGAGCAAATTACCTTGCTGCTCCGCGAAAATTTTCCTTATTTTATTTAATTTATTTTCGCGGAGTAACATGGTAATTTGTTCCAGTTCGTTGATATGAACCTCCGCAAAATAACGCCTGAATCTATTAATTATTTTTAAGAGAGTTTTTGTACTCTCTCCTCCTAGGCTAGTTAGAAAGAGACGCACTGAGCTACGTAGCGAGTTAACTTGTGTCGAGGAGATTCGTGCTATGTGCACCCGGGACAATGCTCGCTAATGTAGAGATGAAGTCATTATTCGAGATAAGTCAAAACGAGATATCAGAGTCCTCCAAAATATGTCCTTCTTTGACTACTCTCGAACGTGAGATGAATCTCGATAAACGCCAGAATTGGGGACCAGAATGCATATCTGGGTATTCTTATGATTTTTCCTAATTTCCAAAGTTTTGAGAATTCGTTTTTTTCATTATACTATTTAGTTTGTGTGGATCTTACTTATAATGCTTGCTCAACTGTGATACTAATTATTAATTAACCGTTTGATTTCAGCACAAGACTATAATGACGAATTTCAAGTTAGTTTTGGTTTGCTGCCTGGTTCTCATACGAGACGCATGCTCCGTGGAAGTGCAACATGGCTACGAAACGCACTCCGAGGTAAGATAGAAAGATCTTTGCTTATTTCGCGAAGCCAATGTTAGTCTCTTTCTCTATTATCAGCTTTATTATTCCAAATATAAGGCAAGAGTCCCAGGTTCGACAGTAACCCCTTGGATGAGGGACTAAAACATGGATATAGCCTCAGTACATGTCAAGGGTGCACACCCAAAACTGTCAAAATGGTTACCTTTGGTGCGCGTCAAGGTTGTAAAACCTGAAAAATTTATAAGAAAAACGTAGATTATACTACCCTAATGTACACCAAAGGTAAATTTTGTCTATTGATTGTGTACAGAGGTTTAGTTTTTGGAGACCTTTAGTCAGGGTGTCAATTGAAGAGGAGTTTAAAGTATGTAATCGTCTCTTTTCGGCACATATTGTATTGCCATTAAAAGGACCTAAAGTGATCAGCATCGAAATGAGAAAACTATAGAACTGAATAAAATTGTATGTGCCAATTGTCAAGTAAACAGCTCTGCGTTTTGTACGTTTTACATTGGGGTCATATTTTTAGTTCTGCTATCCGACGCCTGTGTCGCTGCTAGTTAGAAAATTTAGTAGCACTTTATTCACTTAGGATAAGATTTAAAGTTGAACCAATGACTAAATATTGAAAGCCCCTCTTCACCTGCTTCACCCCGTCACAAAGTGGTGACGCTTGGCTTGTAACAATCCGAACAAGTAAGCAGATCGATTGTCTTCTTATATCGATGGTGATCAGCTAATAAAATATTTTTGCATTACTTATATTTACGTCTCTCGTTTCATCGTTTTCAGGTAAACGTTGAAACTGACACGACCAGGGGCCGCCGTGGGGTCATCGAAGAGGAGAAGTTCTATAACATCCGCACAGAAAGCCAAGCAGCACCCTGGATGCCAGGGCCACCTGAAGATCCTACTACCAAGATTTCTATCACCAACGAGGAGGTAAAAGATGTTCTTCCACTTTACCAAACTACTGAAAGAGTAACTGATAAACCTACCGGCAGAGGAGCAAGAGCGTCTAACGAGAACTGGATCAAACTTCCCTATCCGGGGCATGAAGAAGACTCCAGAGATGACATTCTGACTCCACCGCAGCCGTCTGGTGAATTAATCAACTCTCGCATGCCCCGAGTCAATTTTGTCACCCAGAACAAGCCTCTAGAAGCTTCGGAGTCGAGAAACGATAAGGAATCCATACAAAGAGTAACAAGAACTGATGATGTTCGCGATATCCGAACAGACTTCGTCAGACCCGGTGAGGATGATCGCTCAAAGTTATACAAGCCTGTGTACCCTCGACAGGCAGTATACTATCCAGAAGAATCGAGGCGACCCTACTATGTTGATCGGTATCCTACGGACGAACTGTATCGACGCGATCCCTATTACGACAGCTATGACCGAAGGCGATACATCCCTGGATATGGACCTAAAGTCGATCGCTACGATGAAATCAACGACAACTATGTACCACGAAAACCAAAGCGCATAATTTACTATACGCATTTACCTGAAGTCGTCAGAACTCCTCCCAGTGTGGACTTACGATACAGGTACTCCGTAGATCCCTACAGACGCTTCGATGATGACTATTACGCGAGAACTGGTAGATACGATTACAGATTCAGGAATAAGTATCCGTATGCGCCATTGAGGAAAGAAGAAAGGAATTATAGAGACTTGGCAGGCGCTGGAACTGCAAATAAAGATAAAAAAGTTGAGGAAAAAGTAACACCGACGCCTATTCTTCCAGAGAAAGAAGATAAATACAACAAGAAGGCCAATGATTACAATCGTAATGCTAATCGGAATCTGATCAACAGTCACCAGTATCATGATGGGGTGGTGGTGAACTACAATGAGCCGGTGTCCCACAAGAGCTACCAAGACGTGGTGAGACCGGATGATTCGTACTTAAGGTATGAAGAACCGTTATTCCAAGGCGCTGTTGAAGACCCTTACCAAAGAAAATACTAAGCGAACAGCAAGCCATTCTACATAGTTTTTAATCCTTCTAACGGTTTTAATGTTTTCCTTTTAATTTAACCAATTGGTGTTGTATTTATTCTTTTTAAAGTCTACAATCATAATTGTTAAGATAAAGTATGTAAATGCGATGCAGATTTTACGACTATCCGCGTAAGTTGTCGGTAATAAATGTAATTAAGAACGGTTTTGTATTAATTATTCGAAGGGAGTGCTCGCGACAAATTGTACGAGTAATAAATCGACCGTTTAAATTAAAACACGGGAGGGTGAAGATGAATTTCATTAAGAATTAATTAATGTCATTCTTAAACCGTTTTGTTTTTGCTCGGGAATAAAAAACATCTGCCGGGATGAGCGGCGACGCGTTTTCTTGAGGTAATTAAGCAATAAATTTTGTGGCTTGAAACATTTCGAGGTGGGGGCCAATTACAGTGGGCGTTTAAGAAAATGGATGCTCCCCGGGACACGCGCACACCGCTGACTAATTAGAGAGGCGAGCTTAGAAAAAATCCTGTAACGTGACAGCTTGTAATCAAGGGGATAGATTTTCGCGTTTTTTGTTTTTTAAACGTCGAGGCAGAAGTGCTGGATTAATGCGGCCGATAAATCGCTCTGTAATTAAATCTGTCGAGGGTTGAGGCCTTGAAATTGTGGCTTTAAATCATTTCGGACTGACACAGTTTTCTGCGCGTGGTGACTGATGTCGCGGTTGCAGTCGCTGGGACTTAGGGGTTGATTAGATTAAGATAAAGTTAATGAGTTAGATGGAAAATCAAATTGGGTTTTTTCAAGGACTTTTGACCTTCGAATATGACTCGGGGTTATGTATGTATGTATGTAAATTCTTTGGTTATCGTATCTATCGGGTTATTGTAACGAACGCATTTTAGTCATCAGTCAGCTTTTTGTGTAAAGAAACTGATATAAGAGTACCTATTAAATTTTTTTAGTTTCTCTTTCCCCTGAAAATCGTAACTTTCCACAAACAAGTATGCCAAGGAAGAAGACAATACGTTAGTTACAATTTAATGACCTCGGGTCATCTTAGTATTTTTTTTTTAGGAATTGAGTTTTAGATATTCTAACCATAGAGCCATATCCATGTATTCAGGAACTTTAGAACCACGGCGTGTTCGATTGAACTGTGCTTTGGTCCTATCCAGGCGTCTGCTAAAGTTATGATTTTTGACAAAAGCTTTTAATGGTTAGGAAAAGAATTTAAGCCATCTCTTGAACTAAGGCGTGAGTTTTTTTACGAAACGCAGGTTATATTATAATTTACTTCACTACAGGTAAAATTATCGTTCACACGTATATTTTTCTCTTTGAAATTATGTTTATTAAAGTTTAAAAATGTTTTAGTATAAAGTTGGCCATCAGTACAGGATACCCTTACGATATTATGCATAATTGGATTGCGTAATCTACTGTATGCTTGATGTGCTAGTCGAATAAACGTTTTTTAAATATAATAAAAAGGGGTTGGCTGAAATATAATTCCAACCCAATCTAGTTTAGTAGAGGTCAGTAAAAGGCCTCACGGTAGTGGTGTTTGTACACATTTAA
The DNA here is from genome assembly GCA_963691745.1 of Ditula angustiorana. NCBI lineage: Eukaryota > Metazoa > Arthropoda > Insecta > Lepidoptera > Tortricidae > Ditula > Ditula angustiorana. The sequence continues at coordinate 10,107,767 of OY829486.1, read as the reverse complement.
GGATTGCTTCAGTGGTTCAAAAGCCCCCACTATCGAATCTCATCGCAACTAACCCTATCTCCAATCAAAGTATACAAATACCAAATCCCTGGACATTTTTGCGTGTAAATACCACGCGGACTATCCCTTGAATTAGTAATGTATCCACACGGGACCTCGGACGGAGGAATTATTTATACGACGGACGGGGTGACCATGAGACGGGACATGACAAATAGCATCACAGGTTTAAACTTATAGACTTGCTGTGACGTGGATATTTTGTGAACAATACGTATTGACCACTTCAGCGGCCCTAACATGACAGCCCAGGTTTAGTTTAACCCCTCCCTGTGTCTCTGTCTAACTAGTGTCATAAGGAAGGGACGCAGATAGAGATAAACTAAACTTGGCCAGTCATGTTAGGGCCACTGGACGTTAATTGACGGAATACAAGATTAATGGATCAATAAATAATTAATAGACTCAGGCGTTACTTTGCGGAGGTCCATATCAACATACTGGAACCAATTACTTTGCTACTCCGCAAAACCTCTTGGTTTCTCTTGGGTTTGCGGAGTAGCAAGGTATTTTGTTCCAGTTTGTTAATATCCATTATATAGATTAAAGGTATCTTGGATTATTTCAAAGAAATAATGGTGAATTTTTATCTTTAATTTCTTCTGTTTCTTCAACTATGTGCGAAAATTAAGTCGCAATTGTTCCTTTGAAGGAATTACTGCAAAATATCCGATATCTTATTTAAACTGTACCTTTGACACAAACTACAAAATGTTTGTTTTTCGCGTAACAATAGTCAGTACGTTATCAAACAAATCTGTATGTGCGTCTGAGTACGGTATCATACAGCCCAAACACGAAAGTGGTTTCTAAGATGCCTATTTTGCTTCCGTTGTTGCTGCGTTGACAATAAGTATTTCTCATCTCACGCAATACCTCCTTCCTTATAGAGGCCACCCTACGGAAGGGTTGACAGATGCCTCGGGCACAACGCAACCCGTCTTGAGTCGGAACCGGGGGCTTAGCTAGCCCACTAATTGGACCCTTGTTTGTGGTAACCAGATAAAGGATGTCGTGTTAATAAATGATACAACGTTTGCCAAACAACAGCTAGAGGTTAAACTGGAGCTCTATACGTATCATAGCATACCAACGAACTCAATAATTACTACCCGATTTTAAAGAAAAGCTGATATTTCAGGTCATCATCATCATCATCTCAGCCACAATAAGTCCACTGTTGAACATAGGCCTCCTCCATGAATTTCCAAAGTGACCGGTTGGAAGCGGCATGCAACCAGCGCCTTCCTGCCACCTGTATGAGGTCATCGGACCATCTTGTGGCTGGTCGTCCTACGCTGCGCTTTCCAATACGCGGCCGCCACTCGAGAACTTTTCGACCCCATCAGTCATCAGGTCATCTGTGTATTATTGTGTCAAGTAGTGCGGTCAGGCTCAGAAGTAGCTGAACATTTTAGTACCTTGTCGCTGTCAGTCATCTGACGATTTCGAGCTACTCTCATTTAATTCGCTATTACGACAAGGTACTTAAGTGTTAAGCTACTTGTTAGGCTGACTGTACTAGGCACCCAAGGTACCAGATCTAGATTGGACGTGCCCATTATAAAATAAGTAATCCTATAAGGGTTTTTCCTTTTGAGGTACGGAACCCTAAAAAATATGTTACAATTGACCCATATCTTTGGGTCTAGAATGCCACAAACAGACAAACATACAAGAGTTTTCATACTTATAAATGCTTACTGAAATGTCCGTAAACTTATCGCACGCTTAGAATTAAAGCGACCCATTTCTGAATAATACACGTCCCAAAATATCACCTTAATTAAAAGACATAGGGTTTAATTTTGAGAAATGTCAAATTCAGAATTGAGTCGCTTTAATTCTAAGCGTGCGTTATATAAAATTAGAATGTGGAAGTATATCTCCGGTCTAAGCAACAACAGTTGTCCGTCAATACAAACTATCGACCCGCCCCGGCTTTGCACAAATACAATTAGGGTGTAATGTACGTAAAAACCTTCCGTAAAAATCTCTTTATGACAGTGAAAACTGTATCAAAATCCGTTGCGTGTCTTAGGAGGAGAAGGCGGCCAGACATATACTATAAGAATTTAGGACAGACAGGAATGGATAGCGACTTTACATTACACTATGTAAAAATAAAGATAAAGATACTTCATTACTGAATAATTCAGGAAACTTCATTGAGGTTAGCAAACTTAGAGCTATGCCTATGTACAGTTAGCCTCAGAAGTCGCTTTCCACTAAAGAACCTTGTAGTAGTAACGTATGTAAGAGAGTCGCTCGAATTTGTCACATTATTGACAGCGACAAGGTACTAAAATGTTCAGTTACTTCTGAGGCCGACCGTATACATTACTTCGTTCTGAAACGACGTAACGGCTCCCAGATGAACCCTCAGGTACTTAATTAAAGGCACTAACTAACTAAACAAGCCCAGCTATAAATACTTCGTTACAACTATAAGGAACTCTATCATACATGGTTGGAATGAAAATATTTAACATGTAAGATATGCTTTTACCCGACTGCCGCAAGATAAATATTAAAATAAAATAGGAAGGCAAACGAGCAAGTGGGTCATCTGATGGTAAGTGATCACCACCGCTAATAGACATCTGCAACACCTAGGACACCAAGTCACCAAGGGACACCAAAGAAATATATTTTTAAACTAGCTTCTTTTTAAAAATCTCGCGGGCGACTTAATAGCCCCATCTAGTCTTTGAGCTGACGTAACATGGACCCTGTATTATTATTAACTAGTGGCTGACATCACGACAACATTTACATGTCGATAACAATTTGCCGAATTGCTTTTACGATGTTGAATGTGAGGGAAAGGGTGGCTCTAGGGTTGGCACTGCGTTTTAGATGAGGACCAAGTTTTAAACAGAGAGAGGAGAAACATTATTTTTGAATTACTTATATTTTACTGTTCATATTAACGATACTAGAAATCTCAAATGTCGTAAGGGACATGTTCCTTAATGTCCTTTACGACATTTGAGATTTCTAGTATCGATAAATGCTACTTCGCATCTTTCATATTTTTTTACTCGTAACTATATAAGTACTCGAAAATATGAAAAACGCATGTTTATGAAGGAACTGTCAATTTTATTTCAATTTATATACAACATAATTCTGCACTGTAGCATTGGCGGTAGCATTGCTGTCATATGTTTTACATCTTTTAACGTACCTTCTTTCACATCATGTCTCTTTGTAATTCAATTGAATGAAATCGACGTATAGAAGAACAGTTTAAGATGAACAATATTACACAGGGTTTTAGCGAATATTGGGCGTCTTAAGCACCGTCATTGTCAGCAATAAGAAAATATTGACAGAATTTTGTACGGAAGGGGGAATGTCGAATCAATCTGTGTAGTCAAACCAGGGTAATTGGAATCCCATTCTTCAAATTCTAGTAACAATTGTAGCCGACAATAACAGCGGTTTAAACGCCCGATTGTTCACTCATTTATTAATATCGTCCAGCAACCATCACTCAGAGGCAATATTAGGTATTTAATTAACTCCGGAGCGACAACCCTGGCTTTAAATTCCGATGTCAAGGGTCCTGCAAATTGATAATTTCTACCGTTATACCGTAATACCAAAACGTCCCATCGCTTATTCATTAAATGGCGGCCACTATCAACAAAACAATTAACAAAAGACCTATGTCAATTTCCAACAACATACACAATTTAAACTCTATAGCCTACCCAATTAAGCTTAATCTTTAACTGTGGAAAGGATTCGATTTAAGAGGCACCGCTATTAATATTTACAAGGTTTGTCGTGGCTATTAACACACTGCAATGGTAAAAGGGCGTAAGTGAATAGTAGTATAAGTACATATAAATCGTTTTGGCTGGACGGTTTGGTACGGATAATGTTTGGATAGGGACGAAGTTTTGACATGATACCGTCCCATTTGAATAGTTCACGACTTTTGACTTTGGGTTAAGATGCGTTGGTACCTATTTAGCAATATAGTTATAGTTAGGTTTATGAGTTACGACAATACAGGGTAGATTAAACAACAGACTTTAAAATCTCAGCAGCTTGCTTGTAATTTGTGCATTTTTTCTTAGATTGTCGGTAAACATTTTGCAAGTCAAGTTTCACCCAATCCACTTGATTTACTTGAAATACTTGACATATAATTTGGACAATCAATACAGTATTAATTAAAAATCTTCTGAAAATAGTTTGTAGATTCAGGTGTTAGTTTGCGGAAGTCCATATTCATATTAATGGAATCAATAGCTTTGCTAATCCGCGAACCCAGTGTCAGCAATCCTGAAATTAGACAACGCCTGTGCTGAATACTTTTATAAAGAAATTAAGAAAGAGGTCAATAGCTCCTGATGATGCCTCGTGGAGAGGTGCAACAGGTGTCGAGTAGTATTTTTGGTGTTGGTGGTTGGGTTATGGTCGCGTTTTGTGTTGTTTGTTTATTTCTTTATTAAAGTATTGAAGTATTCAGCACAGGCGTTGCCTTTTTTTTCACGATTGCTGACATTCGCGGATAAGCAAAGCAATTGATGCCATTAATATCTTTTGAAAATCTAAACTACTTAGCATGTTCCGGTTTTCACATTCTCTTGCTGCTAGCTGAAGCTGCATGGTAGAGCCAAAGTTAGCTGGCCTGACGCAAGAAATAAAAGGCAAGGCAAGAGGATGACGCATGGCTCGTGTGGGAGCAGTACCTTACACTTCACAAGTTTTAGGACTCCACGGTGGGAACGTCTTGTGGATCATTTAAAAAGAGAATGCTTATGAATAGAGCAATTCGTAGCACAGTTTATTTCATTTGATTTTTTTTTTGCTAAAATACATATTCGAATGTCAGAGTAAACCACAACCTATGAGTGTGAGAACAGATAATCGATACAAGATAGTAAATACAAAATCAATGCTGCTCTAAATTAGTTATTCCTATTGATTTTTCAAAGTAGTGGACCCGTCAGATGCTGTACTGCCCAAACTGGCTTTTCGTTTGGTTGGCGTAATGGTAAACGAAAATAAAAATGCGCCTCTTACCAGCTCCAGCATTGAACCTTTATTGTGAATGTAAACCATCCAGGGATTCGAATGCACAATAAAAAAATAATCGACCTAGTTAAGGAGGACTTCAGTGATATTACGAAAACCAGGTCGAAACATATCTGCCTAAGGGATGCATCCAATGTAAGTATACCCGATAGCGAGGCCTCGAACGTTTTCAACTCTCATTTTATTTCCGCAGCATCAAATCACAGGGTCGTATGCAATGAGTCCAAGTCGGCTGACTATCTAAGTAGGCACCTTTCTGACACGACTGTTCCGACACTCATCCTGCCTACCGTTACACGCGACCTATTAGACAAGGTGCTACTGTCTATGGCCAAAACACGAACAGTTGTGGATGTGTATGACATGTCAGTCGATATTCTTTTATCAGTTTGGCCGATAGTCTGTGATGTGCTGGTGGTGCTTATAAACATAATGTTTGACACTGGCATCTACCCAGACGTACTGAAAAGTACTAGAGTATGTCCAGTTTACAAGGGAAAGGGGGAAAAATGTAATATAAATAACTATAGACCAATAACGATAGTTCCTACAATCTCCAAGCTGGTGGAGTCCATTCTATCCTCACACATAATGTCGCACCTTGAATCAAATGACTTATTGACGGACAAGCAATTTGCATACCGAAAGAAAATGTCAACAACCACAGCGGCACATAGGATATTTGATTGTATCGTGACTGGACTCGATGAAAAACACAAAATGGCTGGTATATTTTGCGACCTATCGAAAGCTTTTGATGTTATTGATCACGGATTACTTCTCTACAAACTACACTACTACGGCGTTCAAAACAAGTCGCATGAACTGTTTAAATCGTTTTTGTCGAATCGTAGACAGATTGTTAAATTAGTATCGACGGATGGAAAAACAGTGAAATCTAATACTGGATACATTAATTTAGGAATTCCACAAGGATCGGCCCTTGGAAATTCATTATTTTTGTTATTTGTAAATGACCTACCGTCGAATATAACTACCGGCCTTACTGTGCTGTTCGCGGACGACACCACGGTCATAGTTAGCGCGCGCACGTACGAACAGCTCGAGGGGAACATTAATGCGACATGTAACCAGTTACAGCAGTGGTTTTCGACCAATGGCTTGTTACTGAATATAACTAAATCGAATATTCTAATCTTTTCTGGTCGAAGTCTTGTTGATCCTCCTTGTTCGGCAAATAGTCCGATGCCATTACGCAACGAGTGTAGATTCCTCGGTTTTACACTGGACTCTAATCTAAATTGGAAGCGCCATGTAGACGTATTATGCGATAGGCTGAGTAGTGCTGTGTTTGCATTGCGGAAATTAAAACCACTGATCTCTGCTGATGCGCTGAGACAGGTCTACTTTGCACATTTCCACTCCTTAATGTCGTATGGTACTCTAATTTGGGGAAACTCAACAGATGCCGATAGAGTACTGATCATGCAGAAACGAGCGTTGCGCACTCTTGTCGGCGTAAAGCCTAGACACTCGTGTAGAAACCTGTTTGTGGCGCATCGTATTATGACCCACTATTCACTTCACCTATTCGAGGTTATTATGTTTGTACGAAATAACATCACGATGTTTGAGCGCAAAAATGTTCTAAACAAACAATTTCGTCCTACAAGGCGATTGAAGACATTTCCTCGTCGCATGGCGCTTGCAAGGAAGAACCCGCGCATCATGGGTCCCACTTACTACGACCGCCTGCCCGCCGAACTGAAATCCGAAACGTCTGACGAGTCATTTACGCGCCAGCTTAAAGGTCTTCTATTGAAAAACCCCCTGTACTCAATAAAAGAATTTATGGACATTGAATTTTAAACATATAAACTTTTAACATAAACGTTATTATTATTATATATTGACATTATTTTAACTAATTCTTTTATTGATTATGTAATAACTTTGACATACTAAATTTGTATTTGACTATCCATTATTAGGTATTATTTTGTGAATTTATATTGCTGTTATTTTGTGTTTTTGTTATTGTTATTTACATTTTTTTTTTTTTTAAATTATTATTCTTAATTTATTATATATTTTTTGACGATCTCAATGTGAATGCATATATCTTGACATAAATTGTAATTTATATGATAATTTAAATTGAGAAATAAAGAAAATCAAAATCAAATCAATATTGACATCTAGAGAAAATTACAAATTCCGTTGCGTTGTTTAGAAGGACACACGGCAGGCGAACATACACAATTAGTGTTTTTTTTTCATTAGAATAGTAAGTGATATTAGTAACAAAGAAATGAACAGCTTAACCTAATAAGAAATACAAAAACTTAATTATATGTACAAATATCTCCCAAGTCTGTCTCCTGCAATAAAGTGCCCATAAGGCTGGCTGCATTTCCACACATATAATTGGGATATAACGTGAAAACCTGCCGCAAACAAATTTCTAAATGACAGTGAAAACCGCATCAAAATCCGTTGCATAGTTTAGAAGGAGTAAGCCGCCGAAGACACGCGGACACAGGAACAGATAGTGACTTTGTTTTAAACTAGGTATTCTTCTTCTTCTTCTCATAGTGCCTTTCCATTACTGGATGTTGGCCGTTAGCTTTGCAAACTTTTCCCTGTCTTGAGCCACCCGGAACAGTTGCTCTGCACTGGTAATACCAGTCCACTCCCTAATATTACGCAGCCAAGATTTCTTCCGCCTTCCGGGACGCCGCTTTCCCTCAATTTTGCCCATCAATATAAGTTGAAGCAGCTGATATCTGTCGTGTCGCAACACGTGCCCCAGATATTCTACCTTGCGCTTTTTGACGGTGTGCAATAATTTCCGGGTCGTACCCGCACGCTGAAGCACTTTCTCATTGCTGACTTTATGGACCCAGCTTATACGGAGCATGCGACGGTAACACCACATCTCAAACGCTTCTAAGCGCCTTCTGGTATCCTCCTTAATGGTCCATGATTCGCTTCCATACATAACCACAGGCCAAATGTAGCAATGCAGGATCCGAGTTCTGAGTCTCAGGCTGATCTGCCGGCAGCACAAAACTTTACTCATTTTACTAAACGAGGCACGGGCAATTTCGATCCGGGTCTTAATTTCTTGGTCGGAGGTATATAAAGAAGATAAAGATATATGACATACAATGCGTTGGTCGCCAACCTCTGAACACTTAAGACGGGTTCTCCACCCTTCATCGTGTTACACCTTTGAAAGATCTATTAACACGAAACATTTCACACTTCCCATCAAAACCGCGATACGATCTTGATCTCCGCGATAAATAATAAAAATATTGGCCATAAAGACAATTGATACGTTGTGTTGGCGCGGATTTATGGCACTGCGCACGCGGTGCCGCGCTGCGCCGGCGCAACACGGCGCGTAATGTAACGCGGAGTGATCGCCTGTAATGTGTGTATGGTGAAAATTATTGCGGGTCTGACAGTTCGTCGGGTTGTATGCTCTATTTTGTAATTGAATTGATATTTAAAAAGCTTTAGTGAAGAAGTACGCGTAAGAAGCTTTTGATACTGATATTTTTTGGATACGTATTTTTTTATCAAAATTGTAGTATTTGATTCCAGTCGCCCTATGGGCCCAGGTTAAATTTATCCCTACTTGCGTCTGGTTAAGCTAATGCCGTAAGAATTAAAGAGGCGCACATAGAAATAAACAAAAAATAAACTTAACTTGGCCGGTCATGTGAGGGTCACAGATAATGTAGAGCTATAAGTTACTTGGTTTAGTTTGTAGCGTCATTGGAAACATAAAGCAAATATGTATACTTCATTAGTAAAGGAAAGGTCTGAATCTATTGGTCTTATTTCCTTGTCACAAGGGTTTACGAGGTCAGGTTTTTTTGGACGCGATTTTTCTATTTAGTTAATGCGAAAAAGTATTCTATGAATACATTTCACTGTCTTTCTACTTCGGTAAATAAAAGGGTTTACTTTTCTTAAGCCCGACCTTTACCATTTTAAATAAAACAAAGTAGAGCCTCTGTCATGTTAGGCGGCGCCGGCGCAGTCCCACGGAGCCTCTGCTTTATAGTCGTGTCGTATCGGTTAATGGCTGAGCTCTTTGTCGCGCCGCCGTCGATAGCGCGATCGTATCAGGAGTGTCGCGTGTCGTTGCTTCGTCGTCATCGTGTCGGAATGGTGTCGTTGACGCGGAGTCTTGTAATCTGAAAGTTGAAATTATTATTATTATTAGCATAGCTTAATAATGCTACATGCTTAGTAAAATGTTTTTCTCAAACATTGTCGGAAATGGTGTCATTGTACTCGAAGAAACAAACCGCAAAGGACGTTGTTGCCGGCTTTTATCAAATAAAAAAAAAACATACTCATTGTTGGACAGCGAACGCTCCAGGAAGTGGCATACGAATTCCATTGCTGGACAGAAATTAACTTTTTTTAAAGTGATAGAGACTATGGAAAAATCTCATTCAGCCAATGCCAGATACCGGGATTCAGTAATTTTGTTCGAAATTTAACATTTTTAATCATGTCTCAAATAGCTTTCGCGTATTAAAAACAAACAAGTACATTTTCAATATTAAAAATTAAGCGGGAACACCTACATAAGTACCGAGTTAAGATTTATTAGTGACAATAAAGATAAATTAAATGAAAATAATGTGTTCTACTGAGTAAACCATGAACAATGATTAATTGCACAGTACGGGAAGAAATTATACAAATAAAAGCGAAGCATAATTACCTGTGACAAAGTTATAGTCGCGAAAATCTAAATATAAATTTGAAGACAGAAGAAGATGAGAACTATATAAAATGGAGGATATCTAATACTTAAATTTTATAAAACTATTATACATTTATCTACATTTCAATCGGAACAACCCAAAAAATAATATTTTATTCAAATCACTGTCGCAGAACGTACTTAGTGACCAGAAGGCGTGCAGTATTCACTAGTAGGAAATTCATATGTTTGTACGTGCTAAATAAAAATCTTTATATATAATTTTTATTTTATTTCCTTCGAATGTTTGAGAAAAGTACTATATCTGCCTCGGCTGGAATGGCAATTGCTGGCTTCGTACTTTTAAAAACTGTCGCCGTTGGCTCGGGTTTTTAAACTAACTCAGCCAGCAATTGCTTACTTCCCAAGCCTAGGCATTAATCTACTATTCTTTCTTCGTATATTTTAAGATCGTTAGTGCGACGACGGACTAAGAGTTGTGACACTAAGGTCTGGTATGTAAAACGATTCTTTGTTTTAATATAGAAACGCAGCATAAGCCAAGTATTGGAAACTTAGTATACACGTTTTGATGACTCACAGAACCCAATAAAACTTCATTATGTTTTCAAACTCCCAAACTACGTGTCATCGCATAATAAACTGCCAACAAAGTAAGCAATGCAAATTATTTTCGAATACCGGGCGACAAGATTCTTCTTAGAAACCAAATAACTCCTTTGTTGAGCGGTCAGATCCCCCGATGACCAAGAATGAAGTGTCACATAAAGTATAATGAGCGATATGAAATATGGACCCGAGGCTGTATTCTACACGGACCAGGTGATATAGAAGCGGAACGTGAACCAGATGGTGTATCTCACTTTGTCGCATCATGATGATCATGACTTGATAAGATTTAAAAACGAGTCATTAACTCGATCATTGGCATAATAAATCCTTGAGTCAATTATATATCAAAAAGGTAATCAAAGCAACTTGTTTTGAAAATAGAAGAAAAAATAAACTGCTGAGTTTCTTGCGGAGTTTCTTCTCAGCAGAACGTTCAATTTTCCGAAGCGCTATTAGATTCAGACATGTAAACTAAAAACATAACCCTTCCTTTTGGCTTTGCCGTAGTCGGGTAAAAAGAGCCTGGCCTACTTGCAAAGTAAAATTTTCATTTCATTTTCATTTTCAACACACAAAAATAATTTTTTTTTATAGGGTAATTGAATGACATTCAATTAATTGTGACTTTTAACAGCAGTTTATTTTCAATATTTTAAGGTGTAGTTTTTAAATTCGTATAACCTTATGATATTATTCTTTATATATTTATTATTAGATATTACTTACAATCAACCCAAGGCTTCCTATTTTAGGGGACAAAAAGTATGCTATGTTTTAATCTAGGACATGAATCTATCTGTATACCACATCTAAATCCGTCCATCTGTTTGTTAAAGACAAACTTTCAAATTCTAAATATACAATCATTACTTTCGCATTTATAATATTAAGTAGGATAACGAAAAGACAAGAAAGTATTTAAACAAAACAGGTTTGTTTAATTCGTGTTTATTAACTTCGTATATCCGCTCCGGTTCTATATAGCTTGAACGGTGTCGAATATGACTCTGGGTCTGTGTCTTCTGAGAAATTTACAATGTCGCTTAAATTATGTAGTTTGACATCGATTAGGGTTTTTTGTAGTTATTGTTTTAGCCTGAAGAATGAGTAGGTATCAGTCTCGAAAACCACTATCGACGAACACAGAAAGCAAAACACGATTGCATTTTTATATGGAAAGGAAGTTTTTAGTTGATAGTACTTTTTATTGCACTGTCCCTCTTTCGAGCAGCAGTCTCTAAAGTAAAAATAGCTTTAATGATCGCCGACCTCCGATAGGAGAGGGCACTAGAAGAAGAAGAAGAAGAAGATTGCACTGTCATTGGAACTACATACACATTTCAAAATTCTACTCAAACCGTTGAACGTAGGAATCGGCTATTAGTAATTTTTTTGACTTAATTAAATTTGATGTGACGGATTAAAGGGTTTCCTATACTGCTCGTAAAACTGCGTGATTTCTTTTTACGTGTTTTTCCAAAAGAGCGGCAAACGAGCATGTAGGCAATTTGATGGAAAGTGATCGATCACCGTCGCCAGTGGAACCTGAAGTTATAAAATAGATCTACCGAATCTATTCTGGTCTTAAACACGAAACTTATAGTACACTTACATTTTCAAAACACGTGTAAAACCCTAACTTAACCCGGACTTAACCCTTTACAAGACTCCTGCTCAAAAACTTCATGCCGTTCGAAAAGTTCTGAGATAAAGTAAAACTGAGCGGAACCGTGGCTCGTGCTAGGGTGGCAATAAATATCCGGAATCCGGGAGTTTCGTATCGGTCGCTGATAAAAGTCCTTTCGCTCCACCGACTTGGTGATCTGTGCTAGGGACAGGATAAATGTGAGAACGTCGATACGGAATTCAAAATTTTATCGATGGAGAAAACTCTTTTGGTGCTCACCAAAACACATTTACTGCATTAAATTGAACGAATTAAGTTTTTACTACGTTTTATTTAACTTCACTTTTATGTTTTAGTTCAAATCTTGCTCGTCAATTTTGATTCACTTTTAGAGGTTGGATTGCTTTTAAATTTGGTATTTTTGATTAATGTGATAAGTCTGATAGCAATGTAATATCATTAATTTATTCAATACTCAACTCTTTATTGCTTTTGTATTGATTCTCTTATTTTTATTGTTTAATTTACCACTGTATGTATAATAGTTAATAATTATTAAGTTTACCAGCACATTGATGATGTACTGTAATGCTGCTGAACATTATTGTTTAATAAATAAATAAATAAAATTAACAAAATGCGTATATTAAAATTGTTATTTTTTACGCAGAAAGCATTCATCAGCCCTAAGATAGACAATAATAAGATTACTTTTATGAGCTTTTTGCTACCGTATACTGCGCAGTTGCATTCTAAACCTTCGTTCAATTTTCTTTGGCTTCCTCTGCTCATCATACGTAAATAAATATCAGTGGTACACTACACCGAATAAATAAATCACTCTAGGTATATTCAATTCGTATTGTTTTAAAATTATTCCGTAATTACGAAATTCTATCGACATCGATTTTGCCATTTGGAACTCCAATCACATCCCTAATCTGTTAGTGTTCACGGCACGTCGCGGGCGGCGTCTGTTTTCTTTTTAATTACCTCCAATAAATAGTGTAGTGCGGACGTACTCACGTAGCGAAAGTTGACGATGATTACCTCTTGCTCATACTTGCGTTGGTCGAGAGAGAGGACACTATATTTTTTTCGTAAAAGTAGTGGCTGTTTTGATTCGAGAGGTGATGTCGCTTTCTGACTGTTAATGTTGCCACATCACAAACTTAAAAGGTTAACTAGGGATGTTATCGATTGACATCGCATCCATTCTGAAGAAGGTGAACTTAAGATATTGAAGGCTGGTAACATTGAATACGTTACGTTATGTTATAACGTTTGACAAAGTTGGTCATACCCTGAGTCATAAGGGATGACCGGGTAGCCTATAGTGGTTAGTGAGTCTGACTTCAAAGCTATGATGAAGGTTCGATTCCCGCAGGCGGCAAGGAACAAAGATTTGTACGATAAATACCATGTAAACACGAATGTTCGTATTTGCTTCTTGAATGTTATTTAGATATATTTACATTATGTATGCATTAAGTGCTTTAATTTTTGGGATTAGGTCAATTCAATTGGTGTAAATTGTTCCAAGTTTTTATCTATTACGAAATATGGTATACCTAAATCAATACGCTAGTAAATATTGTTAAATAGCGTCCAATTTTTGGTTAACAATGGCAAAATTTTCTAAATGAATAAGATAATTAACCACTTAGTAACAATTTTGCAATCATATATGATTGCAAAAAGTTGTTAATTACCTTAGTTATTTTATGGCATTTAAATAATACCCATATATTTACCCTGTTAAGTTCAGGTACGGCTACACTATAACTGTGTCAAAAACAAATTGCGCTGACATGTTTTAGACGCCGACCTTTATCTTTTCAAAACAGCTTTTGACTGTTTTTTATAACCGTCTCCCGCCGCCACTAAAAGCCAAAATTGCTCCTCAAATCAAATAACTCCCTCTAGGCGTTGGTTAAATATTTTACATCGGCCATTTGGGCCATTTGGTGCCATTTGGTGCCATTACATGCAATAAAATAGCGACTCAATGTAAATCACATAACGCACTTCCGTGGTCGCGGTTGGTCGTTGGAATAAAAAACGGGACGTGCGCGAGCAGGATTACTTTCTAAGGGTTCTGCGTGTGCGCATTTTTCTTTACAGCTACTTGCGTATCTTTTTTACTTATGCTTAAATTATACCTTATTATATAAGCCGGAAGACTCCCATTGCAGGGCATAGGCCTATGCTTATATCTAGTGTTGTTTAATAGAGTAGAATTAAAAACGTGATCTTAACCTGTGTTGATTTTAATTTTTACGCACGTGATCTACATCTACAGTAATAATATAATAGAGAGGTAAACTTTGTTTGTTAATTTGTTTGTATGTAGGGGGTAATCTCTGGACCTACTGAACCGATTTCAAAAATTCTTTCACAGATAGGAAGGTACACTATCCCAGACGGACATAGGCTACTTATTCCACGAGAACGAAGTCGCGCGCGTCCGCTAGTTTTTAATAAGTACAGCTTAACTGAAATTGCCATCATTTACTATAGGAGCACAAGCAAAGTTTTACAATAGCCTACAATACAAATTTTAAACCCCGATGATAGTTTCCTATGTTTTTCGACTTTAAAACATGAAAAGAAAACAATTTGTGAGGTATATACAAATCTATATCCCGACATTTCAAGGCCTTTTTAAGTCTTGCATTCCAGGGCGCTTTCTCTAACGCAACATCGATGTGCTAGCGAGGAAGTCTAATTTTATTTATGTATAGTGATAGAGATTTGAGTGCAGTAAAAAGCAATGGCTTAACGATGAGCACAACAAAGAGAGAATTAAATGACAGGGCCATCTTTAAACTACTAGGCGCCCTGGGGTGCAAATTTTAAATCTCATCAGGTAACTAAAGCTCACCAAAATGGCCGAATCTCCATGAAAAACGGTCATTTTGGTGAGCTTTAGTCACCCGGTGACATTCAAAAATCGCACTCTATGCACTTCAGGATAATGTGACCCCCGATGACTATGACATAATAGAGGAATCTGTGTTAACAAGCAAAAGAAATAAAGCTAGAGGGCCCATGGATCACGGGGCCTTGGACACTTGCCCAGAGTGCCTTACAGATAAGAGGCGCCTGTCAAATGGCAGAAGGAAATGTGTGTCTACCCATAAACTTGAATCGTGCATAGGACTCGATACTTTGGACTTTGGATTCGCGATAAACCGTTGGAATTGTTTTATTTAAATGGTGAAAGTCATGTTCAAGGTACCCTAAAAAGCGAAGTGTCCCATGAAAATGCCAGAGCCGTATTTGGCGATCGTTTGTAATTCGGAGCAATCTCAACGACTCCCAAGGCGGGGGGCGCCGGGGGGCGCCGGGGGAGCTTGTTTTATTGATATTTTAGCGGCCGAATGATTTGGAAGCCCTGAACGGCACTCCAGGGGAACCGTTACTATTGATGGCCCCTGGAACGGATACCATGTGCACCTAGCACGAACCTCATTGACACGGGTTGACTCGCTACGTAACTCAGTGAGTCTCTCTCCCACTGAACTAGATAGAATGAGAAACACTGAGCTAGAGTTAGAGTTAACTCGTATCGAGAAGGTTCGAGCTAGGTGCATAGAAACCGAACACGTAAAGCAAGTTTTGATGCTGTGTCTTAAAAATTGATAAAACAGGCGTATTCTTGCCCTCTGGGTACTTGCTATTTGAACTGTTAAATCATAGAACTATTATGACAATTCCTAAACATAACAGACCCAATAGAAAATATCACCTGAAAGTGCACCGTCAAAGTGCTCACGTTACAGACTTAACGTGCTAGTAATTAAGTTTATGTTTTGGTCCTTTGAAGCCTGATAACAAATATGTTCTAATGGCGTTCGTTTAACCAGTTTTGGTAACTATCAGGGTCCCGAGCTTTATAAAGGTAGTTAGGATAGGATAATCCTTTAAATTGTAGATACAATGTAATATGTAATTACTATTACTTAAATTAGGAGTTATGTGTACGAAATTACAGATAAAATAGTCCAACCCTGAGTAGCGTTGCTCGCTAATCCTGCCGCTAAGCGGCAGTGCATGCACTCTTGCGCTCCGGCGTGGAGAGCAAGACAGTTGGTGTAATTACTGGCACAAGAGGTTTTACATCTTAGCCCTCTGGGTTGGCAACGCATCTGCAATATTTTTGGTGTTGCGGGTTTCAATACGGCGGTGGTGAACACTTACCATCAGGTGACCCACTTGCTTGTTTGCCTTCCTAAGTTGTATAAAAAAACAAGCAAGATGATAGTAACGATCCGGACGTACCTTGCACAAGGTCCTACTACCCGTCAAAACAAAGCACTGAAGCTTTAACTATCTCTGTGGCCCTAACATGACTGGCCAAGGTTAGTTTATCTCTATCTGCGTCCATTTCTTATGACACTAGTTAGACAGAGACACAGGGAGGGGTTAAACTAAACCTGGGCTGTCATGTTAGGGCCGCTTATGTCGACATACATGTATACATTACAGATGTATACATTACACATGTATACGTTGTATATATGTATGAGATAGCAGGAGCGTATGAAACATGCAGGGTAACGACACCAGCCGTTTTATGGACGAAGCTAACTTATTAAAAATACTCCTTTATAGAGGGTTTAAAGAGTCTTTCAGCGATCATTTTGACGGTTTTTATCTCACCAATAAAACTTTGTTAGTAAATTATGGAATGAAATGTTTGAAGCGTTAGCTCTTTTAGTTAATAAAAGTATGATGCGTTATTTTCAAAGCAACCAGCGGCCCATACCAAAAAGTTTATAAGTATATTTATCTGATATATTTGTTACATTTTGTATGAAAAACAAAATTAACATCATAGTGGGCAAGCAATGTATACCGAATTGTCCCTGTCACCTGTCGCGTTTATGAAATTGGGCCCAGCTCAAAAACATTTCGCGATTTTTAAACTCTTGTTTTTTAGTGTCGCGAACCAAAGAGCCCGTAAAGATGGCAACCCGGCATTCCTACGTAATATTTTGCAAACAATACTGTGAGCAAAAAGCGCAAAAGCGAAGGCGACATGCGCTTCAACTGATATCGGAAACGTTGTAAATCGTAATTCGATAACACGACCACTAGGTCCTACATTATTGTCACCTTACGACATTTTTGAAACAACGATGCCCATTGCACGTTTTGATCTTTTGTCGAAAGCCTTTGGTAAAGAGGCAAAGCAATGTATGCTTCTATTTACGAGGGAACAAAGATGTGATTGGCCTTGAAATGCACGAATTCTTTTTTGCGTCGAACAGTAAATTGTGGTGAGCAAATTAAGTTAATAGCGTTATTAAATTAATGTTTACTTTTCCATGTTGGATATTCAGTACCAAAGAACCTAAGAACATATTTAAAAGATAAATGGAACTTCTGAGCATAGTCGATTCTCATTCTCAATGATTTTAGTTGCAAAGCTGACAATTTCGTATATCTTTAATATGTAAACTTGGTCCCTTTTACCGATTTTTTATAGTCGTACAGGTATTGTTGCATTTATATGTATCGATAATTGTAAATATATATAACTTGGCCCAAGTACGTGTACCCTGGTCCACACTTTTGTTTGTCTCTTGAACTGAATTTTAAATTTTATAGAGGAATTTGAATGATGAAAATATATATAAACTCAATTTAAGGCCAATTTGCACACCGGAATTCCGGTAGAATATGACAGTACTGGTATAATGTATTTACATCTTATGTTCACTATATTCTGCGAATAAATAATCATTTCATTTCATTTCATTTCAATGACTGGCACTGTAATTTTTAAACCCCGACGTAAAAAGAGGGTTGTTATAAGTTTAAAGTATGTATTTGTCCGTCCGTATGTCTGTCTGTGGCATCGTAAGTCATTTTTATTTGAAAGCTGACTTTTTTTTTTTAATTAATGGCTTCCCATCTCTGGGTCGAAATGGATTTCGCCAATTACAACTTTGGTTGACATTAGACACATCGGGAGAATGTCCGGTAGGTCTGGTAGGTACGGTAAGTCTGGTAGGTACGGTAGGATCGGGTGTGTGTAACCTAAAACAAATTAAAAAAAAACATTTAGTGTTAATGACGACACAGACAGTACAGGACAATAACAATTTATAAATACACATATCTAGTTTTTTTTTAAATGGAAAATCGGAAAGAATTAACATGTGGAGGGGAGAGGAATAATAAAGAATATCGTACTTGTCATAATTTTATGTCATTTGTTTGTATATACTTAATTAAACAGAGAATAAAGGGGGTGTCTGTGTAAGATAGAAGACTATGAAAGTTTATAGGACGCGGGATATCTGGCGGCAGCTCGTCGTACAGGGAAGACCTGTATTTCGGGGAACTAAAGAATATATGGTCTAGAGTTCCATCGTCCCACATTCGCACAGAGAGTGAGAAAGCTGACTTATATATTGATGATTTGATTGGGAGCACGGTTGTTGACACCTCGGATCGTGCCTGCATTATTGTTATAAAAAAGTGCAAAACATTTATCGCTTTTCCATTTCCAATCTGCGCACTATAGTTCTCCGAACCAGCTGTCTTCGGTATTGTCACCGCAAAGCTATCGCCGCTGAGTGCGCATCCTTGTAGAGCGGCGCGCGCGCCGATTTACGCGCCCGCTAGCCTGTAGATTAGTCTGATAGACGCGCTTTTGTTTTGCTCAGATTCTATACGATAGCTTCGATGTTGCTTTCTGTGAATGTTGGCATAACGGAAAGGATCTATAAAGTCTGACGAGTGGATGGCGAAAAGAAGCTGAAGTAAGTACCTAGTTTATTGTATCGTCACCATTAAATAAAAAATATCACATTTGTCAGGAGCAAATATCGGCGTGGTTTAAATTTTTTTTTCCCATTAATGGTGGGTCGATAAAGATGACAATATTGAAGATCGGTAACAAATTTCTAAATTAACTATGTGTTTGTTTGTCTATTGTATTTGATTTTTGTAAACTGTGTAATGAAAGCTTAGATAAATAAATATATTTTGTTGGCATTCATTTTTATTCAGGATTGACTAACAGAAATTTTCTTATTGAATTTTGCGTACGCGAATCTATTAAAAAACATCCTGCCCGCCCATAGTCAATTCGAACCATTACTATATTCCGTGCACTTTAGCACCAGTGTAACTCCATCAATATGGCAAATTAGATCAGCTGGGGACCACAGAGTAGAGTGTTTACGATTATTGGCAAATGGCCGAAAGGGGATGGAATCGAATAATGTCGAATATCTACTGTTTACTGTTATTATTGAAAATTATTAGTCACCAGCGACCTGCCCCGGCTGAGTAGGTACAGTAGGGGAAATATATTCACGTACCACCTTAGAACCCTATCGCAATGACGCGACGCGTTAAACGCCAGGCTGTGTCATACAAATGTCATGTGTATATCTCTTCGACTAGGTTCTACGGTGGTACGTGTTTCAATTTCCTTGACTGTACGCACCTTTGAGTATTTAACATTGAGATGCCAAGCCGTATTATCACCTAACAATTTTTTCTGCCAATTTTAGCGGGGGAGACGGGTCTAGTGTTGCCCGATGGCTGGGAAATTGGGGATTGTCCTGGAATTACGTGTCTTGTCCCGTGCCCAGGAATTACACTTTATAGTCCCGGTTTGCTAGTGTTACTATATTTTCAGAGTTCCTTACCTCAAAAGGAAAAATCCGAAAACTGTAAGCAGTATCGGAAGTCTCCAGATGAGATATCCGAATAAAATCACAACATGCTGTCGGCAACACTGCCACGAATGCCATGATGTCAAATTTTGAAATGTTTACGTTATGTCTGTCAAAAAGCTTATTCATTTAAAATGTTTTTGGTGTTGTAAATAATAAATTAATTGTAAAGAAAATTATTTACGTGTGATAAAAAAGTCCGTCTTTAGTGAAATTTGAAGTTTTTGATAGCCGTTTGAAGGTAAATACAGCACGATTAACCATTTTTGCAGAGATCGCTTTCGCGATACGGACTAAAGCAAAATGACACACGATATCGCGGCGAACTGGTTTTTATAAACCGTTATGATTTAACTCACGGTTTTAGGACATATGCATTGGCAGAGGGGAATGCGTGCCTTGCGACGTCCAGTGGCTAAATTGTCTAAGGTACGCACGGGTGCAATGCAACTATAAAGCAACGTTCTCACCAAAACTTAATTAGAATGTAATAGTATTTTATGCAACTGTTGCATAATGAGGGGTCTTAAAACACGAGTGTGGTTTTATGAAACGAGCGTCAGCGAGTGTCATAATAGGATCACACAAGTGTTTTAAGACCTAATTATGTACAGTTGCATACATTACTTTATCTACACACATATCATAAGTACTCTATGATGGGTTCAAAAGCCATAGGGCAATGACCTGCATTGCTACTAGCTACTAGTGCTAGGTACCTATTAAATATCTAAAGACTGTACACATTAAAATAATGTAATAAAAAAATAATTTGAACAAATATAGAAACAAATTACAAAAATTCTCATAATAATATTGGTTGCTATAATGCTGGTCATTGCGTACGGTTTCTGAACGCATTATAGAGCATTTATGATATATGTGTAGATAAAGTACATAAAAACCTTCCTTTAAGAATCTCTAAATGGCAGTAAAATCGTATCAAACTCCGTTGCGTGGGTTAGGAGTATGCGGCTAAAGATTCATGGGACAGACAGAAATGGATAGCGACTTTATATTATGTCGTTATAGTGATAGTGATGATGATAAAACAAACTAAATATTAATAAATAAAAATTAACCCGAGCAGATTTGATTAAATTCTTTCACCTGATGGTAAGTGATCACCACCACCTATAGACACCTGCAACAACAAAGAGAGTGCAGATGCGTTGCCAACCCAGAGGGCTAAGATGGAATACCTCTTGTGCCAGTAATTACACCGGCTGTCTTGCTCTCCACGCCGGAACACAACAGTCCAAGCACTGCTGCTTAGCGGCAGGGTTAGCGAGCAAGATGGTGGTAGCGATCCGGACGGACCTTGCACAAGGTCCTACCACCCGCCAACTCGAACTAACTCGGGCTAACTCGAACTGGGCATTTGAAAGCATAAATAAAGTTTTGGTGACAATCTTTTTCATTGTCATATCCAGTTCATAAGTCATGCCGTTACATTACAAGTGAAGATAATTAAACCAAAATTTGAAAAATATCACAACTGGTATGATTAATGAAACATCTAGAAATTCTAGAATATTCGTCCTTCTAGTGTTTTTCACCGGTGACTTTAATATCACAGTTTACTAAATGCCGCACTTTTGAAGTATTGTTCTAGCTACTAGTGACTTTTTTATTAATTAAGATTAAATATCCCTCTTACCTAAACATATACGATTGCTATTAATGTATAAATAACTAGCGGACGCGCGCGACTTCGTCCGCGTGAAATTAGAAGGCTATGTCCGTCAGGGATAGAGCAGTTTCCTGTTAGTAAAAGATTTTT
Organism: Ditula angustiorana; assembly: GCA_963691745.1. Lineage (NCBI taxonomy): Eukaryota > Metazoa > Arthropoda > Insecta > Lepidoptera > Tortricidae > Ditula > Ditula angustiorana. The sequence continues at coordinate 10,086,216 of OY829486.1, read as the reverse complement.
TGAAATTGGTTCAGTAGATCCAGAGATTCCTCCTATATACAAACAAACAAACAAAGTTTACCTCTTTATTATATTAGTGTAGATGTAGATTAACTGTAACATCATAATAATTTATACATAAAAAACACTTTGGGTCGATCTTTTCCTCAAACGCATTCCAAAAGGTCATTGGCGTTAATAACTCAGTAACCGACAGCTGAATATTTTGTCACCGGTCAATATAAATATATCGTGGATTTATCGAGAGCTAAACCGTGTAATTACTGGGAGGCGCAGCGGGCGACGATGGCCGGCACGATGTATCGATGCACTTTTTTAAATTGTTTAAACCCTAACTTATATTTAAAACGTGGGTATTAATTCACAAGAACTGCGCAAGCGTCTCATACTGTTCTTGTGTTACCTTTCTTTTGGTTCAGCGAGTTTTATTTTTATAAAATATTCGTTAAAGCAGGAAAAAACAAGATTCAAATTCGTATATTTTCTAAATAATTCGAACCGAGAATCGGTGGATTATTTTACTTGTAAAAGGCACTTTATTTGTATTTTTTTGTTTCTTGAGAGCAAGACAGTCGGTGAAATTACTGGCACAAGAGGTTTTCCATTTTAGCCCTCTGGGTTGGCAACGCAACTGCATTATCCTTGGTGTTTCAGATGTCTATAAGCAGTGGTGATCACTTACCATCAGGTGACCCACTTGCTTGTTTTCCTTCCGATTTCATAAAAAAATTGCCGGCTTGGGATGCCGAGCTTGCGGATTCGAGTTCCGTTTGATACCTAAGACTTTTCTTTGCATTGTCATTGCATATCATTAAAAGTTTATTATTTATTTAGATTTGACGATATAAGACACGACAAACACAGCTCTGTTTCAACGTGCGTGCAAGTAAAAATATGAAGGTCCGTAGCCCACCTTAATGTTAAATTAGGTGATCCATCTCAGGGCAAAGGGCGCTAAGGGCCAAATAAATTAGTTGGGGACAGTGGGGATAATAAACACTGCGAAATGGCCGCGCCAAATAACTTGTTACGACTGGCCCTGTCCTCCCCTATTGACTAATTATGGCACTTTGTTTTAGGAGCACCCTGTTATTGAGTGGAGACACAATTATCCAGCGCTGTTATTCTCTAAGCGTATCAGCGTTGGACTCGACGTTGAGGCATCGCCATGTCTCGGTCACTCGAGCTAGCGTGCTAGAGCAAGACAGGGCGCTGCCCCAGCGTCGAGCTCGTCGCTGTTGTGTTTAGAGAATTACTCTACTGAAGTGGGTTGGGTCGAAAAACAATGAGAATTTGTTAATTTAAGTTATTTTGTGATAAAAAGGGAGGGGGGGGGGGGGGCTAAATGCCGGTGACGGTTCAGAGATTCTTGGGATCGCACGTTCTCATGGGAAGCGGTGATCACTTCTCATAGGGTGACCCGCAGGCTCGTTTATCGTTAAGGTTTGTTAGTTAACATGTTTCATGTCTTTATCTGTCATTGTGACGTTTGCTCTCAAATGAAAGGGACAAAACATTTGTTACCCTAAAAAGATTGTTATTTTTTTTTATGAATAAGGGCATTAATTTAAGGTTTCGTAACTTCAGAGTGAAAATGAAAATGATGAACTCAAACCGTAAGTAATAGCAATATTTACTAACATGTCAGTATAGTCGACCAAGTACGTAATGCTTGATCACTTTTGAACCTTCTCTCTCTGTAATATGGTCGAAAAGTGGTCAAGCAATTTCTTGGTCGACCATACCTATTTTTATTACAAGTTTTTAAATAGGTAAGAATTCGATTTCAACACATATAGAACAATTGAACAATATTCACCCAAACTGTTCCCAAACATTTTATCTACACTACTATTTAAACACTTAATAAATGTATTGTAGTTGAACTAAAACTAATAACGACCCTTCAGTCCAGGGCGAGATCTATTGCGAGTGTCCGAGGGAAGTAATTGTCTTGCAAGAAGGCAATAGTTGCGTAGGTATAGCAGGACAGACGGTCGCGGTTACAGGGGCGAAAGTGGAGAAACACGGACAGTTCACTGATGCTTCTTCCTTCACACCTTCTTAGCACTTTTCCTGTTTCTTCGTTCGGGGTACGTGTTCTACATGATCATAGATGATGCTGATGGGATGCTGACAGTTGACAGTGACATAGTATTGCGCCAAACACTGACCTGTGTAAATTTTAATGTAAATAATAGCGTTTAATCGTTGGTGTAGAAAAACAGCAAAAAGTCGAATTACCTATAATACAAATGGAATCGCTTTTCATCGGTAGGTAACAGTAACAATTTACTTATATTTGTATGAAATTTTTTAATTTTAATTGAAATCCATTTCATCGCGGTTTGTTTCTATCTTGGTTGACCATAGGCCAACCAATCGAAGCGAAGTGATCGCTGGAGTGATTTTTCGGAACACTGACATTGTGGCCGTCAGTGAACCGAACACTGATACTGTCCGTCAATGAATCAAACACTGACACTGTGTCCGTCAATGAACCGAATACTGACGCTGTGTACGTCAGTGAATTGAAGTCCGACACATGGCCATCAGTGTACCGAACGCTATCAGTGGGTCCGTCAGTGAACCGAATACTGACACTGTGTCCGTCAGTGAACCGAATACTGACACTGTGTCCGTCAGTGAACCGAACACTGACACTGTGTCCGTCAGTGAACCGAACACTAACTCTGTGTCCGGCAATGAAACTAACACTGACATTGCTCGTCAGTAAACAGAATACTGACACAGTGTCCGTCAGTGAAGTTAACACTGGCACTGTGTCCGTCCCGTCAGTGAACCTAGCGTGTGCGGCCGCCGGTACCGCAGACAGGGACCGAGGGGCACGATACCAGTCTTTAATTACCTCCCGACTGCCCGCCGAGATTCGCACACTTCGTAATCTTCGCTCAACTTTGTTTTGTTTCGTACAATCGAATACAAAAGAATTATTTATTTATAACAGATAGAAACGAAATAAAAAACAATACAAATGATTTCTTAGCTCAAAACTATAGGTTATATAATATAAAGAAAGAAAGAAAGAAATTCTTTATTTATATTGTAATCTATTTTTTATGTTCTAATATTTGCTTACTTTTATTACAAAAGCGCATAATAATCAAGAGGACTTCAATCAATACAGCCGGTAATGTTGTGTATTTTTAACATCGTTGCATAGAAATTTCATTAGTACAAAAGCACTAAAGCTTGTAACCTGTTTTAAATGACAGAAGTCAGCCATTAACTTTTGCATTATTTTGCATACTTTGACACATCAAAAATGGTTACGTACAGGAAAATATGCTCCTTGTTCGCTCATACGCTACTAAGAGGATTCTAAGGTACAAAAAGTAAGAGTGTTTTGAAATTAAAATCAATTATATCGACCACTTAAAGTGACAATTTAATAATTCGATCGTGTATAACACTCGTACAATATAACTGCATGCACCGTTACTATTTTATATCACAACCGGGAAAAAAAATCCAGTTTGCTTCTTATTTCCCTATGCGCTTTGCATACCGCAAAATGCGTCGCGCAACAAAAAATCATCAACATAAACGTCCCAAGAACACATTTTTCAATCCCAACTTGCGATCGCATTAAAGTGAATTCGCCTCAAGCCCCCAGCGAAAACAAAACCTGCATTAAATCCCCTCGTTACAGTGTCCAAGTGACAAACTCATAAACATTTGTCACTGGGCGCCGTCCACCAGTAATTGCGACCCACCATAATTACTACCCAACTACCTTAACACGGACCCTTCAGACGGTTTTGTTAGTTCCTCTGACGCCTCGGATTGTGAGTACGCCGCGGAGTGAGGGAGGTCGTTTTAAACTGGGGGGTATTACTTATTGATGCCCCGAAACGTTTAGTCGATCCTGCTCTAAATTTTACGAATAATTTACGTACGGGCACTCTTGACACCGAGCCGCTGTAGGGTTAGCGCTCTTTGGTTAATTTATTAATTGCATTGAAATTATTTAAGTGACGTAACTTATGATTTGGTTTATGTTGTTTACCGCCTTAGTTATCAATACGAGTATATCTCAGACTTTCTCACTCAAATGTTATATATGAAGGAAACGACTGTAGCTAAAGCTATACAGATTGAAGATGACAACCGCATAATACAAATATTTATTAATTTCATATACTTACCTTGATTTTCGAATTTGATGCCTTTCTTATAGCATTATTTTATGATGTGTACTTATAAATCTAAAATTCTTTAAAATCTATTTAAACTATACAGTTTAAAACGGTTTTTTGCTAAAATAAAATACAGTAGTATTTGTATGAATAGTTTAAATTACCCTTTCAGTTGCAACCCTATTAGCGGAGGAGTAATTTGTTGGGTGTCCATCCGTCCTGCTCATTACTGATGCCCGTCACTGCCCGGTGAACAACAACACAACAACAACACAACACTACCATAACGACACAATTATGTTGATCGCGCTGGGGTAATCGGATAATTCGTGTAATTTTGAGCTATTAAATTTGCTAAAGTATAGACTTTATGCCATTTTGCTTAAAATGAATGTTGCCTTGGACCACTGGGTAACTTTATTTATACGTATATAACTGTTTTGTGTGTAAACTATGCATTTAACATTAATCGACAGAGATCGCTTTTGATTTCCATTGCGTTTTTTGACCATTACATGATACTTGATCTTCTATCTAAACGCAGCAATATACTTCGCTTAATTTTATTTCCAAAGACATCTGAAGTCAGTTCTTGAAATAATTGTACTGTATAGTCGACTAAGCAATTGCTTGGCCACTTTTCGACTTTATTACAAAGGGACAAGGTTCGAAAGTGGTCAAGCAATTACTTGATTGACTATACTTAGGTCGGGTAGAGGTCCAGAAAAGCCATTTACAGGCATAAGAGACAACAAAATAAAAGAAACCAAATACAAACAACAAATGACAATACATCCATAAAAACATCCAATCAAGTATGTAGCGACAACTAATGATTGCCTCTTGGTCACCATTAGCACCTTTTGGCAAACCGTTCTTACAATTTTCAACCTAGTGCCTCTCGCATACGGCTGGTAAATGATTGTGTTTCTAAATAGGTGTTGGACGTAGGAAACAACGAAATACGCTCATAAACTACTTGTTCTGCCGAATGACATTACTGACGACGTGCTTTAGGGCGTTGGGCTCCGAAAACGGCGGGTGATAATGCACCTATTACGAACGTTATCGACAGGTTATTAAGAGGAGTGTGAACCCAGTCCCAAAAAGCGCTTCCCATACAAAGGGCGATAACGTTTTCCACCCTCTAAACCTTATATTACGGGAGGTCACGACAAATTTGGCAACAATCACCAATATGGCTGATCGGAAGCTCACAAGATAAAGGGCAACTCCGTGATGCCAAATATGTCGGTCTGCCTGCGCTAAGTGGTCGCGTTATCGAAATATGGCGCCTGCAAAACCAGTTATCGTTTCCAAAAAAAAACGATAAGTAAAATGGCTGAATAAAGTACAGAAAGGAAGTACCGGTTGCACTCATGTGAATCCTGCTAAAACTGAACAAATATTTGGTCGCGTTTCGAAGTTCAGCTCGTTTAAAGACCCTTGATCGTTGCCAAAAAAAAACGATAACGGAAATGGCTGAATATGACGTGGTATAAAGTATCAGTATGTACGAGCTTAATGCACCAAAACTGAAAAAATCTTTGGTCGCGTTTCGTAGTTATGAAGCGGTCTAGGTTACAATATCTCATACATTGTTGGAGTATTTTTTCAAAAGCATTGGATAAATCAAGTTCAAACATATTTTTGGGGAATAAGCACAGTGTCAAAAACATCCTCCTACACTTCTTTAGCAAACCTACCCTCCTCCGGTTAGGGGTAAGTAAGATCTGGTATCCAAATAGAAGACAAGTCCTTCCTCATCTACCGAAGCTTTTCCTTTTTTAAATGTCACCTCTAGTCTTGCTTTGATGTTCAGTGCCGTTCATAGAATTTTTAGACAGGGTAGACGTTTAAGTGACGGTTTAACTTGCGTTTGGTTTTCATTAATTTCAAATCAGGTGTACAAAAGCCATTTACTATCAAGCTAACTGTTCGGAAAATTTCGGTAATTGTTGACGCTCAAGCTGAGAAAGACACTGTTTACTCTGTGCTATTGTATGCGTTATTTATATCATTGTGTGCTACTTATCTATAGGAATGCACACTAATCTGTATCCGCATGGTTGCGCGGCACGCATGTATACATTTTACCGGAATAGTTTGTGTCTTTCCCGTTAAGCGCACAGTGGCGCTTTTGCAACGCGATGCGAAGTGGCGTCGTTGAGCGGCAGGTAAGATACCGATGATACGCCAACAAATGGAGCTTGTCTATACTTTTAGAAGTTTCTTTATTGATAACAGGAATATTAGACGTAAGGATCCAATAAAATCAGTTTATATTTAGCAGATTGGCAGGGTGTTTTTTTGTCTATTATTGAATTTAAGCTGTAGTATGTATTTTTGTAATGTTTCGTCATACTCGTACATAGGCTATTATTATATCAGTCTGCCACTAAACACGAGATCTGAAAAGGGCTCAAAGCTTTGGGGATGAAACTAGTTGCAAATCCATCATCATCATCATAAATCAAAAGAAACGCAGCATTTGAAAAATAAACTCACTTTAGAACTATAAACGAAGCCTTTTCATAATTATGATCATCAAACCTCGATTTGACGGTAGCAATTATGTAATGATGTCGTTACGTTCATTAGAACGTAACTACAACTATTAAGTTTAAGGGTTGTTTTTCGTTAAATGTCTATGTGGATGAAAAAGATATGAATAGGATCCAGAAACTGATAAGATTCAGCAGGTGAGAAAGAATTTGTCTTTCATTTGGATACCAGATCTTACTTACCCCTAACCGGAGGAGGGTAGGTTTGCTAGAGAAGTGTAGGAGGATGTTTTTGACACTGTGCTTACTCCCCAAAAATATGTTTGATCTTGATTTATCCAATGCTTTTGAAAAAATACTCCAACAATGTATGAGATATTGTAACCTAGACCGCTTCATAACTACGAAACGCGACCAAAGATTTTTTCAGTTTTGGTGCATTAAGCTCGTACATACTGATACTTTATACCACGTCATATTCAGCCATTTCCGTTATCGTTTTTTTTTGGCAACGATCAAGGGTCTTTAAACGAGCTGAACTTCGAAACGCGACCAAATATTTGTTCAGTTTTAGCAGGATTCACATGAGTGCAACCGGTACTTCCTTTCTGTACTTTATTCAGCCATTTTACTTATCGTTTTTTTTTGGGAACGATAACTGGTTTTGCAGGCGCCATATTTCGATAACGCAACCACTTAGCGCAGGCAGACCGACATATTTGGCATCACGGAGTTGCCCTTTATCTTGTGAGCTTCCGATCAGCCATATTGGTGATCGTTGCCAAATTTGTCGTGACCTCCTAGTCTATTAACCTATGGCAATGATTTTTTGGTATGTCGTCATTGTACCTTAGAACTAGGTTTGTATGTTTTGATTTTTTTAATACTCTTCATACATTTGGCAATATTAGCATTTTAAGAGTTTACAAAATACAAAACAAAAACGCATCAATGTTTTTGAAACTATTTAGAATATTAAAAAAATTAAAATATAAAGCTAGTTCTAGGGCATAATGACAACATACAAAGGAACCATGGCTATAGGTAAAGCTTTAGAGGGTGGAAAAAGTTATCGCCGTTTGTATGGAGAGCGCTGCTGAGTTCACACTCCTGTTAACTCGCTACGTAACTTATAGTGTGTCCCGTTCTAACTAGCACAGCAGGATAGAGATGCTGAGTTACGTAGCGAGTTAGCGCATGTCGATTAAGGTTCGTCATTCGTTATAGAGTGAAATGTGTATATATGCCATACACAACAAACAGTACTCGCTGTACTAATTGTTTGTTATTTTTGTAACTAAAACTGATATGCCACGTCACTTACGCTAACTAGTGCTAGCGCGTTAGAGCAAGACAAAATGCTTTGACTTCCAGCTGCCTGCGCTAGATTGCCGCTGCGGTTGAAGCTTCTTTGTTATAAAATAGGAAGACAAACGAGCAAGTGGGTCACTGATGACCACCGTCCATCTCGTCTCATCCTGTCTCCTTGGTGTTGGGGGTGACACCAAGAAGACTGCAGAGCATCTAGCACGAATCCTCTCGACACGCGTTAACTCGCTACGTAACTCAGTGCCTCTCTCTCCTACTGGGCTGGCTAGAACGAGACGCACTGACTTAAGTAGCGAGTAATCTCGTATCGAGAAGGTTTTGTGCTAGGTGTACAGATGAGTTCGCAACCCAGAGTGTTACGGTGGAATACCTTTTGTGCCAGTAATTTCACCGACTGAAAGTACTGGTATTGGGGGTAAGTTACCCCAGGTTCCGTGGCCCCACGTATGGGGACCCGTCATTTCGCCACCGCTCGCGCCCCGATCGCGTAATTAACGGCTGTCCGTCGCGTCAACTTGTGATTAGCTACTGGAAGTGCTTAGAGACTGAACTTGTTACAAGTTACTTGCATTCAGATGGAATCTTCACGGCTAGCATCAGCTCTAGTGTTGGATACCTTTACCGACGGGTTGTAGTGAGAAAGGAAAGACATGATGTTAAACTCCTAACTAAATTTATTAACAATATTTTCAACTATATATACTAGTTGAGTTGTATCTCATATTATGACAAACCATCTAGGTAGGAAAACTTCCTATCTACACGACAGACAATCATGCTTATTAGACAATCTGCCGAACACTGCTAACGGCACGCTCTGTTCATGTGGGTTCCGCCACAATACCTAAAAGTTTTGGTGATCTAAGTCGGGACTTTGGTATTTCTCGGGACTTTCCATTAATCTTACCCCATAAGAATCTACTGAGCGTGTTCGGATTTGAAACACTCAAATATCAGATCTTACATATGGTCTTTTAATCAATAAAATGATTGTAATCAATAATTGAAACCAATTAGAATTGGTAATTGTTTGTTAATCTTAATCACAACTATTTGACAAACAATATTGAATAACTCACCATTGCAATAGTTTCATGAACTTTAACAGTCGGGATCCAGTAAAAATGGGCGGCTCAAATCTTCCCAATAATGGGTCCCGACTGTTCATGAAACTATTGCAATGGTGTAGTTATTCTACGTTCCTTAACAGAATTCTAAACTGGACTTGTTCTCTTTTCGGTTTTTATTCACTTTTTACGGAGTTTTTTTTTATCGACCGCAAGCGGTGACAAAAATTCTAACTGGGTTTGTGCACAAACTTAGGTTCAGTTATGGTTATTTTCAAATTTATCTTTGCTGTACATCCTTGTACCATCCGGTCGTCCTGCCAATACCGACGCTTCATTAGTTGCCGCCGTAAACGAGACGCACTGAATGGCCTAGTTGGGTAACGCGCATTACCATCGCTATTTCTATAATTTGACAGCTGATTGAATTAAGCAGAGGATTCTGTCGGTTGCTACTTAGTTACTTGTAGTTTCGGTTGCTTAGGTACTTTTATTTAATATTTAACAAGGAGTTTTAGTACAGCATTTTAAGTTAAGATTAATATTTAACAACCTCTTTGAGCAAAATTTATTTAAGATATCATACACCGAGTCATTACTAATTGTGTCAATGTCCTATTCCTTTTAATTGTACATATAAATCATGTCGATATGCTACAAAACCTTTAGAGTTATGTATGATTTATGTAGACATACATTATTACCTATATATTTACGTCTATGTTTTTGAAGGTCATTACTCTTACGCGTCGTCTGCCATAATGACATTTGTGGTTTATGTTAAACACAACCATATCTTATTTTTTATTTTATACATTAAACCAAAACAAAATTTTATGACATCTTATGACATCTTTCACAGCTTAAGTATCGGTCTCCTCAATAATCCCTATCACTCCAAATGGCTGTCATGCTGCGTGGGACAACAAAGTAGTAATAGATAAAGACAAGGCAATAGCGATACTAATGCTGATGGCAATTGGACTTTCTTAATAAGTTTATAGGGGACAGCGTCTCTCGTTGATGGAATGGCGTCTAATTTTGTGCAACACGGAAGGAGGAAATAAACAAGACATTTTGTTTAGCAGTTACACGGGTTACAGCTGCGTTTATTTTCCAACGCGAATTGCTAAAGTCCGCGTAAAAACAATATGGCGGAGACCAAATGTCGTTTACACTAGTCTACACTTTCTACATCTATGTAGAAGTGTGGTGAAGTAGAGTATGTAAAAGTGTAGATTAGTGTAGATGTCTACACTAATCTACACTTTCACACTTAATATTATAAAGAGGTAAACTTTGTTTGTTTGTTTGTTTGTGTATATAAAACGAATTCAAAAATTCTTTCACTAAATAAAAAGCTAGCTAAGGAACTAAGAATTGCTTACAATGCATTTAGAAAATATACATATAGCAACAATATGCTTCGGTGTTAGGTATCTTAAAATTTTGGAAAAACCCTGTTATTTGTACCTTGTTTTTTTCAATTATTTTATTTTGAAATAGAACATTCATATAATTAAATTTAAATGTTCTAAAACAACAATGTTTGTTTGTTTGCACCACCTACTTTAATCTACTATTGTTATTGTTCAATATCAAAACAGTAGTCTAGAAGAGGCATTTTTAAGCCAGTAGGCCGGCCATTGTCTATTTTATTGATTTAATTAATTACCGTTTATGTGCTCTTAAACACTATAAACAAAATTCGCTGTAGTTGTTGTTGACGTCAGCAAAAAAAAACCTATTTGAATAGTTGGGGAGATAAATCCTAAAAAAATCAATTCCGTAGACAAATATAATGTTATATATTATCTGTGCCGCTAGCATCGATGAGTAGAGGTGTGAATAACGGCTTTACATAGCACGCTAAATGCTATGTGCTAAATTTTTATAACGTGCTATTTTAATTGCTATAATATAACGAAACTATTGGCAAGAAACTCGAAAAATGGTAACGCGTTAAAATGGGAATTGCGTTACGAAGTTATAGTTTATAATGCTTGTTAAAGTACTACAGTACGCGTTTGGCGTTACAAATTATAATGTATTGTTTGTTTTTGTTTGTAAACGTTTTATTATCGACTGTTACCTTCAAGTTTTAAATTATAAAATTGAGCAATGCATGTGTGAAATGCGTTATAATTTTAGCAGTTTTATTACTTAAAAATTATAATTGCTAAAGTTATTTTAAAATTTAACGTTATAAATTATGCTATACATTATATTAACCACCTCTATCAGTAAGAAACAAAAAGCAAAGACAACAAGGTTGGCCAACCGCGCAATAAATCTGTCTCGGATTAGCCAGTACATTGCTCGCGACGGAAGTGACGTCACGCCGGATGCCGGTGGCGACGCGCGGGGGATCTTGGAACTGCGGATAGACGCATAAGGGTATGTGTGAGATGGAAGCTAATGCGCAGAAAATTATGTGGTGTGAAACATAAATCGTATACTTCTTGGATGTAGGTACAGTCAAGGAAATATATTCACGTACCACCGTACAACCTAGTCGAAGAGACATACGCATGACATTTGTATGACATAGCGTGGCGTTTAACGCGTCGCGTCATTGCAACAGGGTTCTAAGGTGGTACGTGAATGTATTTCCCCTACTGTACACTGAAAAAAAGGGACAACCGAACTAGTTTGGTTACTCGTGATTTTGGTTAATGGTATTCAAAGTTAATTTATCTACACACATATCATAAAGGCTAAATAACGCGTTCAAAAACCCTAGGAAATGACCAGCATTGTTACAACCAATGTTATTATAAGAATTTTCTTGTCTGTGGTAGTAGGTAAATCTGTTCTTTATTGGTCATCACATTACCGATATCTTGTGACTGCTCGTGACGTTATGAATTTAAATTTGGAACAGCTGTCAAAATTCAAGTTGGTCTCTATTCTAGTATCCACAGATATTAAAACAGTTATCGATACGAAACGTCAACTCAGTATGTTTTTTTAATTTAAACGCACGACAGTTGATCTCGAGTGATATGACAATAGGGACTATATTCGTTCGTCTATGGTTTAAAAAAAACGTTCGTCTTGACGGATAGATCGAATCACAGAGTACCTTTTTAATATACGTGGCGGCCATTAGTTGTCATTCGTTTTTGGTTTTTTGCTGTTACGGTTTTTTGCAGTTATGATATGTGTGTAGATAAAGTAATGTATGCAACTGTATATAATTAGACCTTAAAACACTCGTGTGATCCTATTATGAAACTCGCTGACGCTCGTTTCATAAAACCACACTCGTGTTTTAAGGCCTCTCATTATATAGCAGTTGCATAAAATACTATTAAATTAGCAAAACTATTTGCTACTGATAAACATATGATTATTTATTTACAAAACAAGAGTTAGGTAAGGTGTAACAAATAGGTCGGTAGCCAAACAAAGTTTTGGTTAGTTACGTAACAAAACTGTTTTTTCAGTGTAATAATGAAATGACAGCCGAAAGAGAAATAGAGTACATTTGTATACATAGTATACAATGTGTACATAGTATGTATAGAGAGCGGGTGTTTACAAAATTGCTGCAATCAACTCGCGCGCTATGAACTTATTTTGTATTTCAAGAACACTAATTTTGTTTGGAATAATAATCGGCCAGAAGATGTAACAAACAATTACTTAGAGGTAATTATGATTAAAAAATGCGAGTATAGCAAGGTTGACAGATATTCAGACTAACAACATTGACGAGGTAGGTGATAGTTCAACAAATGTCTTAAAATGACTAAAAATTACTATGGTTAAGAATGGTAGACATGGGAGGCTATTTTAAAGCATAGTTTATAGCGTAGTAAAATGTTTGAGTAGCCAGTATAAAACAAAACAGCTTTAAAACCTAGCAATCTCCTCTTAATCTCCTAAGAATCAAAAACAGTTACCTCTGCTTATTGAATTTCAAAACAACACCACCAATTTTACATATCTCGATATTAACAACAAAAGAACGCGTTGTCATCAAAGAAAACGGAGAATATCTTTGACAACTTTGCCGGCAAAATCCGTCTAATTTATGCTCTCAAAGAACCGCGAAATAATTCTCTCACAGATGAGGAACAAAGACAAACTTTTCAGATATTTCAACAATATTAGAACGGGAAGTATTATTAGGGTTGACAATCTGCAGAGAGCTGTTAAATCGGTGCTTGTTAAGCAGAAAACTACCGTGAGATTAGATGAGAGGTAATTTAAAATGTAATTATAAGGTAGTATTATAAAGATAATTCCATATGTATGGAACTAAACATATGTAAGACTTTAATAATGTACTTGCACCACCTGCTCAACATTGTAATGTTTACGTGCCTCTCATGCCAAAAGGTTGTCTGGAAGAGCTCGCTTTTAAGCGATAAGACCGCCAATTGTTAACTTTGTAAATTGTTTTTTAACGAATGTTTGTTAATTATTTTCCGTGTGGTTTTTAATAAAGAGTATTTGTCTTGTCTTGTATTGTAGCATTGAACTTAGTCAAAGATAGTAAATGGTTGAATACAATGAAAAAAAAACAAACTAAATCAAGCAGGTAAAATAACATCAAATGAGACCAAATAAAATAAAGTTACTGTTAATATAGTTATTAATATGTTCGACCAATGTCGCTCGTGAGTGAGGACCACAGGTTGGTCTGAAGAGACATGTCCAATAACTCGACTTTAAATACGTTAGTGATCCGTTTATTTCAATACGGATGCATTTTGTTTTAATTAAAGTTAGCATGCATGTTAAAATGAAACGGGTATATTTTATAAATATATTCTTGTATAAAAACTATACTTCCCGTAAAAACCTTGTCCTGTCCAAATAGTTTTAATTAAATTTTAATTATAATTTTTTTATGTGAGAACGTAAACACTAACAATTAAAATATCTATGAACAGACTTTGAATTTTGTGTCTTGCAAACACATATTTCTCGTCACAGCGTTTGGCAGCCCTGAATAAAATATTAGGTTTCGCGCGCAAATCGCCGCCATTTTGAACTCCACGACATTTGCGGGATGCCCGGTTTGACAGGGGCTGTTTGTTTGTGTAGCTAGAGACTGTCTTGTCTTTTTGATTAAAATGTATACGTACAGCCAAGTCTACAAATAATAATATGGCTACATTCAACATCTTAAAAGTATATACCAAACGCTCGTGTCGTATAACACCGGTGCAATAAATAAAAAAAATAACGTAAATTTTACCAGCATTTTTTTCTGAAATAAACACTTAAATTAAAAATATTTATTTTATATGGCCGCCGCTACATTTTTGAGTAATTTGACTCTGTATTTTTTAACACTTATCTGTACTAGCGGCTCAAATATGGATGAAACAAGTTAAAGTTATCGCTGAGTCGCGCTAAGGAATACGTTATTTCGCGGCATTCATGTTAGGGTTGCTGGATTGTTAACATTAATAATTTCAATGGTGCCAATCATAGACTCCATTTTTGGCTGCTGTTTTAAACAACTGCTTTTAAACAACAAACAAACAACAACGCTGACCTAAGCGAGAATTATCTGAAGAGAAAAGTAAAAAAAAGTAGGTAATTAAGTAATTTTTTGAAAGATGTATTTTTCAAAACGATCGTTCTCGAGCTTTAAAATGAATGTACATTTTTTACCAGAATAATAATAATATCATTTTGTTTTCCAAAATTTCACCATTTTTCAGCCAAACGCAATAACATCAGGACTGCAGTAGGGTAGATGTGCGAATATTGGATATCAAAAGTAAGTCCCGCTGGGAAACCGCATAACGGGACCTCCTGTCGCGGCAAAACCGTAGATACCCGCCTACTGTACGATTTACCCTAAACACAACCGTCTAAAATACTGTCAGAGAACATACTGGATAGTCAATTTAAGCTATTTTGAAATCTATTGGTAGAGACTCAAGGTAGAAACGGTGTACATTATTTTTCCGAGCAGTAAGCTTAACTTTGTAAATGTATGTTTTATTATTTTAATATGGCGGACAAAAAGTCGGATTTGTTGTAATTTGTTCGTTGCTTCGTCGCTTTAATAAATTTACAGTCAATTTTGAGGAAGTGTAAATTGTTTTTTTTTGTTTAATAAGGTGTCTATGTTTTGTGTATTCTGGGTTGGATCAGTAAGAGGATTTAAGTGACGAGCAATGAAAATTAATGACATTATGTCAACTATGCAAATTCCTTGTTTGATTTTTAATAAGAGTTGTATTCTGTCATCTGTCAGATATCGTGGAGAGCTAGACAGCCGGTGCAATTACTGGCACAAGAGTTATTCCATCTTAGCCTTCGCGTTGGCAACGCATCTGCAAACTCCTTGGTGTTGTGGTGTCTATGCTATGCGGGCGGTAGTCATCACTCACCAGGTGATCTACTTATTCAATTGTCTTCCTATTTTACAAAAAAAAAAACATACATTCAAAGGCTTTGCAGATATGTGTGTTTGCTCGTCATCTAAAAAAGCTAATTGTAAATTTCGAATCATATTCACCACAAGCTATTTTCATAGATGCAAACCAAGTCCTGAACCCGTTAGCTCTGGTCGAGAGACGGTACGGCAACTTTTTTCTGACTCTAATCTTCTCAGAGAGAGTAGTGCAAATAAGTATAAATAAAATTGATATCGATAAAAGTAGTATCGATAAAACGGGTATCGATAGAACAGGCGGTTTATGGTGGAGACGGACGCCGTGACATACATTCTAATAGTTTTATTGGGGGAGGGCGAGTGAGGGTCGACTCGGAAACTCTTAGTTTAAAAAATGTAGAGCTGTTTTAAAACTGAATTTCGTATTTAGGGTTCTGTACCGTTCTGAAAAAAAAGGAATTTTTATACAATCACTTGGTTGTCTGTCTGTGTTTGTCTGTTAACACCTGTTTCCGCAGGAACGGCATTTGTTTTGTATAAATAATATTCACACCAAATCTTATTAGTTAATTTGATTTGTATGTCATACATACAAGTATATAGTCAATCAATTTCATTCATGGGCCATTGTAGAACCTTTACAAAATAAATTTCATTATTACTTCTGACTAAATGTCATAATATCTCAGCGATGACGTATTGCGACAAGATTCTACAGGGGCTCAGTGGCTACAGTGATCAAATTGGTTGACTAGAAATACACATAATATGTATAGTCGACCAAGTAATTGCTTGACCACTTTTGAACCTTATCCCTTTGTAATACGGTCGAAAAGTGGTCAAGCAATTTCTTGGTCGACTATACGTAATAGTCATAACGTATGTTCAGAAAATAACATCTTATTTTTAAGTATTTATTAACTTTAAAGTAACAATATAAAGTCTGTAATTAATTTGTTGATAGAAGTAATAAAAAACTGCTTCTTTTTAAACAATGTTTTACTAGAATGCTTTAGAAAGCCAAAAGAAATCAACGTTGGAAGGCAATACTTCAATGGTAGGATAATACAAAAATACAACTTTTCAGATTTCTCTTTAACTCTTCAAAAATTTTCACTTTCAAACACGGAATAAAAACACGATTTTGCCGGTACAGGGGCCCTTAAAAATATTTTATTCTTAATCTTCCAAGCACGTGTGACCCCCCAGCTAATCTATCGTGAACCATTTGAGGTACATCAGTTAGACGACCCTACGTTTTCAATCGGACTCGACGCGGTACATTACCCGCCGGTCAAGATCGCTTGACATGTCGAGGGGAGGAAAGAAGTGGTTTAAAAAGTAACGTGAAACGGACGGAAAAAACATAAAAACGGAATTTTAAATACAAGAGTAAATAAAGAAACGCCTTCAAAGATGTTCAAGGATTAAAGTAAAGGGTTATTATAATTATTTAAAAACAGAATAAAAGAGCAATACAGAAACAAGCTTTCGTTTCATCCTCATCACCAGGATGGTTGGCGTTCAACCACTGTGTTTTAATCGTACCTTTTTACCGCGTACGTCAGCTCTGTGGAATCAACTTTCGGCATCGGTGTTTCCAAATGGATACGACTTAGGGACATTAAAAAAAACAAGCCTATTCCTTTCTTAAAGGCCGGCAACTCGCTTGCGATTCTCTTGATATTACAGGTGTCTATGGGCGGCGGTGATTGCTTACCATCACGTGACCCGTCTGCTCGTTTTCCCCCTCTACAATAAAAAAAAGACAACATGTATACAAAATTATTCACACTTAAATGCAAAATCTTATCAAACAGTTATTTTAGAGAGGGTGCCAGCCAAGGCAAGTTAATAAACTAATAATCACATACGGCTCTATTGGAAATTGAATAGTTATGTTATATTAGTATTTTTCTGGATAACCGTGCTTTACCTTCGTTCGGCTTCGTATCCCCCTACAATACCACACCAGACCAGTGGATACCGAACTCTAAAAACTTTTAGTCCGATAAAAAAGTTAATATAATGTATTCAAAGTGTCAATGATTGAGTTTATAAACGCAACGTAAAAGCAGTAAACAAAATCTTAAAACATTCTCGATCAAAGCAAACGATTCCACGCACTTGATTTATTTTTTAAAACATGGGTATAATAATTGTAAACGAATTAAAATTTAGTTCAGCACGAGTCCATTTAAGGCCCTTTTAAACAAAACCTGTTTTGATTTTTGCGCGAACTTTGTAAATGTGTATATTTTCAAAATGGCCAACAATGGTGTAATTTGTATGGCGCATCTTTTGTTTTCTAAATGTTGGTATCGATGATAGAGGGTAAGCGTATCTGCGAAAATATGTGTTCTTTAAGCGTGTACTGGCAGGAACACTCTTAAATTATCACCGTTCCCATGTTTTTTTTTTACCAAAAGAGTGCTATACAAATTACATCAAAGGTCTGGAGTTGAAAATGTACCCAAATACCAGATAAAAATTAGCTTGTGATGTGAAAATACCTACTCTTAAACCTCATTTCAGTTGTCACTATTGCCACGCTGCGTTTCGTAACCCTCGAAGTACGCTGCGGTATCAAAATGACTTACAATTCAAACAGCACATGGCCAAATAAAACGTTGTTTACGACACACTGAGCAGAGACAGTACTGTAGAAGGGACAGGAAATTTTGATTCCGTAAAAAGGCAAAAACATAGCCCTCTCCAATTTCAGAGAGAGCCCTTACAAAAGATCACTCACGTTAACTATGAATGGCCGAAAACAAGCTGGCAATGGACACGAATGGAAATTAAAAAGAAAAATCGGAAACGGAAATTCGAATCGAATTTAAGTACATTTTAAATTTCCGACCCTCGTTTTGACTGGACGAAATAAAAGAATGCCGTGTTCGAAATGCGAATGTTTTGATCTCGTTCGTGCATCCCCTTAACGGTCGGGGCATAAAGTGGAGATCATGACAGCAGGTCGGGTTCACTTATTTATCTAGTAGTTTAAGTACCATAATTATTCAATTCTATAACTTTATTAAAATAACCTATAAGAAGCTACGACTTTCGCTTTACACAATAGTGAGACTGTAAGAGGATTGGTTTAACATAAATGACGAATGATGTGAATAAAATTGGACTGATAGCTTTACTTTTATTAAAGAAACCTTTACATTTCGACTACAGATTCCCAGTACATATTGTTTCACTAGTATGCATCATGCGGAGTTGACCTTCTGTATTCAATACACTGTGCTCTAACGGCCAAGCATTTGCGCGCCACGCGACTAAATGGATTATTTTCTTCGTGTGTTCTTTTTTCAAAAACAATTTACCTATAGGTCTTTTTGGCGGGACGTTCTTTTGTTTCTCAGTCAATTTTAAATTGAGCTCCCGCGTTTCTCTCTTACCATAATAAAGTAGAGAGGGGGGGGGGGGATGAGTAGTTGGTGTTATTTGGTTCTTTGGAGGTTGGTACGATGTATTTGAAAAAACAAAACGTTGACAACGGTGTGATTGGATTAAGGAGGGGTTGACTTTATAGTCGCGGTGCAATTTAGATATTGGCTTCGCGAATCTGTTTAGGCGGTCGCCGATTGTTTTGCAATGTCAATTTGTCTTTGCGTTTGTTTTTGAGGTTTTAATGCTTTAGAATCTGTTTAGAGTTTGTTTATTTTAGTCTATCGGTGAATATATTTGATGTTTGTTCTATCTAAGCTCTGATAGATAGAGTGGTGTTAAAAGGTTGATAGCTATGTCGAGATCATTGTAAGGCGCATAAGTAGTTGTGTTTAGGTGGTCATGTTATAAAAAATACTAAATAGAAAAAAATACACCTATATACATATTCAAAATATTATATACTTATATGCGAATGAAGTACAAATACTACTTGAGACCTAAGTCTAAGTATTTATGACGTCAATCAAATCTTATATTACAATTTGCGGGTGGTAGGACCTTGTGCGAAGTCCGCCGGATCGCTACCACCATTTGCTCGTTAATCCTGTCGCTAAGCAGCAGTGCTTGCACTTTTGTGTTCCGGCGTGGAGAGCAACACAGCCAGTGCAATTACTGGCAAAAGAGGTATTCCATCTTAGCCCTCTAGGTTGGCAACGCATCTGCAATCTTCGTGGTGTTGCGGGTGTCCATAGGCGGTGGTGATCAGTTACCATCAGGTGACCCACTTGCTTGTTTGCCTTCCTATTTTATACTTAAAGAAAAACTTGCTACTACTGTAGAGGTAATGTAGGAGGGGTAGTGACGTGTTTAATCGTTACTCAATAATATAAAAGGTAAACAAGTCAACATGCTCTCCGTTCAATGTTAAACTCTACTGTCTCACAGTAAGATTCAAATTGTAGTGCATTTGTATCGCGACTTATTTCAACTTTATATAAGAGTGAGAGGTAATTCGTCATCTTGCTTTCTGTTGATTACGTGATTGTTTGTAGGGTGGACGCTTTGACGCGTTTGATACGTGACATTGATTTATTGATGATGTGATTGTTTTCAATTACAGTTCAACAGATTCACTTATCGTGACACCATAAGTCAAAGTCAAAGTCAAAATATTTTATTCAGATTAAGCTTACAGGTAGCACTTATGAATGTCATAAAATTTACTACCAAGTGGTGGTACCTTTATACATTTTCTATGACAAGTAAAAATTTAAAGGATAAATCCAATAACATTTCAGATATCTATTAGATTCAGACATGTAAAAGAACCTATATGGCCTACTTGCAAAATATTTTTTTTATTTTCATTTTCATTTTGCATCAACCCAATGACTAATGCATTAAGTAAGAAAGTACGACCCGTCAGGGAAAATCTGTATTGTGCAAATTATTGCTAGGGAAAATAACAAATTACAAAACAGACATAGAAATAAGATACTAAAACTAAGACAGGTTCCCAGGTCTGATCCCTGCGGTATACCTTAGATGGGATAAAGTTAAATCATAACAAACCTTACGTAGTGGTATCACCAACAGCTACGAGAACAGCGGAGTCAACGAAGTGCTTAATAAATGATGATGTGATAAAGTACCCATTGAATCATTTCCGATCCAAAGTTCTTCAAAGGTCCAACTTTTCACGGAAATCTGTAATCGCAGGAAATTCCATAATTCTATATCTCGCCGAGATCCCGGATCCCCTGTGGCCGGCAGAGGTCGCTAGTGCGCACATTAGCACAACAAAGATGGCCGATCCGTCATAGCGTGACTACTGATATATTTTAATGGAGACTTACTTTTCATGCGGGGATGCTGGGTTAGGATAGGGGATTAGACGCACTTTGACTTGAATTTGTTTTGTATGCCAAGAATACCAACTTATATGGCAAATTCAAATAAAAAAAATGGTGTCAAATCGGAAAAATGAATAGTTATAATCAATGATATTATAATGCATGGATGTACAGTGACAACAGAAAAAGGGCCCGACATGAGAAAGCAGGTTTACGTCTATGTTACAAATGCAAATTATTAGTTCACCATTTATAGTCTTCGGATTTACAATTTTACGTCTAACTCTATAAAATAATCATTTATTAAGTTTCGTTGCAAATAGGTTTTTTTACAAAATAATAGTATTGACAGCAGCGCCGTCGGTCCGACAGACTGACAGCGCGAGGCCATTTTTTAAACGCTGACCAGAAGTCCATTATTTATAGGTCAGTGGTTATGATTTTTTAAAGTAGAATTGATGTCGGGTCGCTTATATATCAATTTTGAAATGATATCCACTAATGGTTGGGACAGCAATAATCCAGTGCAAGATGCACAAACTTTGTATATGTTTTTCCCCTTTTGTTATACTTTTTCCTTGCTGTGATTTTACACTTTAAATGATCTGTTAAATATTCTAACCAAACCGTGGACTTTTTACTGAAGGAAACAGCCTTTTTGCTTGCGATTGAACACTCCTTACTATACTCACGTTTTTGATTGGTATCTAACCCAGTGACATTACCACGAGCACGGATCATCCTCTATCAATCACTTACAGACCTATCAGGGCATATCCATTATGCACGAGATAACTTGGTACAATAAGTTGCGAAAGTTGCGCCCCCTGCCCATAGGGCCTGGCTGTACCCTGACCCTTAGACCCTGGGCCCGCCTTCGAAGGCTGTATGGATAAATTATAAAAAGTGATCGAAAGTAACTAACAAATTTCCTTGGCTAACCAGTGCGGTAACGCATCCAGCGTTATGGGGACCTCTGAGCCGGTTATATCTGGTTCGGAGCAGTTATTACTAGTTTTATGTTTGTGTTTATATCACCAAAGTCTGTAATGTGGATGGACATAAGTAAATGTTTAATTTGTAATGTTTGTTTAGTTTTTAGTTAAGTTGTAAGTTCTTACTGTGAGCTCTATGTAGGTATATAACTACATAACCCTTCCTTTTGGCTTTGCCGTAGTCGGGTAAAAATACAGTACAATGTAATTCTCCCTGTTGCTTCAATGTTCATTGTACAGAAAATAATTCACAAAAATGTAACTTAAAAGGTAAACAGTTTGGCTGTCTCAAAAAAGGATTACAGAAAAAACACAGTAATAATCTAATAAACTTTACAATCGACACACCCTTTCACTACGCGGTAGTAATTCTTCCGCCACACCAATCTTTACCATAACCGACGTTAGAAAACAGACCCCGAACACACTCAGGCCAATTGATATTCACAATACACTCAAACAGCGCTAACAGCCGTCGACACGTGTCCTATACGACCCGCAACCCTATAGCCGTATTAACATAACCTTTATGGGAAAGAATAATGGGTAGTTGGTGCAATGCCGCGAAATGCCGCAGACTGGGGGTCGGGAGGACGCGACGGTCTAAATGACGTGTGACACATACGTGACCCTTGGTTTGGGGATCAGGGGCGGCAAGGATGAAGAACTGAAGAGTGTACCAAACCTCAAAAAGCACTGTCCAAACAAATGGTGGTAACGTTTTCCACCCTGAAAACCAGTAATGTCAGGGATGTTAAGTGCTTAAAATATAGCGCGTTTATTTTTAAACCTATGTATCTAGAACGATTGTTCTCGACACGCGTTAACTCGCTACGTAAATCATCGGTGCTAGAATTTTATTACAACGAAGTGCCTGTAAAATCCTTCGTTGAATAAAAATAATTTGACTTTGAATTTCTTGCTGCACATCACATTCCCAACATCCGTGTGTCACAACTAAGGGGCAGCCCCTAAGATCCCGACGGGAATTCCACCAGGCTAGTTAAGCTAAGGGAAGATTGGGAAACGATGGGAAACTGCCTCGGATTCTTGGCAGACTTTGCTTTGGTTGTAAGATAGTTTTGATGTCAAAGTCTGAATCAAAATACAAGATGTTAACAACGAATTTATGGTATAATATGGTAATTTTACATTATTGACGTTGTGAGATGTGGAATAAACGAGACAAAAGCAATCTACGATTTTGACATTTTGAGATTTTGCAGAGAGCGAAGTGGTCATTTTGCGATTCGGACGTTATGAGATGTGGGCATGATGAGATAAAGTCATTTTGCGACTTGGTCATTTTGGGATGTGGACCAATGAGCGATATAGTCATTTTGCGATCTGATCATTCTACTAGTGACCTTAATATTGATTTAGGCATTCTATAAAATGTAAAGATAACATTTTGGTGCTGGCTTAAGTTTAGTTAAATTTTAAAAACAATTTGCGAATTCTTTTTGTCTCCAACTCAATTACTTAGGTGTTGGCATATTAAATCGTATTTAAATCGCTATTTTCACATATAATTATAACGCTAATTGGGACTTTAACGCGATAAAATCATTGTTAATTTATCTTGACGTTTCGGCCGTTTTGCAACGGCCGTGGTCACGAGTAGACTGCTCTAGACTACAGCTGTTGCAACACGGTGGAAACGTCGAGGTGAATCCTACTTATATTATAAAGCTGAAAGTTTCAGTGTGACATAGATCTCAACTTTTATTTCATGTCTTATTTTATTGAATAAATGTGTAACTAGATTATTAAAGTGACAGGTTTTATCACCAGAGAGGATATATTTTCCTTAAATAAAAATTGAAGAAGAAAATAATAAAAAAGTACATAAACCTGTCTCGGTTAAGGATCGAAATGTTTGAAATTAAATTTTAATTCCAGTTACTTTCGGGCTATATGCCCAAAATGCTAAGCAAGGTTAGTTTCGACTGCACAACTTACTGTATATATTTTCAAGATTTAATTTTTACTCTATCACACAGTAAAACAGAGTAAAAAGCTGAAAATCCCCAAAAATGTACTTACATCGTTATTCTTCTTAGATCCGGAACTAAGGTAACGCACAGCTGCACATTAGCATATGAAATTAGAGCTTACGTTCATCTAATTAGAGTACCAATTACGATTAGCCTCCGTATCGAAAATATGCAATCGTATTATTATTCTAATGCTCCTTTAAGCACACAGTGCCATTAAGGTATGATCTTCGTACGACCGGATGTCCTATTAAAATAATAACCATTTTTCAATAAACATTTCGTGGTTGGATTTAGTGATTTTGATACTCGTCTGCGCTCCAAGGCACGCTTGGCTGACGTTAAGAAAAAGACTGCCAACCTAAAATGGGACTGGGCCGGACACGTCTGTTGGATGCACCCTCAGAGGTTGGCTCACGCAGTCACTTGGTGGGTGCCGCAGAACGGGCAGCGTCGACGAGGCAGACCAAGACGGCGATGGCGCGATGACATGGACGCGTATGATAGGTGCTGGCCAGATACTGCACCAGACAGGGAGTTGTTGAGGTCAAAAGGATACTCGTCTGAGGTCGCTCTTATTTAAAAATGGTAATTTAGGATCGTAATTTTAAATCAAACTCAAGTTCGAGTTTCAACTAACATAGTATGAAACTGAAGCTTGAGTTCAGTTTAAAACTCCGACCACTTGACGCGTAAGAACAAATACTAATTGCTTTTTATCAATCTGTATTCTATGCCACTTAAAAATCACGAATCTATATATCAATTTATTCACTAACACTATAATTTTTATTCTAAAGAATACCTTACACAGTTTATAAATTCTAAAAGACTGTGGTTTAGTGGCCAGCCACAACATGGTTTCAAATTATTAGATGGCCATAGCGATTCTGTAGTAGAACAATGCAACCCTATCTCATTTGGACTCATGTCATTTGTCTAAAAATGCCAAGAACACAAAAACTTTTAGAATTTTCGATTTTTTTTTGTCGTACCTATTTTCCTTCTTTGCGTGGCAGTTGCCTCAACGTTCAAGGCTGTGTTCTGCCCAATACTATTAAAAAAATATAAACAAAGCTTAGAAAGTTCTAAAGTATCAATACTTATTAATCGCAGTATACATCAGCTCAAAATGAGCTGATTGGGCAGACGCTACCTGTTTTACGCCTCCAGTCATCGTGTTTTATTTTGCTTCGCCGATCGCATGCGCATACCAAATGAATACATTTCTTTAGCCGAAAGAAGAATATTGTAAAAAAGGGTCCATTAATCCGTCAATACAGTTTTATGTTTCCTCAGGAAGCGGAATGGCTGAAGGGTTTGAGTAATTTCAACAGGATTCTGAACATGCTGCGTCATTATAGGATTCAGTGTGGAGTTTGGCAGTGGAACGCACGTACCTAGTCATCATCAATTTATCATCATCATTATTATCCGGCTTATATAAGTTAAGTCCCACTGCTGGGAACAGGTCTCGTTTCACATTGAAAGGGCTTGGTCTATAGTTTTCACGCGGGATCAGCGCAGGTTGGGAAGGTCACACGCGTCATTAAATTGCTTGGAAATATAACATGTCACCCCCAGTTTTCACCCCTTAAGGATTGAAATTCTAACAACTGCGATATATATTGTGTTAGTTTCCAACCACAAATCAAAATTAGAAAATTAATCATTTTTTAAGTTCAACCCCCATTTTTCGCTTTCGGGGGTGGAACTATGCAAATCCAAAAATCCTTTCTTAGTGGATGCCTAGTATACACTGACTTAAGATATCGTTGTACAAAATTTCAACTCTCTAGGTCCAGCGGTTTGGGCTGTGCGTTGATATCTCAGTCAGTCAGTCAAGACTTTGAATTTTATATATATAGATAGATAGATAAAATGAGAACCTAAACTTAACACGAGTTTTTAAATTAATTAACACCACTCGCGTCCAAAAACTCGTTTGAAAATCTATCGTCCTGCGAGTCCTCGCGCAGTCAAAGGGTTAATTTACGGAACCCTTCGAGGTCAAGCGTCCCCCGGGACCGGGTCCGTATTCTTTATTACGGAACCCCGGCGTAAACAACTCATTGCCCCTGTAATTGATGAAATATTGCTCGTCTTTGCAGGAATCAATTTGGTATAAGTGTCCAGTTTCGTTTAGATTTTAGTGTTTGGATTGAACGAGAAATTTAAACAAAAATTATGGTATTTGGGCCAAAATTCTTTTTGATGCCTATAAAAATGTCCCTTGTACATTTTAACGCATATTTTTTATTTATCCTGATATTCTTAAAATAATATGTTATCTTTAAATTCGGAATGACATACGCATACCCGAATGATGACTGTTATAAAAATATTTGGGGTCAGAATAAGGAAAAAACTATTGTTTGGTAACGCAGTGGACACTATTCTTGAGGAGTCATGGAGACTGGTAACGCAGTGGTAATTTGGGTACAGAATGAGAATTTTTTGTAATAAAAAACCCAGGATGGTGGGAAAATTCATAATAAAAATTGGGGCCCGGTTGAACTAACGTAATATTACTAGGAAAATATTTCGAGACATCTACAATTTTGTAAAAGTGTTTATACATTTTCAATTTTTTTTAGGCACTAAAAAGACTTTGGCCCATTTAATCAGATTACAGTAACAAAATATACATACACTAAGTTTTAAGACTACATATTGAAACATAGTATAAAACGCAAAGTAGCTCTTATTGCTGTCTATTTTCATACCTTTGACCGCTTATTTTTCTAAAGCACTCAACGGATTTTGATACGGTTTTCACTGTCATTTAGAGACTTTTAAGAAAAGTTGTACAATCGAAAAAGTTGAAAAATAAACAAAATGGAACCGTGACCCACCACCGAACTATGTCAAAGTAAAGTTTTAAATCAAATCGTAATGTCTTTTTTTCAATTGTTATGTCAATTTGACACGGTTCTGCGGTGACAGGGTTCCATTATGCTGATAAGTACATTGCATCGAAATTTTACCTGTACGAAGCCGGGGCGAGTGGCTAGTATTGTAATAAAACCTCAAATGTAAAAGTCAAACCTGGCGAAGACTTGCCTAAGGCCCCGGATGCAAGTAAAACAAATAAACTTGGTTTTCGAATGGTCTGGAATAGAGGACGGTTAACATCGGTTATGACGTCACAACACAGCCAAACAGAAACAAAAGAGCATCGTTACGCTGGGCTCCAGCCATTACAAACAAAGAAATTCCAATTTCAAAAGTAGAGAGAAACAAAACAGCGACATCCCCCGCAACCGTCTCGAACGTTTCAAATATTAAAATTTAATCGGCACGTTGTCGCGAGGCGAATTAGACTCTCCCGAGAGATGGACATAGAGTAGCAAAATAAGATACAGAAGAGACGTTATACTGATATTCTGTGATAGAACCTGCTTTGGTTCAATCTAATGAATCCTCTTGTTTATGTTAGTCTGTCAAATAGAATTGTCCAAAAGAAATGTCTGTGTTGTAATGTGCTCTACAGTTATAATATCCTGAATAATACACTCCTCGGAAGAATCTCTCGTGTTTACTTTCCACAGGTTCAAGCCCCGTAGATAAGAAAACGCCCTACGAGCTTTGGTCAAATAAGTCGATTGATTTTAATATTTTTCAAGTGTTTGGTAACCGTGTGTCTTTTCATATCCCAAAGGAAAAGCGGAAGAAGTGGGACGACAAGAACCAGATCGGCATATTTGTTGGATATGAAGAAAACGTGAAAGGCTATCGAATCTACGTACCCGAGAAGGATGACATTGAGGTATCGAGGGACGTAATTTGGCTGAATACGGAGGTAACAGAAGAAGTTTTTAACAAGCCAAGCACTTCACGTGCTGTGACGTACGAAGACAGTGATGAGACTGATGAGGTAAGTGAGCAAGTAGTTTCACCGACGGACTTAGGTCAAACATCAGCCATTAGCGACAACGATCAACAAACACGACGCGTACTGAGAGATCCTAGTCAAATTCGCCAACCTGAGAGATTTTATGATTGCGAAATGTATAGCGTTCTTCATTTTGCTGACGTGCAAGAACCCAAGACTTATGAAGAGGCTATAAGCAGTAGCGACGCGGACAAATGGATCGAAGCTATGGAAAAGGAAAAAGCATCACTGGAGGAGAACCAAACGTGGACGGTTGTCCCGAGACCAGAAAAATGCCAACCAGTTGACACAAAATGGCTGTTTAAAGTCAAGAAGGATGAAGTTGGAGGTAAGTTGTATAAAGCCCGTTTAGTTGCGCGCGGTTTTAAACAAAAAGACTTTGTGTCATCGTCCGAAGTGTACTCGCCGGTAGCACAGCTCGCTACATTCAGGATGTTCGTGGCTATTAGCGTCAAGCTAGGTATTCAACTTCATCAGATGGACGTATGCACAGCCTTTTTAAACGGATTAATAAACGAACTTGTGTACGTAACTGTACCTCAAAACTTCAATTTAAAGGAGAATCAAGTTTGTCAGTTAAACCGGGCCTTATACGGATTGAAAAAGTCTCCTAAATATTGGTACGACACTTTAAATGAAACTTTAAAGAGATATGGTTTCATTGCAAGCCAAAACGACTACTGCCTGTATATAAAGATAAATGGTTCGATTAAAACTTATTTTCTAGTCTACGTCGACGATTTTTTAATAATGTCGACAGACGATAACGAATTAAATAATGTAAAAGAGTTTCTAAAACAGAATTTTAAAGTAAAAGACTTAGGGGTCGCTAAATGCTATCTTGGCATAAACTTAATACAAAAAAACTCTTGTACAGTGTTAAATCAAACTGAATACTTAAAGCGCGTGTTAGAAAACTTTGAAATGTCTGATTGTAAACCCATATCTACACCGATGGATCAAAATGCAAGGCATGACGTTCTTAAATTAGCGGCATCGGAAAATACGTCAATTGAGCTGAAATGCAGAAAGGCCATAGGTGCAATAATGTATTGTATGTTAGCAACGAGGCCTGATCTAGCTAACAGTATTTCAATTCTGAGTCGTTACCAGTCATGCGCGTCTGAGCAGTTGTGGGTTGCAATAAAAAGAGTTCTTAGATATTTAAAATCAACAATGAATTTAGGTTTAGTTTTTGACAGAAGTTTTACTAATTCGGATATTGTTATAGAAGGTTATGTTGACTCAGATTGGGCGGGAGATTTGCAAGACCGAAGATCCACTACTGGATATGTCTTTAAACTATTTGGTTGCACAATTTCATGGTTGTCAAAGAAACAGCAGTGTGTTGCTCTTTCGTCAACAGAAGCCGAATATATGGCGCTAAGCCACGCATGTACAGAAGCTGCTTGGTTATCTAAACTGTTACAAGATTTGTTGCTGTATGATAGTAGTCCTATAGTAGTTTTATATGAAGATAACCAAGGTGCAATAAAGATCGCTGAAAGTCTTGATTCAAAACGTCTGAAGCATATTGACATCAGACACAACTATGTGCGCGAGCAAGTAGCTAGAGGCTCTGTTACTCTCAAGTATGTAGAAACAAACGAACAATTAGCAGACGTGTTAACGAAGCCTCTAGGTAGAATATTATTTGAAAAGTTTAGATTAAAGTTAGGGTTGACAGATTTTGAAATAACAAAAACATAATTAGATTTTTAAATTGCTAGTGTTTTTGTTTTTGTTAATCTTTTATGTATACTCTATTAAGAGGGGGTTTTGTGTTTAATGTTTTAATAAATAATTAATTGAAGAGAACTCATTAAGAGGGGGTGTGATAGAACCTGCTTTGGTTCAATCTAATGAATCCTCTTGTTTATGTTAGTCTGTCAAATAGAATTGTCCAAAAGAAATGTCTGTGTTGTAATGTGCTCTACAGTTATAATATCCTGAATAATACACTCCTCGGAAGAATCTCTCGTGTTTACTTTCCACTTATTCCGCTCAGCGTATTGACGAATGGCTGTGTGGAAGTGATCGCTTTGTTATAGTCACATGTGTTGAAATAGATTTTTAAATAAGACTAACATTAATCAATTAAATCAATAATAAAAGTTAAACCTTGACTGCCCATTTGACTGGGTTTAAGGGACACGGGAGAAGATACGGAATTATTAAGAAAAATAAATATTATCTCTAACAAAAATTAAAGTATTCTACTTTCTAAGAACTTTTTATTACGACTTCATTTAAGTTACCTAATACAAAGCTGAACGGAAGTCTGATGCTGTATCCCAAGTTTACTCCTACGCATTACCTGTAAGAAAGAGAGATAGGATTTTGGTATAGCTCCGCATAGTTTGAACGGAAAAGAACAGAGATCCAGAATTCATATTCCGCTTATCCCTCAGTGCGTCTCTCTCCGACTGGGCCAGTTAGAAAAAGGAAGGAAGACAAAGACAGTCGCGGTGCGGGACGCTAGCCATACAGATGAGTTTACATTCTGTTCCCCTTACTCTTTGCTTTAATCGCGTGCCGGTGATACGGACAGGGTAATTGCAGAACAAAACTGATATTAATCCAAAGCCTGAAAGATTCAAGACGTTTGTTTGTCCTGTTCCTTTCCCGAGGGAGCCGGGAAGGGCTGTTGAAGGAAATTGGTACTCTTAAATGGATTTTATGTTGACAATAAGAAAGAAATGACGGCGTTACAATTTAGCACACATACCTTAACCGTCCCAGTGCTTGACACCTTTACCAGTAGTTTTTTTTATGAAATAGAAAGGCAAACAGGCAAGTCGGTCACCTGATGGTAAGTGATCACCATCGCTTATTGACACTCGCAACACCAAGAAAATTACAGATTGTAACCCAGAGGGCTAAGATGGAATACCTCTTGTGCTAGTAATTGCACAGGCTTTCTTGCTCTCCACACCGGAACACAACAGTGCAAGCACTGCTGCTTAGCGGTAGAATAAGCGAGCAACATGGTGGTACCAATCCGGACGTACCTTACACAAGGTCCTAATATTCGCAAAAGTTGACAGCATCGTCTCGCGTTTTTACTGATATGTTTTCGTATTTTCTTGTCATTTATTGGGACACTGACAAAAACTGGGACCGTTACCTTACACGTGGTAGGCTAGTGGCTAGAGGGATGGACTCGTGATGGTGAGGTACCGAGTTCGATTCCCAGCGGTTACCATATAGTCTTCGTAACTTATATACATTTCCTAAATAATGTAGTTGTACCAACATTCTTACGTTAAGAAAAAACGTGGTAAAACCTGCAATTCGTATAAATGAATGTGTAACAATGGTTCTGTCGGTCTCTATGGGCGGTGGTGGTCACTTCACATAAGGTGACCCGCGTGTTCCAAAGTCCACGGTAAGTTGCGAAATTCGTTGGTTTGTAATGAAAGTCATCATCATGATCTCCAGCCTATACGTCCCACTGCTGGGCGCAGGACCCATGTTACAAACAGTGGGCTTGAAAGGTTCCTACGTGGAGTCATGTGCGGAAAGAAAACTTTACACACGACATTAGAATGGTTCGCATTTTATTGGCAGCATAATAGATTTCAAAAATATAAAAAAAAAAATTACGATTTTCGCTGGAATGTGTGCGTGTTTGAGTGTTTTACCGAAAGGGTTCATTGTGTAAGGCCTACGTACCTAGGTAGCAAATTAAAAAAGTTTGTTTAAAAAAAACTACTTTTCTTTATTGTGTCAAAATACTAAAAAAGCATTAATTATAATAATTATTAGATTCTATTTATAGAATTTAATTATTAAAGAAGACATTTTTAATTATGATATGACACTTCATTAAAATATAATAACTTAACCTAAAAAAATACAAAAACTTCCCCTGCGGTAGACTAACACTACCATAAATAGGTGATAATTTGCAGCATTCTTTTAAAATCTTCAAAATCTTGATAACTAGCAATTTCAGTATGCAATACAAGAATAACTACCACTTCCCCAAAGGAATGTATCAAAATACCAATCACCCTGTACACGTATACAGCTACATGTAGCACAACAAGGAACTCGGTACATCGGCTCGTCTGTGACCCGGCCGTGTCGCACCGGGTCGATACAGCCTCTGCACTTGAGCTTTTTGCCCCCCTCCCCCGCCCCTCGCCCCCCGTCGGGCCATTTTTACGAAAGCTAACCTTTTATGTTCATGTTGGCAAGCAAAATTGGATGTAGAGTTACCTTGTTACTAGACTTGTTAGGGTGATTAGGAGTGGCTCGCACACATTGCGGTGGCTTTTTCTTCTCAAGTGAATTTTAACCGCTTAAGAAAAATGTCATTAGTGGTCGACAAAAACATTAGGGCGATCATTAATCAAATGCAATCATTTAAATGCTAACATAGGTCAGTATTACAAATGTTGCATAAAGGTTTACAACACTATGCTTGACACAAGGCATACAAATAGGTAGAACTATCGCATAACTATTTATTAGTAATTAAAATTAACTTGGCATATACAATATGGTTGTTTGAATACCATATTGCAATTTCACAGAATTACAGATAAATCTTAAATATAGGCATCCAAAAGGCGGTCTTATCGCTTGAGAGTGATCTCTTCCAGGCAACCTTTGGTCAAAGCTAAAAAATAAAACTAAGATGATGAGATGGTAGGTCGCATATAGTGCCAGTAGTCATTAATATAGCATAATTTGTCATTAATATGGCATAAGGTAACGATTCCAGTGTTTAACAGTGATCCAAATATTGACAAGAAAATCCGAAAATATACGAGTAAAAACGAGATAAATGATGATTATTTTTTACTTAACCAACCATTGATTATTTTTATAGGGGATCTGTGGCGTTATGGTTAGAGTGTGGCGTGGAATACAAAAGTTGCAGGTTCAAGTCCTGTCGTTTGCCTAAGATTAAAAATCATAGTCGATATATATTTTTTCAGTATTTCAGAATTTATTTATCACACACATTGCACATTACTTACTTTTATAAACTCTTAAAGCTTTGGCTACTTCATTGACCAGGATACTCACAGTAATCAAATCGTTTAATAGATATGGCTGTGTACGAGTATGTCGGTGTAAAAAAATCCGAAGCAACTTTCGTAATTTGTCGCATTAACACATTTTTCAATCTTATACATTGTTAAACGTCTGTGTAAAGCTAGAATAACTGTAGAATCTCACTTTGAATAAGTCCCTTATAAAAACCAACTGTATCTCCAACGCCTGCCTAGTACGCCTACAAACAGCATTATAACTTACTCGTAGATAAAGCCACAATAAAAAACTCCACGTTTTTCATTGGTGGAAAATGTCGCGATAGGCGTGGCCTGCGTTTGTCGCCAATGGGCGTGGCGCGAGTGAGACGACTTGGGTTTGTCACTGCGGGTTTAAGGCTTTTAAGGATGGGAGGGGGTACTCACACATGCAGAGGGAAATTTCCATAGCGTCCCGGGTAGGAAAATCTACTCGTACTTGGGGCAAGTACGCGTAGATGGGGCAATGTGGTCCATAAGGCTTTATTACTTTCCACTTACATTTTTCGTATTATTTCGCTTCTATTTTTTCACTTCTAAATTATGGCTAGACTTACGATTTTTATTATAAGGTAAGTTCCACGAGCATACATGAAGAATGTTATGAGAGTAAATGAAGCAAAGGTTGTATGTCAGGATAGTAGCAAATGGAAATCCGTGGTCTCTGCCTACCCCTCGGGACAACAGGCGTGACTTTATGTATGTATGTGTGTAAGTTCCAGTCGTTGACAGTGACCTAGTAGTTGACGAGAATATACGGAAACTTACGAGTAAAAAAGAGGGGCAACAATGTCAAACACTGGTAAAAACAATGTCCTACGAGTGTCAGCATTGGGATGGTTAAATTACCTTATGAGTCTCGTTTCACCTATCCTAAGTTGATTGGAAGAGATCGCTGTTTAGCGATAGGACCGCCTGCTTTACCTTGTTAATTTTTCTTCTGTTTGTTTTCTTGTGTGGTGTAACAATAAACAATATTTGTTGTTTGTAGTTGTGTTACCGTCTCATAGGCATCGCCAACTTGACATGACATGTTTTGTTATTGCGGATAACCAAATACATCAAACTAAGTAACCGTTTTTAAATTGAACTTCGAATGGCTACAAATATTAAGACTCCAAGAAAACATACTTCTAGAACCTTCCATATGATAAAAACGGGTGCTCGACCGGGGTAGTATCTACTCTCACAGAATACCGGCGCGAAGCAGTAACTGTTTCCGTGGAGCAGAATTGTACTTGGTCCTGAATCTTTTATGTTAATTGACTAGGTACTCGATTATATCTCTTAACAATTTTGATAAATATTCTAAATGATCTTGAAACATTATTACAGCTATTTTCGAATACAAAAATAATTATAGAAAACAACAAAAAACAGACCAAAATTAAACACAATGTTTTACTTACTTTTATACCGTTTTTAGCTAAGTGGCTTTCTACTGTAGAGGTAGCGACACGTTCCTAGTATCCTTACCCCCCCTGAAAAGGGGTGGGGTGGTAAGCACCCAATCTATCCTTTGTTGAACAAACTCGGCACTAAGTACGTTTTTTTTAAATTCTTTATTTCCAGTTTCGCTTATTTTATAGATACAACAGACATCCTATAAATTTTATGTCTTATATGACGACCTCCATTTTCTTGTTGTTGTTATAACAACAACAAGAAAATAAACAATAAAACAATAAATAAATAGATAAATAAATAAATGAAATAGTTAAAAATTGGTTTGAAGCTATACATTACAATGAAGTCTTCATCAAGAATAATAGAGTTATAAACTGGCAAAACTTGGCCTTTTCCTTCAAATTCAATTTTGTTAATAACTAAATAACATAAAGAAAGAAACAAAAAACCTTTTTTTAGAGTACCGTATTCGAAGTAGGGTTGCCACCCGTACTCTAAAATAGAGTATTGTCCTCTTTGTCATGTAGGCGTACTTGATAATCTACGACGCCAAAAAAGTACACTAAAATACTTTATGCACTTAAAACTGATTGTTAATGGCTCGTTACGGACAAATAATGGAAAAAATTAATAAATACTCTTTTTTTATTGTTATACTTTATTTTTGTTCTAAAAATATTTTATTCGCCCTAAAAAAGGTGGCAACCCTAATTGTAATGGTGTCAGCGGATAGTACAAACAAACATGAATAACAATAAAACCATAACCCTTTCTTTTGGCTTTACCGCAGTCGGGTAAAGATATAGAGTGATGTCCAAGGCGAACTTATTACTTTAAGGAATCACTATACTTACATAAAGACTTGTAATCTACTAATATAATCATTAGGTAAAATGAACTTTAAAATGCCTACTGTTTTATCTTTTTCCATAAACAACGATATCAGGTTACCTTTACTAACAACTAAAGCAATGAAGAATAAAAAAAATGAACCAAGTTTAATAGTAGATTATTTTTCATCTATAAATTAGGTGTTTGACAATATTTTGAAATCCATTTATAATATGACAGACAAGACACTAATGTACGAGTAGATACTACTTTAAATTGTTTTAAAATACCTTGAAAATAATAAATGTTAATTTTGATAAAGCGCGTGACATTTGGTTTGGTAATTTTTAAGTCACCATATTCTTTGCTTACATTTTGAATATTCATTAACGAATTAATTGAGTTGTCTAAAAACTGGAACAAATTACCTTGCCACTTTGCGAATCCGTGCTGTGCATGAGCAAAACAGTTTTAGTGTTTAGTAGTGGTGGTTTATAGTTGAGTCTTTATGATATATGTTGATTGGTGTGGAAACGGAGGAGGGTAGGTTTTTGCATGAAAAAAATATCGCACGGACGCAGCTATTTTTTGACACAGCACTGGTTTCGCGGAGTGTCGAGATAATTTGTTCCAGTTTGTAGATATGGACCTCCGCAAAGTGACGCCTGAATCTAGTACCTAATTAGGTGGTCTAAAATATTCATTTTAATGTTATTAACAACCCGTCAAAATTCGCATAAAAGACAAAAAGGAACTCTCGTAACCGCAAGCACTTTCGCCACATTATTTATTTAGAAACATCTCAATTCACTTAACCCTTAAGTACAAGCAACCCATTCATTGCGCCCCGGGCCTTTCAACCCACACTTAATTTGTATATTTTTTACATAATATAGGCGGGTTTTGATAAAAGCACCCATTCACTGACGATACATTTATTAAAATGTGTATGTTGCTGGCCGTCGATAAACCAGGCGTATTGCGAAACGCCTGATTTATTTTAAAACTGCGTGCAGTATTAATACTGTTTCACTAGGGGTACCTAGAGATTAAATTACACGTAGTAATTAAATTGAGAACGTCATCTGTCAAAATTGAAAATGTACCTATACTCTCTTCTCTCAATAGTGGTCTTTTCTCACTTCGGCTCTTTTTAAAGATAAATTTGCTGTTTATTTTCTTACAATAATGCAATCTGTTTTGTTTTGTAAGTAGTAGTTATGTAAACACGCGATTAATGACTTTGCTGAATAGTTACACTCAAAACCTTTCGTATAAACTTACTTCTACTGCTACTTTACTTCTGCGAAGCTAAGGTGTATCGCTAGAACAGTATAACTCAATTACCGAGTACCCAAAAGATTATAATAAGTTTAATAAGCATTTCAAAAACTATAAGATATTTTTCGTTTTTTCGTCACAAAACACGACTTACTGTTTTTATTTTCCCTCGTCTTAGTTTTTCAGTATTTACTGCATGTATTATGTTCCCTACTGCGATCATAGTCAGGTTTTTGTGGCCTTGATCAGGGATGGAGAACCTGCGGCACGCGTGCCCTACCAGTAGAGTTGTCAAAAAAAGGTGATAATAGCACGTCATAGCAAAATTCGCATTGAGGGTAAAGTAGGTTCACCATCCATGGCCTAGACCAGTGTTTCTTAACCTGTGGTCCGCGGACGCCTGGGGGTCCGCGAGCATACGTATGTATGGGGGTCCGCAGTCTTATCTATGGACCATTAAACAATCAAAAATAAATGCCACCAAAAGTTTTGTAATCGCTACGCACGCATATTTTTTTGTAATTTGTAGTACTAAAATAAATGTTCCAAAATATATTGCACCTTTTTTATTAAGGAGGTTGAAATTGTGCTTGATTTCCTAAGAGGTCGGTGGACAAAAAAGGTTAAGAAACGCTGGCCTAGATTATTAATAATTATCCCGATTCGACGATTTATTACAACGTTGTATGTATACAGTGAATAGCGTCTGAGTGGTCTCTCGCTGTTTATTAGAGTGCGGGTCGAGAGGACATGAAAGGTAAGAGCGGAGCGAAAGAGTGTCTTGGGTTGTTTTCAGGACTGCTGCTTTGTCTGCAGGGCCTTTTTATGTTGCATCTGACGTCATTAAGTCCGGACTTAATATTGTATGTAATTGTCTAATGAAGGGCACTAGAAGTGAGCGTATTTACATGTAGTATGTATGTATAGTCGACCAAGTAATTGCTTGACCACTTTTGAACTTTATCCCTTTGTATTACGGTCCAAAAGTGGTCAAGCAATTTCTTGGGCGACTATACACCCTGTCAAATCATTGCCCGTCTAACGCTTCATTTAAAGCATCCAAATGTAGAATAGAATAGAAAAGAACTTTATTCATCCACAATACAGATAAGGCATAGAACACAAGAAATGGAAAACACAATTTACAGAGTATGTGTAATACGTATGTTACCGGACTATATAATACCTACTTACTCAAAACTATGCAAATTACATCCTTGCCATATTAATCAACGTTTGCTGCTGTTGTCTAAAAATTCTTTTGCGTAAAATTGCTTAATAATCCAAAAGGAAATAGTAAAACCGTGCATTTACGCCAAAAAGTAGCCCAAATCCCTTTTTGGCCTATAAACTATTTCCATGCAAAGAATTGCTCCATTGTTGCATAAAAAAGGCAAACTAGAAAACCAACAATACACTTTTCGAACACGTATTCGGTATCCTTCATGGTCTAGGTCTTTACATAGCAAAGTGCCTGTCACTTTTGTGCAGGCAAATCAGTTTGGACACTTACCTATGAACTTGTGAGTAAGTTAACGACCTATCTGTTACTAAATAAAAAAATTGGCTGTAGCAAAATGCTTTATCGATAATAAGATAAATTAAAAAATATTCTCGTCTCCTTCAATATCGGAAAAATATTATCTAAGTAGAAAACGGCTGAACTGTTTTCAACAAAAGCTAGTTAAGAGGAGTGTGAACCCAGCCCCAAAAAGCACTCCCCATACAAACGGCAATAACGTTTTCCACCCTCTAAACCTTGCCCTATAGCAATGATTTTTTGGTATGTTGACATTATGCCATACAATCAAGTTTGTATGTTTTGATTTTTTAAATATTCTTCGTAGATTTGTCAATTTTTGGATTTTAGGAGTTTCATACAAAACAATAAAGCAGCAATATTTTTGAAACTATTATGGCTATAGGTTAAGGTTTAGAGGGTGGAAAACGTTATGTCCGTTTGTATGGAGAGCGCCGGGTTCACACTCCTCTTAAGAACCCAAAATACCAATTTCTTGTAAATGAACGGCACTGAAATCTGACCTTGACTCCGTGCTTTTCTGTGTGTCTGTCTATAGCACAGAAAAAGACAGACAAAGCTATTTTAAAATATTTCACTTTGTCATATCGAGAACAATTTGCTTTTCAATATTTAAAAAATCTTACATAAACACAAGGCAACCCGTTACGAAGAAAATCGACAAAAAGCGTCTTGCGAGGATCGGAACATCCTA
Source organism: Ditula angustiorana (assembly GCA_963691745.1). Taxonomy (NCBI): domain Eukaryota; kingdom Metazoa; phylum Arthropoda; class Insecta; order Lepidoptera; family Tortricidae; genus Ditula; species Ditula angustiorana. The sequence goes on along the minus strand of OY829486.1, from coordinate 10,047,849 downwards.
AACATCGCCCGGTAATTAGAAAGGAAAAATTAAGGACTCCTACAGGATACGGACCCCTGTAGGTTCCGAATAATTCGCTTGGAAAATATGCAAATGCCTGTTCGCAATGTGAAAATTAACTTTTTCATTATGAATTATGTCCTTGATGTCTTCGAGGCGTCTTTGGGGAGTTTTTTTCGAGATTTTACGAGTTCCAAGAAAAGGGTTGATATTGAATGTTATTTTGTAATGGTATCGTTAGCTGACGGGTGATTCTCGCTGTCTTTTCAGGCGCCTTACCTTGAAACTTTGTACTTTCTCATCCCTAATAGGGAGGGGTTGAATAAGTATTTTCTCACGGGATTTGTCTACTACTGACTTATTTTTAACTAGCTTTTGTTTGCGTTCGTACGCGTGGGATTTGGAAGTACTCGTAGATACCTGTTATTTCTTTCTTGTTAATAGTAACTCGGTTTATAGACAGCGTGTCCAAACGCGTACAGACGTATGAAGACATACAAACCGCCAAATATTCTGGTCGAGGTGACATGTTACCAAAATGCTGGCTTTTATTTGGCACAGAGAATTGCCATAGGCGTACAACGTGGCAATACTGTCAGCGTTTTGGGCACGTATACGAGTAGGTCGCGGTCTTTTAGATTAAGTTTTTAAACGTACCTAATTTTATTTTAGTTATTTATTTAGTAGTAGTTTTATAATAGAAATAAAGATCTGTGGAAAGTTAAGGATGGGACCAAATTAATGGTAGTGCCCAAGAAGATGCAGACATCTGTCATGGATTACGAAGCTGTAACGGAACTGTAACGACTGTCCAACTAATTATATTTAGTAAAGAAAACGTTGTTAATTCGCGTGTGTTTTGCCTACTATCCCCACAAAATTATTATTCTATAAAATATTGTTTTGATGTATTTTATTTACTGGTTATGGTCACAGGTTTCAATGCGATCCAAACGTTGTTAATGTTTCACAAACAAGCAAGTGGTCACGATGGTAAGTGATCACCACCGCCCATAGACTCCTGCAATACCAAGGAGGTTGCGATGCATTGCCAAACCAGGTGGGCTAGGGAGGCTAAGATGATGGTAGACGTTTTGTGCCAGTAATTTCAGTTATTCGTTTAATATTCCGATACTAAGCCTTAATTAACACGATACAAAGGAAATTATGTATTTCTAAATTTTATCGATTATTCTTATTGTACTTTTTTTAAACATTTAAATTAAATTTAAAATGCTATATAATTAATGACAACACAAAGAAAAATTAGGGTAATGGCAGGATTCGAACCTGCAACATCAGCATTCCGTGCCTTGCGTATTCCAGTTTCCGCCACATTACCGCTGCCATACCCTGCGAAAAATCGAAAAAATTTAGAAATAAATAATTTCGATTACAATAATTTAACAGCAAATGGCGTCATCTCTCGTCAGCTAACGGGCATTCATAAATGACCAAGTTGAATGAGATAACTTGATTAAGTTTCTCATAGATGACACCGAGGTTAGTTTACCCAAAGATAAAATATCTTTAATGTAATGACCGTAAAGACGAAACACATTGAAAAATTCGCAGGGTATGGCAGCGGTAATGTGTCGGAAACAGGAATACGCAAGGCACGGAATGCTGATGTTTTAGGTTCGAATCCTGACATTACCTTAATTTTTCTTTGTGTTGTTATTCATTATATAGCATTTTAAATTTAAAGGGGTTTTTTGCGTTATTCATTACGAATAATGTCATTTATGAGTTTGAAACGTCTTCAGGGAGTTTTTTTGAGATTTTACGACTTTAATCTAGACGAGGGTCGGGAAGGGTAGACTGCTGGTTTGTTATGTGAAATGTTGCTATATTTTAATGCGTACGAAGTCATACATCTACAGTTTCTTGGAAGCTTTAAATCTTTTGTCTTGAATATTCTTACTCATATATGCTCGTCTTTCTCTTTTGTGCCTAAAAACATTGTTTATCTACACATATATCATAAATGCTCTATAATGCGTTCAAAAACCGTAGGCAATGACCAGCATTATAACCACCAATATTATTATGAGAATTTTTCTAATTTGTTTCTATATTTGTTCCAATTATTTTTTTATTACATTATTGTGATGTGTACAGTCTATAGATATTTAATAGGTATCTAGCACTAGTAGCTAGTAGCAATGCAGGTCATTGCCCTATGGCTTCTGAACCCATCATAGAGTACTTATGATATGTGTGTAGATAAAGTAATGTATGCAACTGTACATAATTAGATCTTAAAACACTCGTGTGATTCTATTATGAAACTCGCTGACGCTCGTTTCATAAAACCACACTCGTGTTTTAAGACCCATCATTATGCAACAGTTGCATAAAATACTATTATACAATGATGTGCATGTTTTTATTGTAGTATTCATTCATTAGGTATACTATAATATTCATGGTTAGCTTCATTTTATTGAATACTGAGTTTTCCAAAGGTGCATTATTTTAAATCTTTGGTTAGTAGAGTGTTTTATAAAAGCTAGCGTTGGTCTGGAAGTTGATCTTAAGGACTTTTATAAAACCAGGCCCGAGCTAACATAAGTCACTAAGATCATTTGTTATCACCAATGACATAACCGCGCACAGAACCAACTGCCTGACATTTGAATGAAGAACAAACCCCCATAAACCAATCCTAACGACCGATCAAATCATCACCCATTCATCCATTCACTCATTCGTTCACACGCTCTGACTCACCAGCCGCATTGCTCGTACGTTAGCAATTATGTAGGTATCGGTAAATTACAATACTCGAATATATCGGGTGGTTGGACGTCTCAATCTGGACGTGGGCGGTGGAGGTTCCACAGTGACCGCGAAGGCATGTTTTGAAGGTTTATTTCAGGGATTTTGTTTGTTCTAAAAGACTCTTTATATTCACTGTCAAATTCTGTTGCAGTAGGAAAGATGCCAAGACGGCTATATGTCAAGGCGGTAGGGGCTGGGCTCTTTTATACGCTATCTTTGGCATGGGAGTCGTCAGCTCATGACTATCGCCGTTGGGTTAGATGTGGTTTAATGAATTTTCGACAATGGAGCTGCACTAATAAATGTAAACAACTGACACAGGTTTCAATTGCTATCCAATGACACCACACACCATGGGGTAGACAAGAAAAAAATACATCCCCACTTCACGTGTAGGGGAGGTAACCTAAAAATATTTTTAAAAATTTTAGTTCACTACTTTGTCGACGCCAAATTACAGCTTTCTAGAACTAACAGTCCATGAGGTAGGCTGCGGACAGACGGACGGACGGACATGCCGAAACTATACGGGTTTCTTGCTGACTACGCAATCCTAAAAATACAGCCGATAAAAACCATTAGAGTATTTATATAGAATATAATTCCGAGCATTTTATTTGTAAAATATTTACTATAAAGTATCCTTATCTAAATACATCCTTAATTTTAACCGACACTTCCACTGTAGCTTACACTAAACGCACTCTCTTGTATGCCTCACAATCGCGCCCGCGACACTCCCCTGAAATCGTTCATTCAATTTACGATGTAGGAGCGATGAGTGAATGAATGAACGATTGAGTTGTTAGCACTTAGCGATCGCGAGATTTGTTTGCATGGATTGTGTTGATGTTAATTATGCACTTTGATATTGCGGGTTAAATGCGGCTACGTTAATAAGAGTTATGGTGTGTGTGATTATTTTTTTTCATTTAATTGAAAGTTGTCGGTTATTGTTATTGTAAATTATTATGATCTGTGAAATAATTTTATTGACCAATATCTGGAATGGTACAGTTACCAAAAATATTTGTACACTGACGGTGGGTTATAAAAAGATCGATACACGACTCTATTGTTAAGACGGTAAGAGCTTTTGTTGACCTTAACCTCTTCGAGTTTTCATCTACTTAGCTGTTGACTTTAAAGTTGTACTCACCATCAATAAGGTGACCCTCTCTGGAACTATGTCAAAGTGACGTTGTAAATTTAATCTTAAGAAGTCTCTTACTATTTTACTTGTTATGTCAATTTGAGACGGATTTGTCAGGTTCAATATTTATATTTTAGATTAAGTACTTAGGTACATCTTTATTATCTACTAGCGGACGCGCGCGACTTTGTTTACGTAAAATTAGTAGCCTATGTCCGTCAGGAATAGTGTAGCTTTCTACCTGTGAAAGAATTTTTGAAATCGGTTCAGTAGTTTCAGAGATTACCCCCTACATACAAACAAACTAACAAACAAACAAAGTTTACCTCTTTATTATATTAGTGTAGATTAGTGTAGATTAGTGTAGACTACTATACTAGTAATCCGGCCCGGCTATGCACGGGTGTAATTTACTAACTAAAACTCGATAAGAATGTATTGTACAGTCAAGGAAATTGAAACACGTACCACCGTAGAACCTATTCGAAGAGACATACGCATGACATTTGTATGACATAGCCTGGCGTTTAACGCGTCGCGTCATTGCGATAGGGTTCTAAGGTGGTACGTGAATATATTTCCCCTACTGTACCTACATAAAAGCATTCTGTATAAAATCTGTAAGATACAGTGAAAACCGTATCAAATCCGTTGCGTGGTTTAGAAGGAGTAAGCAGCCGAAGATACAATCAAGGAATTTAATTCCCTACCCATTTCGTTGAAATGTCGTCTGACATTCTCAATGCATTAAGGTCGATATGTCAAACTAACGTCTTGCTCTATAGCTCTTATGGTGACAGTTTGCTATACGATATTGAACCTTAGGTGGGTTGGAAATTAAATTCCTTGACTGTACTATGTGGACAGACAGTAACGGATAGCGACTATGTTTTATACTATCTAAACAAAAGAAATCTACTTCGTCAAATTTTCATTTCATTATATGAAGGAACTAGTGTAATTAAAAAAAAAACTGAATGAAAGCTTGTTTTTAGAACAGTCAATAAATATTTAAGAATCAAGACAGGCGTCTTAAGAGGAGTGTGAACCCAACGCTCTCCATACAAAGGGCGATAACGTTTTCCACCCTCGAAACCTTAACCTACAGCCATGTTTATTTTGTATGTCATCATTATGCCCTAGAACTAGGTTTGTATGTTTTGATTTTTTTAATATTCTTTATAGTTTCAAAAAAATTGACGCTTTTTTGTTTTGTATGAAACTACTAAAATGCAAATATTGTCAAATCTATGAAGAATATTTTAAAAATCAAAACATACAAACCTAGTTCTAAGGCATCATGACAACATACCAAAAAATCATTGCCATTGGTTAAGGTTTAGAGGGTGGAAAACGTTATCGCCGTTTGTATGGGGAGCGGTTTTTCGGGCTGGGTTCACCCTCCTCTTAATGTGATCGCCACAACACAGCTAACTACACTTTCACAGCGCTTGTCCTCTACTTGGGGTTAACCTATGCATTGAGAACCCCTTTTTAAATCCACCGTAAACTCATGAAACTACCCATGTTGTAGCAAATATTCAAAAACAGTTTGTGAGAGTATCCCTTGGTGCGGAAACGTCAATATTGTTCCATTTAAACTTATTTCGACACTAGAAATCTGAAATGTCGTAAGGGACATGCTCCTAATGTCCCTTACGACATTTGAGATTTCCACTGCCGATTTGTTCGGCGACCCTCGCGAGTGAACGCTTCAGTAGTAAGCCACAACAACATTCAACTACGAAATAAAATATGTAGAAAACAGAGATTTTAGTTTTTTATTTTTTACCTGACAGTCGACAGAAGGTAGGGTTATGTTTTTCATGTGTGTATTCCATATACCATCACCAGTGTTGATTAATAGACAACCCCTTAGTTTCTTCAACAATATTGGGTTCAGACACCAAGCCCCTGTACCACAAAAATTACAAGTTACCATAATTGTAAAATTTTCCATTTAATAATGTGACAAATATGTTAAATTGCATTACTCGTAAGTTTTGTGGTATACGGGGTAGATGTTCAATCAGAACACTATAATGGTACAATACATCTTTACCTTTACATAGCACAAATTAAAGTCTGTTTTTCCTGCCTCTTCAGAATTTTTTTAGAGTATCTTCGGCCGCTTTCTCCTCCTTAACCACGCAACAGATTTTGATACGGTTTTCACTATCATTTAGAGATTTTTTTTAGGGAAGATTTTTATATACATTACATCTAGATTGTACTCGTGCGCAGCCGCGGCGGTTCGCTAGTTTGTCATAATTGGTTCTTTAACATAATCTCTCCTTCGACGTATCCGTCACTTACAAGTAAAGCAATGAAATATAATGGTTTAGTGTCATAATGGTACACTTTATTGCACTCATTGTAAAGAGTAACATATTCGCAGCTTTATGTTTCCATCAAATTCTGCAAATTGTAGTTTCAGCTTGACGCATTATATTAACGGAAGTTCACTGACCGGAAGTAAGTCGGACAACCTTCCCATCGAGGGCGCAATAGGTATCTGGGGGCACGGTAGTGCCCCCGCCAAGTCGAGCAAAAAAAAAGCGGCACGGCTGTACCATCCTTTTCTCGAAGCAGTTCAGGCCATTTTCGACTCCCTATAACTTCGTCGTGGATTAAACTAGAGCCCTGTATTTTCAGAAACTAAGCAGGCATTGCATAAACACAGTATATTTCAAATTTTATTCAATTTGAACCAGCAGTTTAAGAATTATAACTAGTCAAAGTTTCTTAATTTGTCACTCACTCACTGACAGACTGACTGACTGACTGACTGACCGACCGATCATCAAAACTTTCAGGCACTTCTACTAGACATAGAAGTTTCAAATTTAGAATACAATTAGTGTTTAGTGTATAAATCAAAGAAAAACCCAACAAACACAATGTAACTCAAAAGAAATACATATTATAGTTAATGTAACAAAAACAATCTAAACAATCTTATTTACTATAACATGAATTGCTTGTGAGCTACATTGTGTTTATGCGATGGCCAAGTCAATCTATTTTATTGAAACATAAAAGATTTTTTACATTAATGTGGTCACTACAAGATGTTGTTAGATTAGCTAATTACGTAATAACTTAAGACAGAAGGTCCCTTAATTAAGAACTTAAATAAGCCAACCGACTTGGTATAACATGCATCTCACAACTTTTTACGGTAGAGAACTGAGTTGCGAGACTTGGTTTTTTTACAAGTTTTGTTTTTGATGGCTTGACCTAACCGGAACCTTCTTAACTTAACTTGCTGTTGCGGGTGGTAGGCTCGTCCGGATCGCTATCACCATCTTGCTCGCTAATCCTGCCGCTAAGCAGCAGTGCTTGCACTGTTGTGTTTCGGCGTGGCGAGCAAGACAGCCGGTGCAATTACTAGCACAAGAGGTATTACATCTTAGCCCTCTGGGTTGGCAACATAGCTGCCTCAGCGTCGAGCTCGTCGCTGTTGGCTTAGAGAATAACTCTCCTGAATAATACATGACCCCGCGGGACTGGTGGACGGCGGGCCTAATGCTCGGACTTTTCTTATTAGTAGTAAAATAATGCATCTTTATTTCAGACTCTCGTTAGCCTGATGGGAACTTGTTTGCAGCTGTAATTTAATTAGTTTCTAGGGGAGGAATTAGAGGGAATTCGTTTTGAGAGAAAACTTAAGGGAAGGACCTTATCCATCTGGATTGCTACCAACATTTTGTTCGCTAATCCACCCGCTAAGCAGCAGTACTTGCACTGTTGTGTTTAGGCGTAGAGAGAAAGACAGCCGGTGAAATTATTGGCAAAAAAGGTTTTCTATCTTTGTCAATCGGGTTGGTAACGCATCTGCAGTTTCCTTGGTATTGCGGGTGTCTATGAGTGCCATGGTGGTGATTACTTACTATTTGTCTTACCGGCTGTCTTGCTCTCCACGCCGGAACACAATAGTGCAAGCACTGCTGCGTAGCGGCAGGATTAGCGAGCAAGATTGTAGTAGCTATCCGGACGGACATTGCACAAGGTCTTACCACACCCGCAAAAACTCTGAAACACGTAGTTTTTTTAAGGTAGTTTTTTTAAACTACTTTAAATATTAACCCTGCCCTAGTCCAAGCAGGATCAGCCCCGGTATCCCAGGAGTGGCTCGCGGTGTAGTGCGGCTATGCGTCTTGTCTGCCGCCGGACCGAGAACTGAGACCGAGGATACTTGATACTTGGAATTTATATCTGGCATTTAGTACAACCGAGGTAAAAGCTATGATGGATGCCACACAAGTTCCTTATTTCATAAACGTGGCAATGGTCCTAATAAGACCACTCGTTCGCGCTCTCGACTATCACAACGCGCTTCTAGCATCGGCGCCAGGCTGTGATGTGTTTGCTGGTCAATGGGTAAGAGTGTGTGATGAGTGCCTGAGGTTCTGTGAGGCGATGGATGGGCGTGTGTCCTCAGTTAGATGATATTTTTTTATATTTGTACTCTTATTCGTGTATTTTCTTTTCTACTCCTTTTATTGTAAAATGCTTTAAATTTCACAGTGCCCTAGTGTAAACTGTTATAGTGTGTAATCAATTGAATAATAAAAAAAAAAAAAAATGTTTATTTGAGTTTGTCTCTAGATGCGTCAATTTCTCATGACACTATTTTGACACTGACGCAGACATTGATGTGGTCATGTTACAGTCACAGGTGTAGTTATTTGAAAGAAAGTTTTGCTAGTAAAAAGTGACGATAAAATTTTCAAACAAAAACATCCTCAGAAAGGTGAAAGTTTGAAATAGAGCAGCCAGGACCGTTAATTCTAAGTAAAAGCACTACTTAAAGAAAATAACGAAAGTGATTTTTGTAAACTATGCCGATTTGTATTTTACAGATATTGAACAACAGGCACGGACAACAAAATGAAGTGTAATTTTTCATAAACATTATATAACATAATATAATATTATATGTATAAAAATACCAATCTTGTATTTAAGAAAAATTCAAATCTCATTTTAAATTTTTAATGTACAACGCTCGAGGTTGTAGGTTCAAATACTTCTAGAAGTCCAAAAATTGTCTCTATGTTATAATTACATATCATTTAAATTCCCTACTTTTTCTTTTAAGAACATATTGAGACAAAAATCCAAAAAGAGAAAACAACCTAAACAATTCAGTCCATAGCCAATAACTAACAATAATAGCCATTTTCCTTCAAGTACCAAGACCAGAATCGCTTGCTACACACAGCCGACCATTAGGGAAATCTGCGCAACGAATACTGTTTAATTTATTCTCGTGAATATTCTTAAACTATCGGTTTTGTGGTCACTCGGAGGCCTAATTTACGTGGCTGCCGAATTGGCCTCGGCCTCCCGAGACCTCTGACTATTTATTGGGTAAAGAGAGGTAAACGGAAGAAAGGTAATTGTGTTTAGAAAAGTAGTGACTTGTAGACAGGAAAAGATATGGAAAAAATGTACCTATAAAGTTTCTCGTCTGTTATATTGAGGAATGGTGGTTGATTCCTTGGCTCATGTGTAATGAATCTTGTATGAAAACGAGTGTCAAAACCTTTTGAAATTTATAATTTTTTGACGTATCTCGCTTGAACTAAGAATTAAGGGTTAACTACCTCTGCCATTTTTGCTTTGTTCAGTAAAATTGTAGAAACAACTCCCGTCAATTGAGTTCCTAAATAGTTTTAACAGTTGGGCCGTCAAGAAAAGGGGATACATTTCATTTAAAGGTCGGCGACTGATTAGCGATTCTGTTGGAGTTGCTGATATCTATGGGCGGTGGTGATCACAACTCATCATGTGACTCGCCTGCACGTTTGCCTCCCTCTTATTAAACAAAGCATATTTTAAGGTGTACGATTTTTCATTCTCAAAAACAATGCCACTTTAGATATTTTGAGTTTTTATTTGTGCGTCACGTGTAGATACATTGATATGGCAAACCTATGCTCTAAGTTGTTGAGGTATAAAAAACGCTAGGATTTGTTTAAATATGTATACAGAAATGTGAGTTCAGTGTTGTCAATTGTTTATTCGAATTTGGCCTGACACACTGCCGTGTGAATGATTTGTACTTTTCTTCAATCGAGAACGTACTTAACCAAATACCTTTTTTCATTTCCATACCCGTTACAACGACACATCACCTCAGTATATCAGTCCTTAACCGTATTCATTATCGTCTCAATTTACACATTTCGGCCACAATTCACGGACGGGAAGCATAAAAAGCCAATTTCCCACAAAAAGTGGCATAAAAAGCCAAAGTCTAAAATACGGGGCGTCGTAATATCAATTTGCCGCTCATACATATATTCATGGCGTGTAGCGGTAGGTCATATAATTTATATGTGAAAGAACAATCGTATGTATTCACGAACGATTTGGCCGGCATATATTCACGCTGAGGCGGCGCGGGGTGGCTAGCGTAGCATATTATGCATGCGAGCCGGATGCCACTCTTGGGGGCAGTTACTTATGCCGTGGCATCTTTTTAACCTCCCCGTATATTTTGCGGGAAGGGTTGAGAGTTCAGACGATGGATGGAGAAATATTGAAGTGTTTTGATGGCGTAAATTAAAAGTGAAAATTGGAAAACTGGAAGACCTAGCAAGATTCTGACCTATATCTCTTATTATTAAATTTTGTAACCGAAATTTCTTTCGATTTCCTATTTTAAATGTTTTTTACATTCAAATTATTAAATTAAAATTGTAATGACAACACAAAGAAAAATTAGGGCAATGGCAGGACTTGAACCTGCAACATCAGCATTCCGTGCCTTGCGTTTTCCAGTTTCGCCACACTGCCGCTACCCTACCCTGCGAATTTTTCAATGTGCTTCGTCTTACGGTCATTACATTATTGATTTTAAGGGTACAACTACCCTCGGTGTCATCTATATGAAACTTTTAACAAGTAATCATATATATTGTTATATGGTGCAGGTTCAAGTCCTGCCATTGCCCTAATTTTTCTTTGTGTTGTCATTACAATTTTAATATATCTCTTATTGTTAGCCATAACCAAAGCCATTCTCTTTCTGTTCTGTTAAGCATTGACTAGAGTTCTTTCTAGCTATTCAGCATAAAGAATAATTGTGTATACCACGTCAACGGTAACCCGGCATGTGGTTCGCTTGATAGTAACCAAATATCGCTGCCTATGAATGTTTGAAACACCAAGAGAACCACGCACGCTCTGAAGACTCTGCAAGAACCTTTAATGCCCTTTTTGAAGACCTCCATGTTGTACCTTGCTGGGAAAACCTCAGGGAGCTCATTTCACAATCGAAGTGTCCTCGAAAGAAAACATCTTTTGAAACGAACAGTACGTGACCATTGTGGTTTTAGAGTGTGAGGATGAATTCCCTGTCGATGGCGAGCGATGTGATGTTTATCATTTAATCTATTGGTTATTAAATGAGTTTCGTCTGTGTCACTGAAATAAAAAGAATTTTTGGCACGCCGTAATTGTCCAATATTTCAATTACAAATAGCGCTCTCGAACGCGAAGTCATTTTAAGCAATTTTCTCGGAAGTAGCAACCCTAGCCGCCACCCTTGCGTTTAGACATAGATTTTTGCCGCTCGTTATTGCCGGCGACACATATGATGTATGCCGTGTGTCGGCGGTATATCTAGGGTTGTCACCTCGAGTGTCTGGCGTAATTGTATTAACATACTCACTTGTGTTTGAAATGACATAAGATACTTGAATTGTTTATGCGACCATGTGAAGATATTAAAAAGGATGAAGTGAATGCTCAACACAAACGTAGAATAAATGTGAATCTACTTGCCTACTTTTTATGAATCTGAAATTTGTTTCATATAATTTTATTGGTTTTATTACTTTTAGTTTTATTCTTTATTATTATGTATAACACTATGATTAGGTTATATTATGTATTTTCAAATCTACGCTTAAACTTTAAAACCCGAATCATATCTTCTTTTACAAATTTAACCTTACTAAAATAGTAGCAGGAGGTACCAATTACTACGTAAAGAGAGACAAACAGTTTCAGCTTTTGAATTTACAAAACTTAAATACTTTACAAATTCTACTTCTAACGAGAAAGCCATTGCAAAAAACACCAAAGACCATCATAGACGTAATTTTCACCGAAAATATAATCGAAATTTACATTTTTAAATGTAAATGAAACGGTTTGGTAATTGCAGCGGGGCCCTCGGCCCGCGGGCGGACGGTGATCGTCACTGCCCCAACACTGGCCTTTGACACGGATAAACTCCGGCCCGCTCACTAAACCAATATTAACCCGAGCTTATTAAAAACAGAAATTAATAGCAAACATTTTGAGAAATTACTTGCTAATTTCGCTTCAATGTTGGTTGAAAACATATTTGATCCGAGATTTCAATATCTGTGGCAAGCGACGTGTTACATGTAACCTGACCATCCCCGTCGAGAAATTTCAGATATTTTTTTTCCGAATCCGACACTATTACGAGAAATATGTTTGTACTTAGGTACTTAGTGATCGTGCCAGCATCATTTCAGTAATTTATTTATTTAATTTGACTTTATTGCCCAAAGAACAAAATAACATTAAGTATAATAAAGATGGAATTAATACTTTGCTTAATGCCTTTTCATTGTAACTGACTCCCACACCATTAAAGTTACAAGTTCTACAATTTGACATAATTGTAAAGTTTGTCGTACAAAATACAAAATAGAGTAAATAAATAAACAGTTTATTATTGCGTTTAAGTCCCGATAAACGTAATAAGTGTGTACAAATTGTGACAAAATATTGAATTGTTGCTAGCACTTTTAAGTTTTATGGTATTGGCCCCAGGTCATTTTAATTTGTAAAGGTCTAATCAAGCTAAAGTAAACAACTTAAACTTCTTTTATAATATATTTCAAATTCAAATTCAAAATTCAAATTATTTTATTTGCAGACTACTAATTGGTCCAGATTTGTTAGTAACATTGAAATAGTTATTGACTACGTTAGTAACTTACACAAAACACATAACACAAACAATCTACCGCCTAGCGGACATCACGAGCTCATACTGCCGCATGATAGGGGAGTCGTACTTGGCCGCCACAGTGCTATTTAAATTACAATTTTAGTATTTAGTTTTTATGTACTTTAATTGTTTTAAATTATGTTTGTTAAATTTACGCACCAATACATATAAAAACAACTTAAGTCCATTTGAATATATACATTATTTGACATTAAGGTAAGGTTTAATAAAGCTCCGTTAGATTTTTTTTATACAACATAGGAAGGCAAACAAGCAAGTGGGTCACCTGATGGTAAGTGATCACCACCGCCTATAGACACCTGCAACAACAAAGAGAGTGCAGATGCGTTGTCAACCCAGAGGGCTAAGATGGAATACCTCTTGTGCCAGTAATTGCACCGGCTGTCTTGCTCTCCACGCCGGAACACAACAGTACAAGCACTGCTGCTTAGCGGCAGGATTAGCGAGCAAGATGGTGGTAGCGATCCGGGCGGACCTTGCACAAGATCCTACCACCCGCAACATACATTACATTTCATTTGTAATACATTTCGGTTAACAATTTCAAAAATTACACATAGTTACTGAAATTGCAATCATTCTTGAAATTTAAACATAAAAATACCCACTTTTCAGACAAAAGCCAGTGAAATAACTTGCACAAGAGATATACCATCTTAGCCCTCTGGTTTGGCAACGCATCTGCAGTCTCCTTGATGTTGCGGGTGTGTATGGGCGGTGGTCACTTATCAGTTGACCCACTTGCTCGTTTGTCTTCCTGTTTTATAAAGTGTGTAATACCGTCAGCCTCAGAAGTAGCTAAACACTTAAGAACCTTCTCGTAGTAACGTATTAAATGAGAGTTGCTAGAATTTGTAACATCACTGACAGCGACAAGGTACTAAAATGTTCAGATACTTTTGAGGCTGACCGTACATCAGATTTGAATTTGCAACTATTACGTTTCTAATAATTAACCAGTTTCATGCATTATTGTTGTTTATTTTTGTGATAAATAATCATTGATCGGCCATAGATTCTAACACTAAATTGCCCAAGGTACTGCTTTTGGTATGCTTTTGCGTTTGTTTCACAACAGTTATAGCTTAAGCCCATAGTTAAAGCTTTGTTTAGTTCGGGATTAAGTCCCAAAATATGGAACCTTGCCGTACTCACAATGCACAATGGCGTTGGTTACATTAGTGAGGAAACTACATTTGGTTGCGTTGATTTCCCTCCACTGCTTGTAATGAAGTCAATATATCACGTGGTTGTATTGCAGTTACCGGCAGCCACAGGAAGTCTTGGCTTCCGGTGTTTTAATTAACTATATGCATGTATACCTGTCCACTATACCTAATATTATCGCACGCTTAGTATTAAAGTGACCCATTTCTGAATAATACACGTCCCAAAATATCACCTTAATTAAAAGACATAGGGTTTAATTTTGGGAAATATCAAATTCAGAATTGAGTCACTTTAATACTAAGCGTGCGTTATATTCACTGCGGGCGGTAGGACCTTGTGCAATGTCCTTCCGGATCGCTATCAGTCTGGTTCGCTAATCCAACCGATAAACAGCAGTTCTTGCACTGGTGTTCCGGCGTGGAGAACAAGGCAGCCGGTGCAATAACTGGCACAAGAGGTATTCCATCTTAGCCCTCAGGGTTGACAACGCACCTCCATTTTTTCAGTATTGCAGGTGTCTATGGGCGGTGGTGATCACTTATCATCAGGTGACCCACTTGCTCGTTTTCCTTCCAAGTCTATAAAAAAAGTTATATGTCCGCCGTCCGGGCTAAATGTTTTCGCGATAACTTACGCGAAATAAAACGATCTTATAAATGAGATTCGGTATACTTTGCAGATCTGAAAAATTTCGTTTTTCGATCTGTGATCTGATCACCTGATGGTAAGCAACTAGCCCTTAATCGATTCTAAAAGAAAAACAAAAACATTGTACCGTTACTAAAATAATTAACATCAGTTCTGTAAGAGTACATTAACCATATCATTACTAAGCTGATATAAGCTTTACAAAACCGTTACGAAACTGATATTAGTAACTATTTTAATAGAACCATGTTCTTCATTTTGACTTTTGTAACAACTGAGGTATCACACATTCTTAAGACTCCAGTACGAGTTTACTATACCATGTTTATTATTAATTCAAACCTCCATAAACCCCATAAATCAAACAAAAACAATAACCGTCTCCCCCCTAATTATTAAAGGCATTAAACGGCCGAAAGACAACCCTCTTGCATTTACCAAATTGAGTGAAATACGCGTCCCCAAACGCCGAAAACATTAAAAAACGCCTCAGAAACTTTTAATATCCTAATAAGACTTTGATTTAATTTCGCTTTATCATTATTTATGTATGACTAAGTCAGTTATTATTTTCTTGCCGGTTTTCCCCCGCCGTCTTGGTGTAGGCGAACCGCAGATTATACATAAATGGGTATTTATGTTTATGTATTGTTTTTTCAACTGTTTTTTTAATTGTGTGTCCGTCGATTAAAAAATAACAGTAAATTTATGTATAAATAAATAAATATTTCAGGACAATTCACACCAATTGACCTAGTCCCAAGCTAAGTAAACCTTGTGTTATGGGTACTAGACAACGGATATACATACTTAAATACATATAACATCCAAGACTCAGGCACAAATATTCATATTCATCATACAAACATTTGCCCTTCCCGGGAATCGAACCCGGAACCTCTAGCTTCATAGTCATGGTCACTAACCACTAGGCTATCCGATCGTCAAGAAGTCGTATAAAGAATATCTAACAAGCAAACATTAAAAAAACCGGCCAAGTTCGAGTCGGACTCGCGCACCAAAGGTTCCGTTCCATTATCTATACAAACGGCTACAAAATCATGTCTGTTATATGGCGTCCCCTTAAGTATTTATTTTATTCTGTTTTTTAGTATTTGTTGGTCTCTATTCTCATGCCACTCGAGATCAAATGAGGTGTGTTTATACTAAAAAAAACAAACCGGATTGACGTTTCGTATCAATAACAGTTTTAATATCTCCTTAGATATTAAGGATTATTAAAATCTGTAATTTAATAGTCATTACAGTATCGATTTCTGTAACGTTATGAGTTAAATTTGGAACAGCTGTCAAAACTCAAGTGGGTCTTTATTCTAGTATAAGGATACTAGAATAAAGACCTTATACTAGAATAAAGAAAGACCCACTTACCGAAAAAAACGTTACAGAAATCGATACTGTAATGACCATTAAAGTTCTGATTTTACCTTCTACCACAGACAAGAAAGTTCTCACAATGAAATTATTTGTAATATTGGTGGTCATTTCCTACGATTTTTGAACGCATTATAGAACAGTAATGATATGTGTGTAGATAAAATACTTTGATCAGCTGCAATAACAATCCCTAATAAACACTTTAAACAGTGGCTATTAACACTCCTTATCTTTAGTATTTTCCAAACTCGCAGCTCTAGCAACAATCGACCCTTCCACCCTTCATTTAAGATACGATTTCCCATATACACACTTTCCAGCCCGTGAAAATGTATTGTCACACGGCTTAGGGTGACAAGAGGGTTCATATTACTGTTGCTCGGTTTAAAACGTCACAAGTCTAACTGCGACTTATTTGAAAAGTTACGTTATACCGAGTCGGTTTAGGTCGGTATTTCAATGGCTTTTTTGGGATTTAGGAGTTGTTAGGGTTGAAAGGTTATACTTGTTGGACACGACAATGGTGTTTTGTCGTGTTGTAAGGTTTTATGACATTGTTGTGAATTGGAGGGAAATTGGAGTTGTTTTCCGGAAAGTTTTAATATTTTAATGACTGTTAATTGAATGGTGGGTGGGTATTTATTGACTTGTTACGTGTTTAATAGTTAAACGTGACTATAGAAAGTGATTAAAAGGTTAAAACTTTTTGCTGTAGGTTAGGTAACCGAGCCAGTGCTTGACACGTGTAGGACATTGCTAGTACCAGTAGTTGACATTATTTCTCGTTTTTCTCGTATGTTACCTTATCTTCTCAACAATTACTGGGCTACTGTCAATGACTGGGACCCTTACCTTAATTTAGAACAACAAATTGAAACAAACCACCGTGCTATTCTGTGAAACTACTATCTTGTACTCAGTTGTAATACAGCTGCACCGCTGCGACATATATATTTTAATGCAAAAACCCACGCTCCTCCGATTCCAGATGAAACAATATACATCACACAGATACTTAAACTTTACGATTTACGCGCGTTAACCTGGCCTAAATGTGTATTCAGATTCTCAAAATCATAGTCAAATTGCAGTGTAGATGGGTTTCCTCACTATTTTATTGAATCTAACGAAAAAATTAGGACACATAACGAGAAAAAAGTTACAGCATTAAATATCAGAAATTGTCTCGGTGGTATCTTCTTATCAGAGGTTTTTACTGAACGTGTAATAAATTTTCTAACATTCACAAGTTCTCCTTGTAAGCTTAATCTAAATAAAAGCTTACAATCACAAGCGCTACTTGTAAGCCTAGTTAATCTGACCAAAGAGTTATTGATATCTTTAACTTTGACAACACCATAGAGAGACACACAAACAGCCAGCCGGCGTCTTCAAACTTTCAACACCCTCTTTCTATAATGAAAAACTCCGCAATACCTACACCGTCTAATTCCTAGTCGTCACGCTTCCAACATTTTCGAAGACATTTAATCATAATTCCGAATATCTTCAACAGTTAGCTTTAAAAAAAGATGTAAATCCATTTACGGAACCCCTGCGCCTAATGGCGGCCATTAAGGGATTATAACGAACCAGTGGCTCCTGCTAACGAGGGTTCACCATTGATCCAGTAAAAACTGTGCATAGTTATTTGTACCAGTACACAAAGCCTAAAACCTGCTGCACACAACGATTATCGTAGCGATTTATTCAGGGTGTTAACGACGCACTTAATATTATAGAAGTAAGATGAATCGAAAATATAAAAGAAAATATAGTTTTTAGATGTTCACACGTTTATTGAACGTAAATGACAGTTTTATATAAAATAGACAATATAGAGTTAAAAAGCTTCTGTTCAATATTGTCTTGAACATATTGGGGGCCCAAGCCAGTGATATAATATGTCTTGAGCCTTGTATTGCATTAACAATGTAATTTAACTTGAACCTATTAAATTATAAACAAAAACATAAGCAGTTTTAACCAATTGCTTTTACAAAATTTGAAACAACTCTACCTACCAAACTAATGTATAAGATAGAACATTTTACAAGTAATTACATTACAAAAGTTGATGGCATCAACATTTAGTTAGCTAAATCCCAAATCGATAAACAAATTTGATAAGCATCATTTCTGTATAAATCTTACATATTGTACCTTTATTCTAGTCATTTTATCAATTATTTAATATAAACATAAGTATTATTTTATTAACTGTATTTATTTCAGTACAGTATTATATTGCAAACCATAGTCATAGATTTTACTCGGGTAAGTTTTACATACCTACAGTATATACCTTTTATTTGACTAAACTGTATTGCTAAAATATATGTTTGTAACAAACAATATTTATATCCCATCACTTGACAATACAAAGACTTTATAGTTAGCAATATTCGAATAATTTACATGTCCCTATTAACTTTTTATATTTTTGATACAACAATGATTACATGAAGAACCTTTGCCAGTAGAAACTGGCAGAGTCCCGGCAACAATATAACCGAATCTCGTATTCACCAAAAACGGACCAGAGGGCGCTAGCGGCAATGATGCACGCTGCAGCACCTGGAAGAATATATCACATCCTAATATCAAGGAAATTTCATCCTTTTGGTTGAAATGTTTGTCTGCCAACTTAACATTAGACGGAATCTTAAATTGAAACTGATCAAAAGTTTGCTGAGGAAGCGGGCAGGTTATGCTTTGAGTTACACAGCATGAAACCTTTAATGAAAAATTATTGACAGAAGAACAAATAACAATCTCTGCCTTCTTTGAAACACAATTAGTGCTTTCACCTACTCCTGCTACCAACTCATCAGTTTTATATACATTGCAGTCAATTTTATTCAGTAATTTTTCTGAAATAAAGGATACTTGACTGCCGGAGTCTAGTAAGGCCTTAGCATAGGTGTAAGTACCATTTTTATTAATTAGTCGCACAACAGCCGTTGGCAACAAAACACCTTGAGATTGCGAGGTGCTTGGCAAAGTTGCAGTATGATTAGAAGAAATAATACTTTAATTTTATTATTTACATTTGAGCACCTATTTGCATTTTGATCCGAAAGATCATTTGAAGTAACATTGGTTACCATACCTTTGGCAGACACATGCAAAAGAGTATTGTGTTGTTTGCGACAAGCCGCACATTTAAATTTCATCAGACAATTGCCCTGATGAGCATTTAAGCACAACTTGCACAGCTTATTTTTATTTACAAAGGCTACCCTATCGTCACTTGAGACCATTTTAAATTGAGCGCATTGATAGAGTTTATGAGGTTTCTGGCAAAACTTACACGAGACCTGAGATGCCACAAGAAAGAAAGAATGAGACTTTATTGGCCTTTCTTCTGCAGTAGTCTCTAAAACTACTGCTCGCTTATTAACCTAGGTAATCAATAAATGCTCTTAACTTGGGCACCTCCTTCATATCCTGTTCCATGTGAAACCCCCTAAATGTATAAGCATCAATCTTTTTGGATAGGATATTTACTAGAAGTGTATCCCATTGATCTACACTTTCCCCTAAATTTTTTAAAGCAGCCAAGTGCATATTTACATTTGACACAATGTGTCGCAGACCTTGGGCTGTGCATTTTGAATAAACTGGCAAGTCGAGTATGCTATTTACGTGAAAATTTACAATCTTTGGGATATTATTGTATCGCTTATCTAGCAGCTCAAGTGCGACGTTGTAATTGGCATCAGTAAACATTAAATTTTTGACCAGATCTAAAGCCAACCCTGATAGGCATGAGCGCAAATAATATAGTTTTGTACATAGACTTAAGTTCTTGTCTGAGCCAATTACAGATTCGAACATATTTACAAATGGATAATAATCCACTATGTTCGTGCCATTGAAAGGCTTAATATTAATAGCGGGCAGTTGTTTAAACTTACTGTGAGCTGTCATCGATGCTGGTGCAGAAGGTTCACCATCAGGGACATCCGTCAGGCTTTTTAAATGGACATTTATACACCCTATACAATTATCATACCTGTCCTCCACGGAGCCATAATCCTCCGCATCCGTTGGGTTTGCTGATAATATGCTCTTGTTATATTCAACATAGTCGGCAAACGAAGTTTCAAGACGAAGCCTTTTTTCGACGAGCAACTCTGGCGAAGCAGACAGAAACTCTTCGGAGTTACAAAACTTAACAATACGGGTGATAGCTCCTTTAACATATCCCCTACTAGCTACAAGATCCTTGAGCTCCATTTTTGTTACATAGAATAATGTTATACACAAAACAACTACTATACAAATTAAAAAAACATAAAATAAAATTTTGATTTGACGTTTTGTTCAACGAAGTTTTCTTGACAGCTACGTTCCGTTCCGAAATAAGCCAGCAACGACTTAACCGCTAACAGCCCGCAGCTAAACCACCTCGGAACCCCTCACGAAACGCAGAATTTTTCTTCGGAAAAATACGCCTGGAAAACGTCTTTGTAATTTTGAAAATTTCTTCACCGTCCTCTTCTAATAGTATATCGCTCTCTCTCTTCTTTTGCACTATCGATCAGCGATGATGGCAATATAACAGCGACATAGCAAATTAAAATGGCGATGAAAAATTTCTTCAGAAAATATTTACATAGTATGATTTATATAGAAATCAATTTCTTATTTTTCAGATAGCATATAGATGCTTATATCTTAGGCATATATAGATACCTCGAGTGGATTATTGCAGCTTCAAAAATTGACCAGTCGGCAATCGGCAACGGCAATTTTCTTCAAATTTAATCGTTGAATTTGGATCTCCACGGCGCTGATTCTTTTGTATGATGAACGAAGGACCACTTTTTATGTTAACGACGCACTTAATATTATAGAAGTAAGATGAATCGAAAATATAAAAGAAAATATAGTTTTTAGATGTTCACACGTTTATTGAACGTAAATGACAGTTATATATAAAATAGACAATGTAGAGGTAAAAAGCTTCTGTTCATTATTGTCTTGAACACAGGGCCCAATTTCATAAACGCGACAGGTGACAGGTGAAAGTGACTATTCATATACATTGCTTGCCCACTATGATGTTAAGTATGTGGGTCTGTAGCGTTACTTGTCGACACAGTAATGTAGAGATTGTCGCGTTTATGAAATTGAGCCCAGAAGTTTATGTTGGGTGCATAGTTAAGGCTAATAGTTGATGTGCTACGTAATGTTTTCCAAGATATTTGCCGTGCTACGAAACGGTTCAATGCTTTTTCTGTGCTACAGCTACTATTCTTGGGCTTCGGTTAGTAGTTAAATAAATAAATAAATATCCCTGAACAATTCACACCAATTGACCTAGTCCCAAACTAAGCAAAGCTTGTGCTGTGGGTACTAGACAACGGATATACATACTTACATAGATAAATACATACTTAAATACGTATGACATCCAAGAAGAATTGAAACTGGAACCTCAAGCTTCATATAGTCAGGGTAACTAACTATTAGGCTATGCGGTCGTCAGTCAGTTGGATACCTATTACTAGTTCATTTAGTTGGTGTGCTACGTGGGGTTCTCAGATTTTTTACTGTGCTATAGAACGCTACTGAGTAACGTATAGTTTCATTCAACTAGCACTTGTCTTATTTCTTCATTTGAAGGAAAACGTCACAATGTCAGTTGGAAGCGCATAATTATACCTATGTTAAGTAATACAGGTTTACTAAGAGTTTATGAGGGTAACTTTTCAGCTATTTACTCGCATCTGTCATTGCGTCACACTCATCACCCTCTCGCATTGATTCTGTTCATCGCCGAAATGAGACTCCGAAATGTCGTGAGTCAACGAGTCAAAACAAATGACTGTCAGTGACTCGCGCGTTCGTTAATTGACAACTGTTAACTTTAAGGGCGGGTTCCGTTGAAGCGAATGCGGCTTAAGTGCATTCGGGTAAAGACAGTTTTTTTGCTACCTATTTTTTTTTGCATAAGACAAATACATAAGACAGTGTTTTTAAAATTAGTAGGATTTTAGTAGGATAGTAGAATTAAATAGGGGCTCACCCCATGCAGAGACCTCATGATGAGAATGTATTATCCCCTAACCTGAAACTCCCCACCGATTCTGCTAATATTCATAAATCATAAATTAAAAAACCTAACTCAACCTACAATTGTCAACTGAATTTTATAAAAAGTCTGATAGTTTGTTATTACAAGTTCTTTATTTGCATAATCATTTGGGCACAAAATATAAACAGTTTTTAAACAATTTAATTAAATTGAGTAAACTTAACGAATACAGGCTAGCACGCCTCTTAAAGTTAGCTTCAGCTACATTTTAATAGTTATAAACACTTAATTGTATATAAAACTTCACAAAACACAATTACCTTTTAATTATGTAGGCGCATAACCTTGATAAAGTTATTGCGTTTATCATTTTATAAAAATACTAACATAAACACATAGGTCTGATTAATTACTAGCACAATTATTCTACCTTTGCCCTCTGGGTTAGCAACGCATTTGCAATCTCCTTGGTGTTGCGGGTGTCTATAGGCGTGGTGATCACTTACCATCAGGTGGCCCACTTGCTTGTTTACTTTCCTATCCTTTGTATATAAAAATTATAATAATAACAATTACACTCATGTTATCAATGAATCAATACACACACAAACGCCGTCCCATTGCGTTAAGTCAAATCTAGCAACTCCTTTCGTTCGGTCAATTAAACGAAACACTTAAAACATTCTTCCTAAAGGGACCCTATTGCGAATTCGTCGACTTTTGAGCGACCTCTTAAAACAGCGAGTGATAAATTTACGTCGCATGCGTCGTTTCAGCACAATTCGTTCCAATCGGCGCTTTGTTTAATGGCTTTTACGTCTAAAAGGAAAGTCATTAAAATGTAGTAGAATGTAGGAGTTTTGAACTATGATATACTTTACAGAGTGAATGCATTTAAAAGGGAATATCTCGAGTTATGACTGCTTTTTTCTACCTCATTACAATGAGTAGATTTAGTCAAGTAATTAAATAATCAGAGGGATTCGAGCGTATTACCTTGCCATTTCGCGAAATCTGTGTTGTAGTACACACGTGGAAAATAGCTGCACCTGTGCGGCATAGAGACAGAGGAGGGTGGGTTTTTGCATGAAAAATAATCGAAAGAATTGGCTAAATCGAAGAGTTTTGTATTGCCAGGCTTAAATAGTACATGCATAATGAATTGTCAATGTCATCTACCATAAAATGTAAATTACTTTGTTGAACTACACGTGCTATGAGTTTTTCAACTTAGAGAGTTGTCAACTTATCAAATATGAGCACCCTCTTAACAAAACCTGACAGTCTGGATAATTGGTGAAATAAACAAATTAGCGGTTGTTTCAGGAAAACTTTCTTTTTTATGAAATACCCGATGGTAAGTGATCACCACCGCCTATACACACCCGCAACACCAAAGAGATTGCAGATGCGTTGCCAACCCAGAGGGCTAAGATGGAATACCTCTATTGCCATTAATTACACCGGCTGTCTTGCTCTCCAGGGCGGAACATCACAGTGCAAGCACAGCTGCTTAGCGGCAGGATTAGCGAGCAAGATGGTGGTAGCGATTCGGACGGACCTTACACAAGGTCCTACCACCTGTAAAAACTTTGTTTCATTACGGCATCCAAAATTTTTTTGGAAAATCCTCTACCAAATGAGATCCTGACTAGCGGGTTCTTGGTTCTTAATGTTTTCTTATAATCCAACTGGTTTGATTAACCTAACCTGTAAAGGGATCTTCAGCGTGTTGGGTTCCTCCTGCGACCTCGATCTACGCTCCCGTATCACCGCGATCGCATGCGCCTGCGCAACGCCGCGCTTCGGCGCGCAACCGGGCCGCTGATTCATTTCCCGCGTGAGCACACGGCGCTGGTGCGCTTGGGTCTCGCTGCTTGATACGTTTTTACCCGACTGCGCGTCACTAAGGAGGATAATGTGTTTTTATTTATAAAACAACTAGCATCTCGCCCTGGCTTAACATAGGTACAACTAGGATGTAATGTAGGTGATACAGTCAGTCTCAGAAGTAAGCCGAATATTTTAGTACCTTGTCGCTGTCAGTATGTGACAAATTCGAGCGACTCTCGTTTCATACGTTACTACGACGAGGTTCTTAAGTGTGAAGCTAATTCTAAGGCTTACTGTACATAAAGACTTTTCCTAATAAAAAATCTATATTATGACAGTAAAAACCGTATTAAAATCTGTTGAGTGGTTTGGAAGGAGTGAGCGGCCGGAGATATGATAAGGAGGGACAGGAATGGATAGGGACTTTGATTTATATGAAATGAAATGTTTATTCACAAGAACATATGGTTTAAATGACGATACATGTATATTAGAGATCCATGATACATTCGGCTTTCGGGATTCATTATACATATATTATTATGTAAAGAAGAAGATACACACATACAGAATACACACATACTGCCGTGAAGTAGTACCTTTGCTACTGTGTTTCGTACAGTGAGTAAGAGATTCGGAGGTCCATACGGATCAGCGATTCTAATGGGATCTCTGGTTGTAATGGGCGGCGGGAATTACGTCTTATTAGGTAAACCACGTGCTCGTTTTCCTCTCTAATCCATAAAAAAAGGTTTAAAAAACTTATAGCATCCTATTTGCATAAACATGACCGTTTCTGTCACAAGATACGAGTATGTTTCGTAAATCGGACAGACCAATAAAATCAGTTAACTTTATGCATAATAAAACATATCATGAACATAAAAACAACACGTATGTTGCATAGAAGTAACATTTTAAGTCAGGACTTAAAATGTTTTACTTCTATTTTTCTGTATTGACTTGTAAAATTATTATTTTACCTAAAAAAGAACTGAACTGAACTGAGACGAAGTTCAAAAACGATCTTTTTTGACTAACGGCAATAGCAAACTTACCTATTGTGCGCAGTTACTTTGTTAACAGTGAGCCCAAGTGAAACAAACTCCCTCAAAACCAATGTAGTATCATTTGCTTTTACTGGACGCATCCGCGAGGCGGCGCCAAGGTCCGGCAAATTTTAACACTTGGTCTAACAAAGCTACTGCGACCTCCTACACCACAATTTGTACATCAATAAAGTCCAAATTCGAACAATCAGTCGAATTTTTCCTTTCAAATTTTGGTACGTTTATACACGCCTTTTAATTACATAGGCATTTTCGCAGCTATATAAACCATAGGCTTTATCTCAAAAGGTATAAAGACTATAGTCCAAATTAAAGACGTTTTGAGACCGGATTTAGTTTGATATAGCGTGTCCTGTCATTAAATTCCGAGGTAAAGATTTCCATTTTTGCCAACATTTCCCGTTAATTAATTTTAGTTTAATGTTTTATGTAACAGTTGTTTCCTCTGGTTTCGAGTTCTACTCATTGTTACGACTAATTATTAAATAGTTATGTAAATGAGCGGAATGTAAACATTTGCTTTCAATGTTAAGTTGATGAGAAAAATAACAAAATAGCGGATCCATTCCAACATGAAGGTATACGCCATTCATTAACACTTTCGCCGACGATAAACAGCTACAGCTGTTATAATCGAACAATCTATTGTATCTAGGTCATTGCTGGCGAAACCTTAAATGACCAGGAATTATTGAAAAAAAGTCCACTGCATATACCTAATGAGCTCTGGGCCTCTCATAAACGCGACAGGCAACAGGTGACAGTCCCAATTCGGTATACATTGCTTGTTCAGACTGAAAGTCTGTAGCGTTACTTGTCGAAACAGTAACGTAAGGCGAATTTTCACTGTCACGTCAAACGTTGCGTTTAAGAAATTGGTCCCAGGAGATCTTATTGAAACAGACAGATCACTCACGTATTTGAAGCCGAGTAGCCGTCGTTTGCACCCGGTAGTTTTATGCTTCACGTGCTAGTAATTAAGTTATTAAGTAGATTTGTATAATAATTATTTATGTTAGTCTTTAAGGTATTTATCTCTGGGCCTATGCAGCCTGAAATAAATGAATTCTATTCTATTCTATGTAAAAAATCGCAAATCTATCCGAGACCTTAATTACCATTAGAACTTGGCATTGCCAAAGTAACGTAAAGTAAGTCCTTCCCCAGACGGGCAGTTCAAATTCAAGTGGGAAAGTTCAAATTCAAGCGTAATAATCCGCAATGCCCTAACTCCCTTATCGTTACTTCATAACGAAGTAAATCGCAATTAAACGCTTCTTAAGTACCAATTAGCAGGCTGCTACTTATGTGTCTTTAATTTAGAACGCTAGGCCTCGTTGAGTTACCTTCAGATCGAAGTGAAACCAGTGTTAGGCGTTGCTAGGACGTCTTCAAGGTACTCTTTGTTAGCGATCATCGCGTGCGGAAGGCAGTAGGTACTGTACCTAAACAGCAAACACACATGCCATTATCTAGTATATCGTCATCGATTAGCGCGTCCTCTTCTCATTAGGTTGGTAAGAGAGGGACACACAGTGATAAGTTAGTCGTGGCTACTAATGCTGAACGTTTGAGATGCGTGTGAGCAGGTGAGATCGCTCTAATTGCTTTGATTCTGGTACGAGGGCGGGAGGGCAGTGACTTTATTAAGGTTCTTTGTGTTTAGGTATACGAGTATAGTTTAGGTAGTGTTGGAAATTAAGCAAGATTTATTGTACCTAAAGTTCGGTAAAGTATCAGCGATTCCCTTGTGGTCATTACCAGTCAGCTGATCCCGCATGCTGGTTTTTCTCCTTCTTCCTTATTTTCATTATTTTCTAATTTACAATGTCATTTACAAACAGACATTCATTAAAACAAAAGTTGTCTGTCCTGACGAGTACCTTGGTACCAACATACAGTTTATGTTTTCATTGAGTGGGTCAAAACTACCCCAAGCACTTGAAGATATAGATTTGACCAGAAAATATTGGAGTATAGATTCTTAATTGCCGTCCACAGAAAAGACATTCGTAAACCGAATTGTGATTTGCTTTCAACGTTCCATCCAACCCATTATTGCTTCATTACATAACCATAATGAATTCTCATACTCAATATGAGTATCCAATTGCCCCAAAGGAAGCAATGCATTATTGACATAGCGTGCGGTGCTGGCGCAGCATTTTTTGTGGCGCTTCCGCAGCGGAAAGGAACAGTGCGCACGCGACGGACAACGAAAGTGATTATGTCCAGGGGTACGTAACATCACGAGTTGTCGTGGAGGGGTATAGGTGTCATCAGATCATCATATAATTTAACAGCTTAGCTCTTGTCGGTGGAATAACCGCCATTTCTGTCTTTCCGCAACCAAGGACCTGACTTCATGATACGACATGACATTAATTATGCTTATGTAAACCCTAATTTATGATACCGGATTTCATTTTTGAGTATATGCCCTTGTGTAAGGTCTGTTCGAATCGCTACCACCATCTTGATTGCTAATCATTTAATCGTACCTACCTAAATAAACTCTTGAATAATCCTTGAAACTTAAAACACCCGAATTCAGTGTGTTAACATATTTTTACAAACCCCTTAGTTCTAAGTTATGCTTAGTATGGCTAGCACAACACACCGCGAGCCACGTCGCTCAGTGCATGTCTTCCTTACTAGCTGAGTAGGAAAGAGACGCACTAAGCATCAAGCAAGAAGCATTCAAATTGGGTTTAAAAGCACACTCCAAAATCATATCCAAAACTTTCAAACCGTAACTAAACGTGTTAAAGTCTATTCTCAAACAGCGGGTATCTTGTTATGCTGGAAGGCGTTGCTATTCCGTGATCAGAGTGTCGTGTGCAAGTGTATCCAGAAATATTTTTAATCCAAACAAACACGCCGCTGCGAAATAAATATGTCGGTGCGAGCGAGTTGGGAGACTTGCACACTACATGTGCCGATTATGGCCTCGGTAATTAATTAATAGATTCAGGTGTCACTTTGCGGAGGTCCATTTCAACAAACTGGAACCAATTATCTTGCTACTCCGCGAAACCAGTGTCGTGCTCGTGCAAGATAGCTGCGTCTGTGCGACATAAATATGTTAATGCAAAAACCCACCCTCCTCCGCTTCCACACGAAACAACATATATCACACATACTCAACTACACACCACCACCACTAAACACTAATGAACACGATCGACGCGCGTTTCGCCTCTGTACGAGATAACATCTGGATCAAAATCCTGATATCCAGTGATCGCCATAGTTACGCGTAGAAGGTATTATTACCTAAATAAATATTATTACCTAAATTGGTAAGTATAATTTATTCGGTTTACAATAAACTTTTATTCTTTTTTTTTACTTTTTGAGATTCTGGGTTCGATTCCCGAGAGGGGAAAATGTTCGTATGATGAATACGAATATTTGTACCCAAGTCTTGGATGTTATATGTATTTATTAAGTATATATTTATCTATATAAGTATGTATAGTCGTTGTCTAGTACCCATAACACAAGCAGCTTTAGTTGCTTACTTTGGGACAAGGTCAATTGGTGTGAATTGTCTCAAAATATGTATTTATTTATTTATTTTTATTTATTCTATTCTATTTTAGAGCACCATATCAAAGATTGTAGAGTAGGGGAAATATATTCACGTACCACCTTAGAACCCTATCGCAATGACACGACGCGTTAATCGCCAGGCTATGTCATACAAATGTCATGCGTATGTCTCTTAGACTAGGTTCTACGGTGGTACGTGATTCAATTTCCTTGACGGTACTTAAATAAGTTGGTCTTAGCAACGTTGGCCTTAAAGAACCGACAGAAGATGACTTTTGAATTTGTCATTACTTACATATCTACTCCTTTAATACCCCGTTGCACCACTCTCTGATAAGCTCCCGATATTATACATATATAACAGATATCTCTGATATCTACCGTCCCTGTTTGTGCCCAGGCCTGTCAGGCCTTAAACTAAAAAAAACTGTCATTTACTCAAATATACTTTTTGATTGATGCTGTTTTTTTTATTAAAATTAAGTATTTTAGTAATATTTTTTAAGTAATGCAGTGTAAACAGCCCCCAAGCTGATATAAAAATCAACGTTGACCAGAGCCGGATCACTTACGACAAAAAGAGAGCGTGTTTACATTACGGACCGCGAAACGTATAGTACACTTGGTGCGCGCGCGCAAGCTACGGGCGCAAGCGGCAGCGGCAGCGGAAGCGGAGATGGCAGACTATAGCAAAGAAGTTACGAATGCCGCCTTACTTAATAGTAGTTTAACTACACTTAATTTTATTGGCGCGTTTACCCAATAAGAATAGCCTGTAGAATTAAAAGAAGTGTTTCATATTATTTACCTATATTAACGCATTAACCCGCTACGTAACTAGGTGCGTCTCTTTCTAACTAGCTCAGTAGGAGAGAGACGCGGTTAGTTACGTAGCGAGTTAACGCGCATCGAGAAGATTACAGCGTTCAGTGCACTTCTCGATACGCGTTAACTCGCTACGTAACTCAGTGCATCTCTCTCCTACTGGGCTAGTTAGAAAGAGACGCACTGAGTTACGTAGCGAGTTAACGCGTATCGAGAATATTCGTGCTAGGTGTACAGTAACAGCCTATAAACAAGTTATAATTTTCCGGACAAACAGATATTATTACATTAGTATCATTCATATTAGTATTAATTAGTATCATTACATAGTATCTCAGTCTGCCCTCATATCTTTAGCCGTTTGCTACCCTACCCTATTAAGTAAACCATGCCATGGATTTTAATACTGTTTTCACTTTTTTTTTTGTATGTTTTTTTACATTCAAATTAAATTTAAAATGCTGTATAATGAATGACAACATAAAGAAAAAATTAGGGTAATGGCAGAACTGGCAAACGCAAGGCACGGAATGCTGATGTTGCAGGTTCGAGTCCTGCCATTACCCTAGTTTTTCTTTGTGTTGTCATTCATTATTTAGCATTTTAAAGTTATTTTGACTGTTTTCACTGTCATTTATACATTATTGCGAAATATTTCTATAAACATTAAAATGTACCTGCGCAAAAACGGGGCGGGTCGTTCGTTGTTATAAGTACCAGTGCTTGATGTGCGTAGGACAGCGTTGTGACCAGTAGTTGACATCATAGTCTCTCGTTTTTTCTCGAACGTTTCTGTATTTTCTCGTCAATAATTTGAACACTGTCAACGACTTGATCCGTAACCTCATAAAAAAAAAATTACTCAATTGAGTGTGTATAGTTTGATCCACCTTGGACCACGCGTCGTTCTAAACGCGGCTAGCGGGTAATTGTAACTGCTTCCCGGAGGAATAATACGGGAGGTGAGATCGGACGGCGACCAGACCAAATCCACTAACATTCCCACCACTATCCAGATTCATTCTTAAATTTAGAGCAACAGGGTACAAAACTACTGTAAATCTTCCTGGATGTTAAGACGTTTTGATGTAAACGGAAGTAGCGGCAGACGCTTGACACGCGGCGAGATAAAACGTAGGTACCTTCAGCGGACGTACAGGAAACATACTTTTTTAGGGTTCCTTAGTCATACTATGGTCATACAAAAACCCTTGTTTCTAGTTCTGCTGTTTAGAACCCATAAACATAAAACTTACTAGCGACCTGGCTTGGTTACACATAGGTACAATGATATGGTAATGAATAGTCGACCAAGAAATTGCTTGACCCCTTTTGGACCGTATTACAAAGAGATAAGGTTCAAAAGTGCTCAAGCAATTACTTGGTCGACTATAGATGAAAATCTGCCACAAAAAATCTCTAAATGTCAATGAAAACCATATCAAAATCTTTTGCATGGTTTAGGAGTAGGTGGCAGAAGATATCGAGGACAGACAGGACTGGATAGCGACTTAAGAGGAGTGTGAACCCAGCCCCAAAAAGCGCTCCCCATACAAACGGCGATAACGTTTTCCACCCTCTAAACCCGAATCTATGGAAATGATTTTTTGGTATGTTATCATTATGCCTTAGAACTAGGTTTGTATGTTTTGATTTTGTTAATATTCTTCATAGATTTGACAATATTTGGATTTTAGTAGTTTCATACAAAACACAAAAGTGTCAATATTTTTAATACTATTAAGAATATTAAAAAAATCAAAACATACAAACCTAGTTTTAGGGCATAATGATAACATACCAAAAAATCATGCCTATAGGTAAAGGTTTAGAGGGTGGAAAACGTTATCGCCGTTTGTATGGAGAGCGCTGGGTTCACACTCCTCTTAACTTTTTACTCGTACTACATATGACATGTAGTGGCCAGATGTCCTGCTTTTGCAAGTGTGAAAGTATTTTTTTTTGTTTATGAAATAGGAAGGCAAACAAGCAAGTGGTTACCTGATGATAAGTGATCACCACCGCCTATAGACACCCGCAAGACCAAAGAGATTGCAGATGCGTTGCCAACCCTTAGGGCTGAGATGGAATACCTCTTGTGCCAGTAATTACAACGCCTCCACGCCGGAACACAACAGTGCAAGCACTGACGCTTTGCGGCAGGATTAGCGAGCATGATGGTGGTAGCGATCCAGACGGACCTTGCACAAGGTCCACCCGCATGTACTGGCAGATGCACAAATAAGAAACAGAGAACCAAGACACTGTTACATGTTTTGAATGACATGTCGTCTTTGAAAAGTTCCTAATGTTACGAGTAGAATGGATGTTAAGTAGAATGGGGTGGAGTCACACTGGTAAGGATAACTAACTGACCCTTGTGTCTCATATTAGATAGAACACAACTTCATAAAATTTTATTTTAGTAGTTTAGTAGAAGTTTTTTTTTATTGGAGTGGTAAATTATCCTTCCATACATAGATACCCACAACAACAAGGGGACTACAGATGTGTTGCCAGAGGCCTAAGAAAGGACCTATTTCGCCAGTAATTTCACCGGCTGTCTTGCCCTCGACGCCGGAACACAACAGTGCAAGCAGTGCTGCTTAGCGGCTGGATCAGCGAGAAAGACATTGTTACATTTATGTAACTACTAGCTTCTGCCCGCGGCTTCGCCCGCGTGGCCTACAGAAAATGGAATTGTCGTCTTACTCTATCTTACTCGCAATTTTTCCTTATTTGCTCACCGTTTAGACCTACCCTGGACTACGACAAACATTTTAAAACCAAAATCAGCTCAATCGGCCCAGCCGTTCTCGAGTTTTAATCAGACTAACGAACAACAATTCATTTTTATTTATATAGATGAGATTTACTGTGAAAAGATTCTACACTGGCCTAGAACTCAGATCGGTTGACTGTACAGTTTCAAGGTTTCAAGAAATACATTAACCTAATCAAAACACTTCAAACGAAAGCTTAAAAGTAACATTTTTATTGTCTGTGGCTCTCCTTTGTAGTTCAGAGGTTAGCGGTTTGGGTTTCATTTATTATTTCCGTTTCATAAAACGCGTTTTTATGTGAAATAAAGTATCAATAGATAGATAGTAGGTAAGTCTATGGTGGAAGAAAATTCCCCGTTTCCTTGCGGCCGTACTCATTTGTCTCATTAAAACTATGGGGGGGGGGACTAGTTTTTCTTTCGTTAATTTAATAAAACGTGCCACTAAAGGTAAGTACTCCGATTTATAATTTAACGAGCTTTGAACTGCGGCTTCGCCCGTTTGTTTTTTTATTATTTTCTATGCATTTTACGGGAAATATAGTGTTAGGTACTGTTTGCCAAATTTCATCCATATCCGTCAACCGTCATTGCCGTGACCGTGACCATAGACATATTCTGGACAAGCTCTACTCCGACATTGTTTCCGCTCTCCGAGATGCAGCAGTGGTGAGCCGGGGAAGCAAGAGGAAAAGCGGTGGTGGCCGACGCGTAGTGGGGTGGAACAAACATGTCAGCGAGGCTCACGAGGCGGCTAGGTCTAGGTTTAAGGAATGGATAATGTGCGGCAGGCCAAAGTCTGGTATTGTATACCAGGAAATGTGTGAAAGCAGACGTATTTTCAAATCTAGATTAAAATGGTGCCAAGACCATCAGGACCAAATAAAAATGGATTCTCTTGCGGAAAAATATTCCAAGGGTGACTTTCGTGGCTTCTGGCGGGATACTAATAAAACAAATGTACGACCTGGCCTTCCTGTGAGCGTCGATGGTATGAATAATCCTGAGGATATTGCGAATATCTTTAAGGATCATTTTTTGGTAAGCTCGCCCTTGGGGCGGACGGGGGAGGTGTTCATTGCTGACACAAACTATCGAGCGATAAAAACTTCGTTTCGTGCGAAAGACGTCAACGAAGCCATAAAGGCTATTTCAAAGGGTAAGTCACCGGGCCACGATGGACTTAGCATTGAACACCTCCTGTACGCCGGGCCTCATATTGCTAGGGTATTAGCCATGTTCTACTCGTTGTGCGTGAGCCATTCCTACTTACCAGTCGATTTCATGAAAACTGTGGTAGTGCCTGTAGTGAAAAATAAAACTGGTGACCTTGCCGATAAAGGTAACTACAGGCCTATTTCTCTAGCCACTATAATAGCCAAAGTGTTTGACGGTTTGCTTAACATACAGTTAGACAGATTCGTGACGCTACATGATAACCAGTTTGGGTTTCGCCCTCGACTGTCCACTGAGGGTGCGATACTGTGCCTTAAGCATACCGTCAGATACTACACAGACCGCAAGACGCCTGTGTATGCTTGCTTCCTCGACTTATCCAAGGCCTTTGACTTGGTTCAGTATGACCTTTTATGGGACAAGCTGAGGAACATAGACCTGCCTCAGGAACTTATCACTATGTTTCAGTACTGGTACACAAACCAGTCAAATTCTGTCCGATGGGCGGGGGCAATGTCGATTCCGTATACGCTCGAATGCGGGGTTAGACAGGGTGGTTTAACATCTCCGACTCTGTTTAACTTGTATATAAATGAGTTGATCGTCGCGCTTAGCGACCAGCATGTCGGCTGCCATGTTGACGGAGTGTGTGTCAACAATTTGAGTTACGCAGACGATATGGTGTTGCTGAGCGCGTCGGTATGCGGCATAAGAAAACTGATGCGGACTTGTGAGGAGTATGCAGATGGTCACGGATTAAAATACAATGTAAAGAAGAGTCAATGCATGGTCTTTGAGACAGGTAAAAAGTGTCCCCGAAATGTACCACCGGTATGGCTGAATGGTGTACCTCTGGAGATGGTTACTGAATTTAAATACCTGGGACACATACTCACTGCCGACCTCAGCGACAATGCAGACATTGGGCGAGAGCGGAGGGCGCTGTCGATAAGAGCTAATATGATAGCCCGCAGGTTTGCGCGATGTTCACAAGAGGTCAAGGTTGCGCTTTTTAGATCATACTGTACATCACTTTATACCTGTAGCTTGTGGGCGAATTATACTAAGCGAAGTTACAGTGACCTCCGCGTCCTATTTAATAATGCGTTCAGGGTGATCTTGGGGCTGCCCCGATACTGCAGCGCCTCGGGTATGTTCGCGGAGGCGCGCACTGCCTGCTTCAGCTCAACCATGAGAAAGCGGGGCGCGTCTTTGGTGCACAGAGTGCGGGCCAGCTCCAACGTCGTCCTGAAAATGATCGCCGACCGACTGGACTGTCCTTATCTTCGGCATTGCTGCGACAGACATAGACCTCCGTAATATAACGTCTAAATCGATTATGTTAATTATTTATTAATTTAATTTGTTTTGTTTCAAATTTAATATGGAGAATACTTACTGGCTATATTTGTAAATTACTTATGTGACATGTGTGATTGACTTCTTCTTGTAATTATTTTTATTTTATTTTTGATTTTTGTTTAATTTAATGTAATATGGATCTATTGTTATCCGAAATAAATGAATTTTAATTTAATTGCGTGATCGACAAACAAACATCCAAATATTTATTGATTCCTGAATACTTATTGATTATTAATTCCGGTTCAGCACGTTTAATCCAAAAATATAAATAGTATAAATATAAATATACCTTTTTGACGTCATCACTGTGTTAATTAAAATGTAACGCGAATGAATGAGGCGAAAAGCGCGTCGATAGTGTAGTTTTAGTGTTTAGTGGTGGTGGTGTGTAGTTGAGTCTGAGTGATATATGTTGTTTCGTGTGGAAGCGGAGGAGGGTGGGTTTTTGCATGAACATATATGTGTCGCACAGACGCAGCTATTTTGCACGAGCCCGGCACTGTTTTCGCGGAGTAGCAAGGTAATTTGTTCCAGTTTGTTAATGTAATTTTTAGTTTTACTTTGCTCTGTAGTATTTTAATGTGAAGTTAAACTGTGTCTATGTCTTTGTCTATATTTATGGCAAATATCATTCATTCATTACTTTCTATTTAAGTAGTTGGAAGTAGAGTGAGTGAGCAGAGTAGGTAGAGTGGAAGTAGTTTGCGCCAAAGCGCTGGTAATTTTAAATATTACCATTACAGATCTGATTGTCCTTATGGTTGTGATTTATTCATATATTTTTCATTAATCTGTTTTTTAAACTGTTTTACATTAAAAATTAAGTGTAAAAAGTAATCAAACCCACATTCCTAAGTTATAGTTACATAGTCGCGTCATAGATGGCGCTAGCTGTTTGTTTGTGGCATTGTAGCAGTTGAGCAGAGCTCGCTACGAATAGATTACAGGTTAGATTGTCCGTACACTGCGACGGTAATAGTTTGGTTTTATAACTGTTACGGAATGGTGTTTATACTACTATAAATATAATATAGTTTCTTTATTTATCTGTAAAAGGGTTTGGTGGTGTGATTTCCACCGAAATTGGGGTTAATGTTGATCTATGCAGAGTTGTTTACCTGTTTTTTAAATACCTAATTAAGGTACTTACCTACTTCACATGAACTATCTTAATTATCCTGATGTGTGTTTGTTTATATACTGACGTATTCCATAGGTAAAGAAGCATGTGTAAGTATACACATCTATAAAGGATTTCACAATAAAGGCACTTATTTAGTTAGATAATGTGTGGTTTTTTGCAAAAGTAGAAATAATACTGGATTTACCTTTTTGGTTTTTCAATTGTCAAATTTCGCAATACAAGTTTTACTATTTTGAATAAGATAAGCGATCTGCCCAACTAGCATTGGTTATCTATACTGTAACGGACTTATTAATATCTCGGCTTCTTCAGGGTATCCGATACCGTTTAGATATTTCTTGTGAAAAATAAAGTCATGTCGTGGCGCCAGGATCGTGCCGGGCGGGTCACGGCACATGCTCTATACCTATACGGTGTGTAATGCAGTTTAAGTACCTATGCAACTACATGCATACGACGTTTTGGGTTGGGATAGTGTGGGTGTGCAACGTATACAGATATAGCGTTTTCGTCGGAGTGTTGCATTACGTAACATGCGATGCTTTAGTTCTGTTCTGTTTAGAGCGGGTGCCGCGGCACTGTCGCGTGTCCCCACCGCGCATCGATCCGCTCCGCCCAGCGCTCGCTCCTCCCACCTGGCCCTCCCCGCGCCCCCCACCCTGCCCCCCGCGCCGGCCTTTGTCGCGCGCCGCCCGCGCGGTCACCTGTGTCGCACGTCCTCAGTCGCACACCGACCGCGTCGCGCGCCGCCCGTCTCGCGCGCCCTACTATGACACCGACGTGATGGAAGGCAAAGACTTCGGTGCGGTCCCCGGCCTCGGGTTGGACTACTTTATGATGCCTCGTGTCAGCCAGCCCGCGCCGCAGTTCGACTTTAGAAAATTAGGCGCTAGTTTTAGTGCCAATGAAGAGCATCGGAGCGAAGAGCGGCGGTCGCCGGAGTACTCGACGGAGCGCCGCGAACCCGCGCCCTGGCCGCTGGGGCTCGGCGTGCAGTTCGTCAATCCCGCCACCGGCAAAAAACGCGTACAGTGCAACGTTTGTTTAAAAACTTTTTGCGACAAAGGAGCATTAAAAATTCACTTCTCGGCTGTGCACCTGCGGGAGATGCACAAGTGTACGGTGGAAGGGTGCACCATGATGTTCAGTTCGCGCCGCTCGAGGAACCGGCACAGTGCTAATCCGAACCCGAAGCTGCATTCGCCGCATGTGAGACGGAAGATTTCGGCGCACGACGGTAGGTCCTCGCAGCCTTTCCCGTTGCTGCCGGCGCTGGCGCGGCTGCCGCTGCCGCCGCCCGGCCTGCTGCCGCCCGAGCTGGCCGCTCGCTTGCCGCCGCCCATGCCCGGCCCGCCCGGCCCCACACCCCTCCCGCCGCGAGTGCCCCTCGACAACCTTCGTAACTTCAGTGAAATTGAAAAAATGTACAGAAAGTTCCCCTACCCGGAGGAGCCTCCGCGCAGTGCGATGGACCTCGCGAAGCCTCCCGTCCCGCACGAAGAAGAATCTTACGATAGTGACATTAATGATGACGTTTCTGATGACGATAACAAAGATAAGTGCGACAGGCCCGAGTCACCGGCTGTGGAGAGACTAAACTCGTATGAAGATGAACCGGAAGATTTAAGTGTAAATAAGAAGAAAGACGATACCAAACAGACTGCCACACCTGTGGCTACCAGCCACAGTGAACCCACCGCGTCGGACGACAAGCTGTCGTCGCTCGTCCCTAATAAACGTAAAAGGAAGAGTGGCAATCCCACTCGGTGTTCACAAAACAATGAATACAATGTTTCCGACGAAGAGTACCACGGCGACTTGTTTCGAAATATCTCGACACCGGGGTCCAGTCGTGCGGACGATGAACCGTTATCACTAAAAAAACAAAAACCTGAAAAGTGGGAGCCCTTTCAGAACGGCGAAGAAGCAACTGTGGACTCGGAATCGATAACGCGTGTGAAGGCCGAAAGTGAATCGGACGATGAGTCTAGTGCTCCGAGCGTTGTTCGTGAGGGCTTAAGGCTGCGGTCCGATTTGTACACGCCGAGCGACAGCGGGAGCGACCTCCATGCGCTAGAGGAGCGGCTGGCGCGAGCGCGGTCGCCCTCGGCGAGCAGCGACCGCACCGACGACCGCACCGACCTCAACGACCTCGAGATCCCCATCGATGACGAGAATCCCGATAGATGCACAGCCTGTGGCAAAGTATTTCAGAACCATTTCACGTTGCGCATGCATTACAGAAACGACCATTTGAAGCTACTGCATCCGTGCGACGTCAACGGGTGCGACGCCGCCTTTCCATCGCGGCGGAGTCGCGACAGACACAGCTCCAACGTCGACCTGCACCGGCGCCTGCTCTCCACGGGCTCGCCCGAGGGCCGCGAGCAACGACCCGGCTTCGAAATGAACGCGGAACTCCTAAACAAACTATACGCAGACATTAAAGGCCTCGCATCGACACTCGAGAGCTTGCGATACGGCGGGGAGGAATCCTCTCAAATTCCAAGCTACGTCTCAGAAACGATGAAGTTTTACAGTCGGAATTTGAGTGCTCTGCAAGCGGGTTTGTTTCCACAGCCCGGGTTTTTTCCGGGCCCTTTTCTGATGGGTAACGGGGGGGTGCAAGGGGGAGGGGGTCCGTACGGGGCGCCGGCGGGGGCGCAGTCGGCGCGGGAGTCGCTGTCGCCGCTGTCGGCGTCGTCGCCGCCGGTGCTGTCGCCGGGCCGGCTCGACGCGGCGCACGCGCGCTCCCGCGAGGACGCGAAGCTGCTTTTTCGCGAGAGCTCGGAGTCCTACAAGAAGATGACGTCGCTGTGCGAGCGGGGCGAGCAGCTGTACCAGCACCACGTGCCCGTGTCGTGACGCCGCCACGCGCGCGCCTCCTGGTGACCCCGATACCTCACTCCCTGAACCGGAGGCGGACTCTGTATAGTTAATTGTTAATAATATTAATTGCGTTAATTCTATTTCGTATTTCGTTTTGTATTTTCTTGTGATATTTAGACAAATATATCGTAATTATTGATCCCACGAACTGTAAGTTAAGGGACTCCGCTTGTGTGTCGACTCGAGTCGAAGTGAAGTGCAATATGGGCTCGGTTATTATGGATGCGAATGGGCGCGGGCGGACGGTATGATATCGTGTAGAGTATTTGTAATCGATGTTGAAAGTAAACGTTATAATGATCAGCTTCATTTATTGTTCTGGCGCAATAAACTCATTGAGGAAAAATACTATTGTTTTTATTTACATTGTGTGTTGGTGGTAAGCGGCCGATTTTTTATCTGTCATGCTACGGGCCGCCGGAGCACGGCTCATTAATCTGAGCTTCATTTGCATTAAAAAGGTAGTCTGAATCGATGACTTGTGCAATAATCGCTTTAGGCGATTACGTCTTTATTTATTCAACCAAAATCTAATAAGGATCGGAATAGTCGTTTGACACATCAGACATTAACGACCTGACAGTTTCACCTCCAACCGGCACGCAACAACCCATAATAAGGAAATAAATGTAATAATCCGCTATAACAGATCATCTGAATTCATTATTAATCAATATCGCATGCATAATAAGATAACGCTATTGATTTAAAGTATTCAATATAAAACTATGAATTTTGATGAACTTAACCAGAAACGGGCAATGTGGGGAAATATGCCGCAGTAGCTGTTTTATTAATTAATTGTTTCACATATCATTTGGATTTCAATTTGAAACTTTGCGGTATATTGAAATAATGAGTTGAGTTTCGTCGCGTAGTTTGAGGCAGTCCCGCGTTAGATGGCGTTAGTGGTTAGAAAACGAGAATGCTTCAGGCAGAAAACATTTTGAAATTGTGTACGAAAAAATAGAAAACTTTATTTAACGCTACGTCAGCTTTGTCTCTTTTTCCAAATTTAGAAGATATTAGCTCACATTCCTCTCTATTTCTTTTGGTGTGATAATTCGACATTACAGTCATTTTTTTTGGAAAAGGTTGATCAATAAGTCAGTTTGTTGAAAAAAAAGGCTGATAACATAATGTGTCACGTCTACAATCAGTTTTTCGTTTCATTTATCTTATTTTTTAAGCCACGAGTTTTTTCGCAGGGGAACCAGTGGGTACAAGTGAAGAAAAGGAGGTACTTAGCTTGGGTGCAATTTTTGAATCTCACTAGGTGACTAAAGCTCACAAAAAAGGCCGAATCTCTATGAAAAACGGCCATTTTGGTGAGCTTTTGTCACCCGGTGAGATTCAAAAATTGCACTCCTGGAGTGTGATTTTTGAGTCTCACCAGGTGACTAAAGCTCACCAGAGTGGCCAAATCTCTATGAAAAACGGCCATTTTGGTGAGTCTAGTCACCCGGTGAGATTCAAAAGTCACACT